>JBAMMX010000009.1:18869893-19273646 GCA_037126225.1 Dillenia turbinata | reverse complement strand
TGGTGACATGTGTGAATATGCACATGGTGTTTTAGTGTTGGCTTCGCTCATGCACCAATATCGGACTTAGGCTCAGCAAGGATGGCACTAGCTGTACAAGACGGGTGTGTTTTTGCCCACACCCCTGACCAGAACTTCGCCCACTCTATGTCTCTACTGGTTCTGCTATGTCTTCCCCTAGATCAACTGCGTCTGCTGCTAATGCAGTGGACATAGCTGCTACTATGAGTGCCTTTCCTGGTTCTCCTGTTAAATCTCTAGCTTGTTCTTCATCTCCGTTTACTCAGTCAATGTCTCCATTGGCAAATGTCATCTATCACTCATCAGATGGCCTTGCCCCAATCAACTGTTCCAACCCCTTCATCTCCTTGAAGCAATCATCAATCCAGTCGGTTGAGATCTTCACTCAATGCAAGAGACATCCCCGCCTGGGGATCTCAGTGTGATGCGAGATTTTGACCAACAGCAACAGCAACTTCCTAAATGACTTGAACTGTTTTCGCCAGCCCCGGCCCAGTTCCATCTCAGATCAATCGTTCTGGTTGGTCTGAGACCCTTTCTCCATCCAACCTTGAAGATCTATTTTCTGAGGTTTCATCTCCTTAGTTTTCCAACCAAGCAACCCTCAGTTATTTTCTCACCAACTCATAAGTCAGCTGTTCCTGAGACAATTTCAGCAGCATCAGAGCATGCTAGCACCAATCAATACAGAGGTTCGATAACCCCCTTGGTACAGCCCCAATTGGGTGTCTCATCTCCTGGAAGAATGTCGCCTAGGAACATGGATCCTATTTCTCCAATGAGTGCTCGATTATCTGTGCTTGCTCAGCGTGAGAAACAGTGTCAGCAGGTTCGTAGCCTTAGCTCTAGGGATCTTGGCTCAAGCAAATCATGTTGGTCCTATTGTTGTTTGCAGGAAATCCTTGGGCAAATTGGGCTCTCCAGCTGGGAAAATGGAATTGGTCTGTTCAAGGGGAGGTGAATGGGGTGAGTTACAGAAGTCTTCCTCGATCGAGCTTAAGAACAACGGGAGGAGCCAGATCTTTCATGGGTCCATTCTCTTGTCAAGGAATCACCTCCTGAGATGAAAGACAGACTCAGTTCCAATCCTCTGGAGCTGCCTGCATCATCTGGTGAGAGTTTGAATTCAAACTCTCATATTGATACCGTTGGTCATTCCGTCATAGGGGCATGGCTGGATCAGATGCAGCTTGTCAACTAGTAGCCTAGTAAAATTGCATTCATTTCACTGACATCAAAGAAAGGAGATGGTATTATTTAAGAGGTACATATTTATATTTTTTTCCTATCTGCAATGAGGGCTTATATTTTTTAGCCAGTGGAGGAGGTAGTAGAAAGCAATGGTACTAAAGCCTGAAAGATGCAGAGGAAAAGAGAGAAAGATTCAGTTTTAGACATTTATTGTTTCAGTAGGAAATATGGTAGATAATGAAGAAGCCTCTCTGGATTACAGTGAAGCCGGTCCCAGGTCAGGCATTTTCTCACAGCGTTCAGATTTTTTTTTTTTAATATTTTCTTCTTTAAATTCACCTGGAAGAACTGTTTATTCATTTCACAGCTCATGAAAACAATGCTGCCCGTTAAATTATAAATTTCTGAATATTTACTTCAATATGTTCATTGGAAGAAGGTGATTAGAAAAGGGGGAGGGAGGTGTATTGTGAGGGTTGTTCATGTATTATTGTTGCTACAGTGTGTTCCATTTGAAGAATGTATCGGCTTGGGATTTAAAGGACTAGGGAAGGTATTTTGCTCATCTCTCTGTTGATGTAAGACTTAACAAAAATTGCTATTTATTTCAATGCAATTGCTATTTTTCTGTATTTTCCTTCGCAATCTATTACCTTTTTCTGGGTATCTCAGGTGGGAAGTCGGATTGAATGATAAGTCTCAACTTATGCAATTTGTTATCTTCTGCATCGTAATGTTTTATTTTGGGTTACATTAGTTATTTATTTTCTTTGGATGATTCTAATTTTGTATGTACCCTTTTGATGGTATTCTCCATGAGTGGAATCGTGATGTGGGACGCTAGAGATGGGTTGGGGACCGGATGAGTTGATATTTATTTGGATTCTTCTATTCTCAAGGGAGAAGATTGGGTGTACGATTGAGATGGTGAGGATATTTTTCTTGATTAAGAAAGGTTGATCCAACTCATAGACAGGTGATGTTGACTCAGAGAGAGAGAGAGAGAGAGAGGTATCATATCTTTTCATTTTATTTTGATGCCAACCACTCATGCCACAAAGTGGGTGGGGGTGTATCTGTAGTGGATTCGAGAGAGGAAATTGCATATTTTCCACTTCACTTTCCTAGTGAAATGTGGGGTCTAAGTGGGTTCTGTTTCTTGCTTAGTTCTTAAGCCTAATTGTTTCAATTAAAGTATAAAACATGTCCTTATTTTGCTGTTACTTTGTTGCTACTTTCTTCTGTCTTTGTCTGCCCCATCTCTTTTCTTATGAACCTTATTTTTATCATGTTCATGACCTTTGCATTTTGAATTATAAATGGTGAGATTGCCTTAAGCCAATGGGAAACAAAAGCACATGAAAATATGTTCTCATTTACGGACACAAAGACGGTCTAAGAAGGACGTTAGGTTTCTTAATTAAAATTTTAAAATTTTAATTTGAATTTTAAAAATAAAAAGAATTATGTTGGAAAAGTTACTTTTGAAAAGACATCTAATTGTGATTTGGATTGGATTAGTTAAAGTATAACCTGGATACGGTTGGTGTGAAAGTGTTTAATGGCCAAAACAAAGTATGTTCTCATTTTACAATATCAATAAAATTTTGTCACATTCGATTTTGTTATTTTATTTATAAGAATTATTCAGTTGAATTATGTGCTCGGACCAAGAAGTCTTGTTTTCCATAGTTGCTTTAGGAGATAAGAATGTGATGCAATGGCTTTAGGAGGGGGCATCCATCCTTTGGGCGGCGCTTGGGCACTCTTGGGTTCAACACCCTTGTGATTTGGCTTGAGCCAGCCTTTCTCCATGCCTTATCTAAACAATGGGAGTTGGGCTGCGTTTCGTTTCGCTCCTCCAAAAGCACTTACATGGGCAAAAGTTTAGAATAAACACTGGTTCAACAAGGACGGTCTGGAGCTGGTGATTTAATCTCTCTCTCTCCCCGGATCTCATATTACCTTATCGAAGTACTCTTCTAAAATTTCTCATTAGGATAAGTGCTTTTTTTTCCTTTTTTTGTTTATAATTTGATCATGGATATTTAAAAATCCAACTAATTTGATTAAAATAGTTACGAGATCCAATTTAGGGGTTAGTGTTCTCAGTGACTACATTTTCATTTTCAAGAATTGAATTTCATATCTTAATTAAGCAAATTTAATATTTTGTCATTAAATTCATGAGATTTTCATGAGATTTTGGTAGAATAAGTGCTTCTACTATACCAACTTCCACGCTTACGGGGCTTTACGCTAAGATGTGCTTATGAGAAGAATCAAAAAGGCATCCTAACATTGCTTAGTCTTATAACTTAAATCATGGGACTTTCTCTAAAGGGATTTTTTACGATTACCAAATCGATAGCTATTGAATTTTTGTTTAACGTTTACCATTTCACATGGAATGAGAATGTTAGGAAAATCAATACTTGTTAGGTTACATTCTAATGACCACCAACCCTGTGGTTTGATACCCACGAGAATACTAAAAAAAACCTTCATTTCAATTGTCCATGTTTTTGCTCTTATGCTTCTTTCTTTTCTTTTGCCCTTTTCATTTCGGCTCCCGTGACCGAGGATTGAAATTGAACAAGACCTATCAGCCCAAACATTGGATCATGTTTTAGGACAACTCATCCAAGCACTGATCTAGTGCTTACCTTTATATTTTTCCTTTTTATAATTGACTGATATTCAGAATCATATTTCAATTAATCTGATTCGAATGTTGTTAGATTCAATTTGGGGAAACTCTCCCAATGTAATCTTTTTTATTTTCAAGTTTCGAATTCGAGATTTATTCAAAATATTTAATACTCTTACCCACTAGACTGATTGTTTGTTGGTTATTTACCTTTATACTCAGACTAATATGACATGGTTTGAATTAAGTTTGAACACGGTAATAAGAATTTTAATTTTTTAATCGAAAATTTAAAAATAGAGTTATTCTGTCCTTAAAGCGAAATGATTTTCTATTGGAGATTTATTTCCTAGTGAGCCTATGTAAAGGGATACTTTTATGCAAACTTGGGTAGAAGCACCAACCTCTACAAAAGTTGATGAATTTTGAAGTAAAGCTCCATTCCTTTAATTATGGGCACTGACCCACATGCCTTTCATGCTTGTTTGATGGAATATTTGGCTGTGTATCTAATTGTCCTACCGAATGGTCTAAGTAGGAAATGTATTTGAGTCATCGTGACTGAAGGGTGGTCAACAAAATTGTAGGTTTTGGTGCCACAATAATGGCCTTTTGGAAATGACAGATAGATAGCACTTTTTGTCAATATTTTTCTAAAACTCCCTTAACATGATGTCCTTTGCAGGCACCATAAATTAACATGTTGTGTCTTTACAACATTGCCATTTCCAGTGATATGAGAAGGGTTGGTATGTGTCCTTGGCAGCTCTTGGATTTGTTAGTTTTTCTCTCACCATCTTATTGAAGTTGGTTGGCTATGTGTCCTTGGCTTAGGTAGATGACCCATGTGGTCTCCTCTATCTAAACATTTGTATATTCATTGCATGGCTTTCTTAGCAACCAAAACTGCAACAATAACTTTAGTTGTTCTCCTATAGGTCCATTTGTTTCCTAGGATTGATCTCATTTGCACTTCCAATACAAGGAAGGGTAGTTCTTTCACTACAAAAATTAAGGTTTTTTTCTGACGGTCTTTTCCAGACATTTACATATTTCTTCGCTAATATATATATATTTTTCCTGAGGTTTATGGACAAAAATATCAGAAAATCAAATTTTCATGATATTTTAGAGAAAAAATGTCGAAAAATTTAATTATTGTGAAAAAATAGTGCTGGCGGAACCTTTTGGGATGTTTCAGTCAAAAGTCGGTGAAAGTTAAATTGCATATACTGACGTTTTTACTTAAAAATATCGACATATGCAGAGGAATCATCGACATTTTTGAGAGAAACGTTGGAAGAATGTTTTAAAACCCTAGGTCTCACTTCTTTCTTCTTCTTTCTTTTTCCTCTGCTATTCTCTTCATTCATCGTCATGGCTGAAACTCGTTGAATATGAGATTCTTACCCAGCTGGACATCGCCGTTCTGTCCCACAATTGAAAAAAGCTGTTGAAGGTACGTTTTGCCGTGAACACCATCTTCTGTTAGAGTTAAATTCTACTCTCTCTCCTCACCGCGATTACCATTTTTTGTTGGAGGTAAGTTCCTCCATTTTCTGCAACCATCGATGAATTTATACTATTTTTGGATACCCACGCATGATTAGGGTTTAGGATAGGGAAAAATTAGGTCAAAATTAGGGCTAAATAAATTAGAACAAAATTAGGGTGAAATTAGGTTAATTTAAGATTAAATTAAGGACTATTCATATTTTCATGGTATAATTAAGTTAAAATTAGAACAAAATTGTAACAAAATTAGAACAAAATTATGGCAAAGTTAGTTTAACCTAAGGTTAAATTAGAGACCGTTTATATTGTCATGCTATAATTAGAGTAAAATTATAGCAAAATTAAGACAATATTATGATAAAATGAGAGCAACATCAAGACAAAATTAGGGTTTGAGATTTAGAATTTATAGTTTAGAGTTTAAAATTTGTTTACTTTTATTAATAAAAATAAATACTTATATAAAAGTAAATCACATATATACCAACTAAAAATACAATTTTTAAAAGTAATACATATAAAAGACAATATTAACAGTTACTTTTAATAAATTATATAAATATGCTATATACATAAGTAAATCTTTTTTATTAATAATATATATGTATATATGCTATATATATATTTTATCTTTTATTAATAATTTTTTTATTAACATATATTACTTTTTATATGTAACACATATAAATTATTGACAATTATTAACAATTTTTAAAAGTAATATATATATATATATATATATATATATATATATATATATATAAAATATTAACAATTATTGTTAAATTGTATAATTATGTTATATATATAAGTAAATCCCACATATACTTTTATTAATAATATATATATATATATATATATATATATATATATATGTATATATATATACATACATATATTATATATGTATTATCTTTAGGGTTTAGGGTTTAGAGATAATATTTACCTTTATTAATAAAAGTTAATATTTACTTGCAAAATAATTTTTTTTAAAATAATTATGTAGACTAATTTACTTTTATGTATATATATAGGTATATATGTATGTATGCATAATTTGTTTATAACTTAAAAGTTTACTATTAGTTTAGCAACATTTATCAAAAGTTTGCATTTCTGTGTGTGTGTGTGTTTGTGTGTTTATTTTAGTGATGGATATTGACAGAAATTTGATAGTGAGTTTGGAAAGAGGTTGGTTAGTTATTCATTATATATTGTATATTGGTTTAATATTCTCTTTGCATATAGGATGATTGAATCATCCGAAAAAGCAATAGGATGAATTGTTTCTGAGTGCCCAAATGAAAAATCAGTCACTACTTTATAGGATGCTATATTTGGCAATGTATCATAACTCATTATTAATTAAAAACATATTAAATTTGGTCATTTATTAATTTATCACCTCTTATTTGACGGCCGATGATGTTCAAAATACTCGAAAAAGAGGGAGGACCACTTTGAAGGACATGAGACCCTGGATCATAGCAATGTAGTGCCCTTTAATGCTAACCTGTAGGCTGTTGGACGAGAGTCGCAGATATTATTCAGTTTCTATGGTCTTATGACTAAGAGTTTGTGATTTTGCCCTTTTACCCACAAGGATTGAAGTAGTATCCCTATGACATCAAAAGAACAAACGAAATCTTTCATTAAACTACTTTCTAAATTTGCTTCTTTTTATGGTTGCTGCAATATGTTCTAATTCAATCATTTTCTTTTATAGTAAAAGTTTCTATTTGAAACTGAAAATGAGGATAGTGTTGATGTATTCTATAAAATTTAAAGAGTATAGGCATACTCTTTTAAAGAAATATTATGATGAGGACAAGATTGCTGAAAAGATTTCAGCAAATATTCTAGAGAATCACAACCCTCGTGAGTGGGAGGCCATTGTTGTACACTAGTATTCAAGTTATGGAATGATAATAACATATTTTTCTTAATAACATTTTGTTTATTTTTATATTCCTACCATAATAACTCAAAATATTTTACAAGAGAAGTTTGAAGCACGAAAGCAGAGCAGATTGTAGCAAACATATGCGCATATCTGCGGCTCAAAGTCATTTGTAAGGATGGCAAGGAATTGGTAATTATCTTATATACTAATAGTGTATTTAGTAGTATTTTTTTAGTTGCTAATAATTTTGTTTTAAGAATTAGAGATAGGACACCCCGGTAGAATTGAATTGTACAAAACTCCCCATAAGAAGAAGGATTGTTCATATATGGACACAGAGTTTGCTAGTATAATAGTAAGTCACATAAACTCTAGATATCACTTATTTCTAAGCGCTTGTACCAATATTTTTATAAAATTTTGTGCTGATATTTCTGAGTACATTTTTTATACATAGGAGCAAGCTAATGAAATGAAACAACTCAATGAGCCATCTCAACACAAAGTCCATCAATCAAATTGAGGACAGAGTGCCTGAAAGTTACTGACAAGGAACATTCGGGTAGAGTTAGAGGAAAAGGGCTGGGACTAACACTTACCAGCTACCATGAAAAGTCATTTTCTTCTCATACAAAGGCTAGCTCTATCAAAGAGTTAACCAAAATGCACCGTGAATTGAAGAAAACAAAAGATAAATTTCAAATATTGTTTTATATGATTATCTCAAAATTTCCAACTATGAAAATGTCTCTTGATTATCTCAAGATTTCCAGATATGGAAGTATCTTTTGAGATATTGAAAGAGGTAATATACTAATTCTTGTTCATTACATAATAGAATTATTTTACGTGACATTTTTGAATAAAATACTAACTTTTGTTCTTTATAGGATGATAATGATTTGTCTAATGAAGGTGGTGGCTCTCATTCCATATAAGAGGGTGGTCCTATGTTTTGAGAGGTAATGCGCAATTTATATGTAATGGGATGTTGATTCATTAAGGGGTTTTTCTATTTGTTAACTTATTTGAATTTTGTTAATGAGAACTTTATTCTTGTTGTTCAAATTTATGTAGGGATGGTTGTTTATTTCTTTGAAATGTACATGATGTTTAGAGTAATGAGTTATTTGTGATATTGGTGATTTAGAGGTAATGTCTATATCTTCTTTGTTTGGAATAATGAGTTGTCTAGTATTGGTGGATGGATGGTTATTTGTTTGAAATATGAAGTATCAATGAAATGAAATTTCGAGTTTGTTATGATTGATATTTGATATTGTGATCGATAACAATATGATGAACATATTTAGATTTAATTTGGATTTGTGAGCAGATTTTGACAATAAACGTAAACTAACCATATTTCAGAAAAAAGAAAAAACATAGCTCTTTATGGCGTTTCTAAAGATAAACGTCGACAAGTATAGATGGATTTGCTGCATTTCAGCCTCGAAACATTGGTTAATGATTTAATATTTGCCAACATTTTGGAGCAGAAACGTCGACAATTCATTTAGTATTTGCCGACATTTATTTGAAGACAAACGTTGGCAATATCCCAACATTTATATACAAAGGTCGGGAAAATCCTGACCAATTTTTTTTTTCCAACATTTTGTTTGACATCTATTTTTTCGTCACCATGTTCTTTAAGGACGCTTGTAAAATGTCGATAATGATGAAAAAAAAGTGGGTAAAAATATGTTTTTTTAGTGTTTGTTAATATGTTGTCATTTGTAAACACCATAAATTAACGTTGTCTTTACAAGATTGCCACTGCCAATGTTATGAGAAATAAGGGTATGTGTCCTTGGGAGCTCAAGGATTTGTTGGTTTTTCTCTCATCATCTTTTTTGAAGTTGGTTGGCTGTGTATCCTTGGCTTAGGTAGATGATTCATGTGGCTTCCTTTTTCTAAACATTTGTATATTCATTGCATGGCTTTCTTAGCAACCAAAACTGCAACAATAACTTTAGTCGTTCTCCTATAAGTCCATCCCTTGTTTCCTAGGATTGATCTCATTTGCACTTCTAATACAAGGGTGGGTAGATCTTCCCCTTGCCTTTCTCTTTATATATATATATATATAATGAGATTCAACCAAGTGAGATCAAACCAATAAAAGAAGGATAGAAATGGATATGTTCTCCCAATTGAGCTGTCCCTAAAAGACAGATCTTCCCTTGTTCATCAACTCTCTCAATCTCGATATGCTATATTTATATAGATAGAGGAAAAAAGTAAAAAAATACCCTAATATTACCAAAATTTTCTGCACACGAACAGATTATTTTGAATTTATTTTCTTATTTTATTTCTGCTTGGGACTACTCTCACATTTTCATTGATAACTTCGTTTTTTCTTTCTATTTCAACACATTCATCCACCTTAGCATTATCCTCTCAACCACAGATCTAGGTTGGTCTCTTTATAGTCCAGACCAACACTCTGTCCCATAAAACATGGTACATATATATAGTCTTATCTAAATTTCCTTTGTGTATGATTGGATCTGTTACATTGCCTAATGCACTGTCATGGACTTCTTTGTTTGAGAACATTGTTCGGGAAAAATGCAAAAAACTAGAAAAGAGAGTGAAGTATAAGAAAGCTGGTCACACTTTTTATAACCACTGAAGCATTATATTAGAGAACTGTAGCTCTAATCGAAACCGATGCGATACACATGAAGATGCAATACACGTAAAGAAGAAGAAGAAGAAGCTGATGATGAGTCACAGGCTCTATATATATATAGATAGATATAGATATAGATATCTGTAAATAGAAGGCATATCAAGGTCTGCAAACAAATACATGACGAAAAAAGAAAATGAGTGACAAAATGATCAAACGAGTTACATATGTGAAACCATCTCTTGGAAATTCCCTGACGGCTCTATCCATGTACCAACAATGATCGGTCTCTGAGAAAACTCCAAGGTCCTGTTCCTTTTCCCATCCTGCAAATTGAGTTAAAAAATGTCATTAATGTCGGAGCATTTCTTATTAATAAACTTCTTTTGCAAGGGATATACACTTCGGAAGGACCTTATGTTTTATATTGTTTGTTACATATCACTCGACCAAATGGGGGGGGGGGGTTAATATCATTTTGATGGAAGATTGATTACCTCCAAATGCCAGCAACCGTGCGGAGGGCCATATAGATGGTCAAAGCAATCCAGATTCCCACATAGCCATTGCTTTTGTCAAGTAAAAACAAGGATGCAATGCTTGCCACTGCCACCAGAACCTGAGAGCTCACAAAATTTCCAAGGAATATTTGTTCAATGAATATTAGAAAGTTACAAAAATATTTTTTTTTTTTGGGGGGGGGGGGGGTTGCGCTGGCAAGCTTGTGAGTTTACCATAGAATATGCAGAATAGGCAAAGTCAGAAGCTCCAAAATTCACACCATCAAAAACAAAAGCTAAGGAATTGATTGGCTGTGTGCCTGCAACAAACTGATGAATGGATAAAGAAATTCTATGTTAGTTTAGCCCAAAATGATTAATGAATTTTATTTTATAACTTGCAGAAGGGACATACGGGGATGCCTATGCTTATGAGGTGTAGAACATTAATGTCCTTTGAAAAGACTCCAGATCCAAAATGCATGGCGACTCCAACAAAAACTGTGAGTCCCAGGCCCAGAATGAATCCCATCTGCAGAAAAAGGTATTTCAGTAGGTTAATGCCATTGTTATTGAAACAAAACTAGAGGAGAAATAGAAATTTCCATTGAAGGCAGAAATGCCATTGACTAATTAATGTTTTGCCTGAAGAAATCAACAAGGTGAACTGGTGGCCTCTTCTGAAGGAAAAAAAAAAAAAAACCTCTAGAATGAGAGGTCATTTCATTCTCAAACACAAGTGCAATTGTGACATGTAGCTCTACAGTAGCAGAAAGATTATGTTAACACACAATGAAAACTCTATACCTGTAGAACTCGGGTTGCGACAGCTGTTGCTTTTTCATAGTCCTTTTCAGCAAATGCACTAGCCAGAATTGCCTATAAAAATTGTAGTGCAAATCAGGCACATTAGCAAACTACCAAACCAGCCAATCTACCAGGAAAACTAATTACAAAACACTGCTAATTCCTTTCCTGCCTGAAGATTAATGTAAATAAGTCGGTCAAATCAGGATTTCTAATACTAGGAGTGATTTGGGCAGATGTTATTAGCAGACTGCCGTCACAGATGTTTTAAGCTCAGTGAAAAAGGCAACCTATAAACATGTTGCAGCTCGAGGTTCAAACCCCGAGGCATAGTTCAGCATTATTAACAGTGTATTCCAGTTGTCGCACATTCAGCATGAATATGGCAAAACAGGTTCTCTAATCCTAACAGGTAGAGCAAAGTTGAACTTCTTTTATTCATTTTCCCCAGGTATGAGAACACTTTATCAATTGCTTTCAAAAGGCATAAAATGGTTCTTAAATGAACTTCAGCTGCTGTTTCACATGGAGAAAACCTTGATGCTCATACCTGTCCAGCAACAGCCAAACCATCAGCAAGAAGCGAAGAAGTCAACCAGACCTGTAAGCAAATCTGGAATGCTGCCATAGGTGTTGCACCCAGCCGTGCAGCTAGAGATGCAGCTAAGGTAACACAAATTGTAGCAGCTATTACCCTTGCTAATAAATAGAAACCTACATGCACGTATAAAAGATAAGCAAGAGTTTGGTGGACGAATGAGAAACATGTATAAGTCATAAAGAAATTAGACCCTTTCCATCAATGTGTGATATCTAAGAATCCTAAAAAGCATGACTTGGATGAGATGTTTGGCTGGTGATATAATAAAACCTCATGCTTATTTAAGTTAAATCAGCATAATTTAAGTCTAATGCACGGTTTTCCCATCCCAACCAGCATCAATTGTTGAGACGTTTTTTAAGTCCACAATGGCTAATTTTGAACTGGAGTATCTAAAGTTCCACAATGCAAAGGAACAAGATCCACCAAGATTTGCTGCAGTCGTCATGCACAACTAAACGTTTGGCCAAAGTAGTACACAATTTGGCAATTCTATTATGAGGATGGGTAAGCTTTTAATACAAAGGAAAGCAGACCAAAGTGACCTGTAGCGACAAGAAAAACCAGCCAAAGAATTTATATAATGCGGAATTGAAAACCCTTACCATTTTTTAGAAACCGACCAAATTGCAAATCTTTGAAACTTGGAGGCAACAGATCAATTTCTTTCATCAACTTCATGAGGAGGATCAATGAAATTAGGTACCTAAAAATAACATTCAGATTATGAGACATAATCTAAGCAGTTTGAATTGCCATTTCATAGCCATTGACTAAGATACAATAGCAAAAACATATATGAAGCATAAACACAACTTACTGAGAGACGACATGTGCAATGGCCGCACCACTGATGCCCAGATGGCAAACAAAGATAAGTATTGGGTCCAAAATTATGTTTGTTACATCTCCGGCAACTGTATTAGACAATGGGGAAATGAAATTCAATTAGGTTAAATGTGCCGTAATTTTCTAAGAAACCAAAATACCCTTTTCCAACAATGAACATAAGTGACCAAACCTTCATAATATAGTCTTATTCTCATACCACAGAAAAATTAGGGAACAAAGTAAATTGTCATTTCAGAAATGAGGACAAAAGGGAAACTAATATGTCTATTTATCTTCATAACAAAAACGAAATAATTAATGCCAAAATAAAAAGGGCAGAATTTGGCTCACCAGTGGCATATAAAGGAGTTTTTGTATCCTTAAAGCCTCGAAAAACACCTTGCATAGCCAAGGAGAGGAGAACGGCAGGAGCTCCAAGTGATCTTAATGCCAAGTATCTTCGTGCTGGGACCAGCATAGGGGAGCCCTATTTGACAAAAGAGAAAAGCTGCAGTTGAAACACTATCTTTCTGCAAGTACTAATGATCAAATATTATACCTAAAGAGAAATTGAAGAAGGAAAACAGTATCCTTCTGTAGCAGCACCCAAAAAATCATCAAGAAAACACTCAATGGTCCTGGGAGGGTAAGAAAGAAAAATAAATATAACATTTTAAGCAGCGAAGTCCCCATTTAGAGTTTAACTAGATTTCCTAACATTCAACACTAGATGCTTTTTGTGGTGCAATGAAACCTAGCTGCTGGCCTGACGATGTAACTGGAAGGCTACAGTATAGCACTGGCCCCATCTACATGACAATCTTCAAAAAGTGAAGACTTTTAAAGTCATGCAGACTTCTCAGTCTGGTTGGTTGATAAATTTGGTGATTCTAGCTCACAGAATTTATAAACAAGAGGAAGGAATTTGGATATGGAAATAAAGTTACGGAGCCTCCAGATTTCTTTTGTCAAAAGATAATTCCATTGTGATTCACTTTTACTTGACACAAGTTGTCATGCCCAACAAAGGCATATTGACCAGGTCACACATGAAGAAACCATCAATGGTAGAAGCATATATATTAGTGCAAGCGTACTTTAAATTGTGCTATGCCTGATAATATCCCAGTCAATGTTAAGACCATTCTCCAAAGTTCTAACATCCAGACAACAAAAAATTGCTAAAGATGTATTCATGTCTTCTATAAGCAGCAACATTGGTAAAAGCAAAAGGCTGAAGATCTAGAAGATTTAAAAGGGATGACACTTACAGACTTCACACCCATAAATGCCAAGAGAATTTTTGCTCCAAATATGAGGAACGTAGTCTGAATGAGACCTAAAACCCCACCAACAAAGAGTGCTGTTGATGCTGAAGGTATATGTCGTCTCACTTTCTTTAATTTGGCCTTACAAGGATTGCTTGCAGTGGAGTACGGCGATTTGCAAATGGTTTTCTTCAAATCTAGCAATGAATGCACCACTATATTAAAAAATTTTAAAGAATATATAGATAAAATGACATACTGTTAAGTGTGTGAGTAGTACATATGCTGAAGTAGGACAGAACAATCCTAGAAAATTATGAAGACCAAGATCCAATCAAATTATTTTCAAGAATAGAGACATGAAGTATTCTGAAATCTCCTACAAGTCCAAAGTGAAAAGAATGCATAAGAGCAGATAAGCTTGAGAGAGAGAGAGAGAGAGAGAGAGAGAGAGAACACCATTGTCCGGCACCAATTCTTTTGCATCAACTTTTGTGGCTGAACCCTGTTCCAAGTTCTTGAGCATAACATTCTCAGTCATCAAATCTTTCATTTCAGCCTTTTTTATAGAAGCCTTCTCCACATCCAGGTTCTCACAGTTTGCTGGTTCACTGCTTATTCTTCCAACAGTATCTTCCTCAGCAACAAAAGATGTTGTAATACTGACTAGTGGGAAAATGGTAACTTTTGATGCTTGATTAAATATGGCAATAGAAACTCCAACAGCAGCTAGATCCACTGGGCCTGTTCAGAATTCAGAAAAAGAATCATGTAGACTATGTGTAATTACTCAAGCAGCTATTTTTAAAAACTCTTTACCAGCTTGTCTAATGAAAGATTATACAAGTGACAGAGCAATCTTCAGGCATATATAACAGCACGCATGCTCATTGGCAGGACAGAACTTGAAGTAGTTTCACTCACCCCCGGTGGGAAACCAGGAATTGCTACAAAGTACGCATGCATGATCAATTTTAGTCATACAGACACATCTTGCATAACTAATATTGATCCTTTCTATAGATTATTTGAGTGATACATCCAACTAGATCTTGTGTGTTGATTGTTTAATGAGTCTAGAGCACTAACACTAGAGGAAATTCCTTAGTCTGGCCACCAGTTAAGGCCTCCAAACATCTCATGAACCAGCAGCCAGGCACTACACTGCTGTTTTCCTACCTTAGTTCCATGTTCTCAAATATTGGATGGTAGGATCAGACAATAACTGTAGGATCTTTCATGAAACATTTCATATAAAAATAAAAAAAGTGTGATCAGGATCAAATTTTTAACTAAAATAAACTCTGAAAGAAAAAATTAGAAAAAGGCAAAGCCAATCAAGCATAAAAACCAAGAATTGGTTAAATCTCAATACCTACTAAGTATTTCATATTCAGCTAAATAATAAAGGACTCAGTACTACATTTATAGATGCTGAAGAAACAAGAAGGTAATCATCTTCAAGCAAATGCAAATCTATTCATTGCTTCCCAAGATATCTAACAGGAGCTAGGAAACACAAAAGGTGGTAATCTCTCCATCGCTTACTCACATGAGAACCCCAGTGTCAACAATCAAGTTCCAGACAAAAACTGTGTTGGGCCAAAAGACTTCAAATGTAAATTACCATCCCAACCAAATTAAACAGTTTTGTCCTAAAGCTTATATACGGAGGCAAGCATTATTCCAAACTTCTGGGATTGTTATTATCAAGAATGAAGTCCACAACATATACCACAAACTGTTTCCAGATGTGTACCTAAATGACCAATAAAGGCTGTATCAATCAGAGAAGCAATGGGATCAGCTGCTAAGGCGAGTGCTGCAGGAAATGCAATCTGTAGTATCTCCAAACCAAGTGCATCCTTCTTGATGACTTGCCTGCAAATGACACAGTCTGTCTAAATGAGGCAGGAATGCTTTTGCTAATAATATATGATTTAGATATTACAATTATCGACTAATTTTCTGAAACTGAGCATTTTACATCAAGCCAAATTAAGCCATGTCTAACTTAGACATCAAAGAAGCACCTAAACATGAAGCCCAAGAAAGTTGACACATGACAATATAAACCATACCTTGCATCTTTAAAGAACACAAATATTGGCAACTTCCACTTTCTTTCAGGCTGCTGCAAATCATTGTCTTGCGCCATGGATTTTGAAGCAAAAAGGCTAAAGTTACTCAAATGCTTCTAATGCAGCAGATTAAAGCAGGTTGATGGTGCCACCAGAAAACTTAGTTCTTAAAAGTTAAGCTCCGTAAACTGTAGATACAAAACAATCAAGACATAATTGCTGGATTAGAAGAAAGTAACAAATTATTTTCCAAGAAAAGGATAGAAAGAATAGTGGAAAAATAGGAAATGAGAAATAAAATTGCATTCAGAATAAACTTGTACGGACTAAGCAAGCTATGCATCCTAGCAGACAAAATAATAATGAGAATGTCTACCAGAGAGCTTTGATATTACAACGAAGAAGCCAAGTGGAGGCCACAGAGTAACAGTAGCTAGATTGAAGCATGGCAAGACATAAGTTCATGTGAATTTAAAAGTTAGTTCAAGTATCACTGATATCATAAGCCTCCCTCGGTTCTGGAAACTGCCTATCGAAGCAAATACAAGTTCTCTTAGTTCAATATCTAGGGAAGTGTGAAACCATTGTATCTCATTACACCTGTACCTCTCAGGTTCAATTATCCTGGATAACATCTTGAATTTTATAAACTTCATGCAAAAAAGTGTAGTAGTAGTAGTCATAATAATAATAATAATAATAATAATAATAATAATAATAATAACAATAACAATAACAACAATAAGCGTATACAATTATGGTGCGGCTACGCTAATAGGCCGAAATACATGTAAGATTGTCACTTTTGTTTAACATTCAATAATCTATGGTGGTACATGGACCGTAAAATTTTTCATAAACCATGGAATACTATAATGGAACCGAGATCACCCAATTGGATAAAATAAGATTAACATGATAAAATCATTGTTAAACCCAAAGCAGAATCATTCAGAAAAATAAGATTAACATAGTAAAATCATTGTTAAACCCAAAGCAGAATCAAGAATGCTGTTCAACAACTTTGTGAAGATTGTAAAACCAAGTTGGGCAGCCTCCCTCAGATAGACATTACCCTGGTTGGAGTATCTAAACAACACAAAATATAAACTTCTCTATCTCTCAAGGACTGCAAACAAATCAAACAAATTACATTGATTTAGTGAGAGGCAGAGAGGCCCTGTCCATGACAGCATGAGCTTTTCCTTTGCAAAAGATTCCAAATGCTTCTCCCCCGGATAATGCGCAAATTACAGCGGAATTATGATACCCACCACTCAATTGGAGGAAAAACTTGGTGTCCAATAACAATTGCATCAAAAGCATAATGTAGACGTCATAAGAACTAAAGCTTCCTAATTGAAACAAAGTCAACAAGAAACAAATAAAGAATCCATAATCCCAATGTCCTAAATGCCAAATGTTACGGTCACTGGTCAAAAATCTTGTAGACCTAAACAATGAGAAAAGAGGACCTCACACCTTATTTGCATTTTCATTCGGGTATTAAGTCTACAAATTGCGGATAACCGGAGGAAAATATATTCATGCATGAACCTATGTGCATCAATTGCTATCCATATTTCTTATCATCACTTTAGACTACATCACCAAGCTCTAACAAAATCTACATTCCAATGTGATAGACAAGCTCCAGAAGAAAACACACACACACACACACACACACACACACACACATATATACATACACGTGATAGGACCCAAAAACATATGCCTTTTATCCAATGCATATGAAAAAGCTCTATATTACCAACTGATTTACCTACCATTCCGATATATTTGGAAAATTTTAAATATTTAAGATTTGTGTGGTCTGTCAATGATATTTTAAAAAATGGCACTAAAAATCTTTAAAAAAATGTTGCTAAAATACTTTTACAATTTTGTTTGTTTCTTAGAAATTAATCTGAATTATTCCCTGGATATAACCACACCCCGTGCATGTTGTATCTCATCACCCTGATATAAATTTCTGACTTTAGGGTTTAGCCATCCAAAATAGCATTTGAATAATGTTATGCATTATGTAAAAGTCCTATTACTGAAAATACTTAATCTGATGTATCACAGATTCATCTAGGTGCATTAATTTCTCTATATGGATCCGTAACCCTAACTGTACTGAACATATCATAAGAAATAGCTAAGCTAGTCAGAAATCAAAAACAGCTAAAATGGAAAGAAACCAATCAATCAAAGACACAAGCATATAATTGAATAAACCTGAACGAAATAACAAAAACCCAGATAAAATTCTTGAAAATGATTAAAGAATAAGAAGATTCAAACCGAACCCACTGTTAGAAGAAGAAGAAGAAGACAATGACGAAGAAGCAGATTTGTAGATCTTTCGCTACATTTTCGGGAGCACGTTAAGTCTTCGAAGAAAGTATTGGGACAATGTTTGGACAGAACTGTCACAGATTTAGGGTTTCGTTGAATAATCACCGAAAGTACGAAATCGATTCTCGAACAACTTTTCGCAGCCCGAGAATCGATTGTAGGAGAAAACCAGAGCATGGTGTTGATTGTATAGTTTAATTGGGCAAGTGAAAAGTACATGTCGAGACTTGAACCAGATTTGTGATTGAAGTTCACTTAGAACAGTCCATATTGTGCAGGATTTTGCCCTAAAAATTTGTATCTTAACGTTCTCAGATTCAAATTTTTATTATTTCGGAAAACTGATTTTTTTTTTGGCTTTTGGAAAGGGTGGGGGGGGGGGGTGGGAAGAGAGAGAGAGAGAGAGAGAGAGAAGGGTGGGGTTAACCGGCATGCACGGAAAGCAATCAGAAACCAACAGGAAATTATACAAAGAAATTGCATTTTGTAAAAATAAATATTGAGAAAAGCATAAATATAAAAAATATAAATATTAATTATTTTATAAAATAATAAAATAATTATTTTTATAATAAAAATTTAAAATAATTAAATATATAATTATTAATTATAAAACAAATACTATAAAAATAAAAATTATGATTAAATAAGTAAATGGTTTATTAAATAATTAAATAAGACATTGATATAATCATTTTTATATAAATATTAATTAATTTAATATAATAAATTATTTTAAAAATAAAAATATTTCATAAATATTAATATTAAAAAGTTTTTACGAAGTGTTTTTAAATATACTATTCATAGTTGACATTTTTTATTTCTTAGGATTTTTTCTCTTTTTAACATTAGAAAAGGAAAAAAAAAAAAAAAGAAAAAGAAAGAGAGAGAGTACCTTTCTGTATCACAACCCTTTAGCAAGAGTGATAATTTTCTTAAATACTAAGCATAGTATTTAAATCGTTTGGATGGATTATTCATAGTGATACGTTGATTTATCGATATTTTATGATATATTTTGATATCTCTATATTTTTATTATATATATATTTATATTTATATATTCTTTTATATATATAAAAAAGAGAAGAAAGAATTGAAAAGGAGTATATAAGAAAATTCGAAAACCAGGGTACCTTGTTTCATGCTTACATCGGTTGCCAAGTTCGAAATCCCATGGAAGATTGAATTTTTTTGTTTGATACTATAAAATGATTCGAAAGAAGAGAGTTGGGTTTCTCAGAAATTTCTGTAAAATGTAGTTTTATCAGTGAATGTCATTACTATCAATGTGGTTTGTCCACACAGTTTTTTTTTTAATTTTTTTAGGTAATGGATTAAATTTGCTAACCACAAATTATTAAATTTCTCTTTGAATTTTGGTTAAAAGGGCTGATGGATACCATAATTTGGAAGTTCATATCATATTGTTAAGGAAAAATAGCTGTGACTGTTTCTTTACTTACAAGACTCGCACTGTTTCCTTAATCAGTATTTCAAGTTCGACTCTTGAGAATTAAAAGAAAAGGGTACCAGAAGAGTTAGCCCAAAATTAGATCCCCACAACTGGTCAAACACCGGCAGTCGAGTAAAGAAAAAATAATTGTGTAGAATTTTATAAATAAAAAATCATAGTATTATGCAGAATAATTAAATTATTAAAATTCTCTTTGAATTTTGGTTCAAAGGACTAATGGATACAATAATTTGGAAATTTATATCATATTGTTAAGGAAAAATATGGGGATTACTAAATTTGAAATTACACACTTCGACACCATCTTTGCGCGCGCTTAGCACAAGGCATGCAAGATTAGCGCACGCTTAGCACAAGGCATACAAGATTTAAGTAATCTAATACAAGTTTGTGTTCCCCACTGTCTCAATCATGGTGCAGTGAAGTGTATGGCATTTCCTCTTTTGAGTTTTTTAAATTTGGGGTTCATTTCATATCAATGCTTGATTGAAAAACAAGTTCCGATAACAAATAATAAATATTTAAATATGATATTAGAGCCTAAAATCAAAATATTTCTTCATCAGTTCAGGTTATGACCTAAGTTTATAATAACAAAATTATGAAACTTACATTTCTTGTGTGAAGCTAATGATGGCTGGCAAAGGATCTCTCACTCTGAAATGCTAGTCTTGTTTGTATTTTCTACCAATATCACATCCTGACCCAAAAAACAAAGGAAAATTGTCATCTCATGTTCTTGTTTCTTTGTGCTTTTAAAGACCCTTTTGTGTCTAGTGAATGAATTATTAAAAAATTTTCAACTCATAATGCGGTTGATCTCATTTTGTAGAATAAAACTATAATTATTATTATCGTATAAAAAAAATAATTATATAACTGAGTATATGATATGTAATCAAATATGATCACGTAGAAAAATTCATATATACTTGACAAAAAGGTAATAATTGAGACTTTCAAGACTTGTATTCATAAATTTTTAAACCTTGTAAAAATAAGAGGGGAGAGAGAATGAAAGAGAGAGAAAATTTTCTATATCTCTGTATCAACTTATTATAAATAAGTTGTACAACTTATGATAGAGAATTCTTTAAGAGTCATATAGTTTATTTTATAACGTAAAGAATATATCAGTTTTGCATAAAATTATTTTAAAATTAAAATAAAAATAAAATATGTAAAAAAAAAATAAAATAAACCAAGCAACTGTCCATTTTGTTTTGATATATACAAATGATTTTTCTTTTAAATTCATCTTTTTGGACACTCTTTTTCTCTTCTCTCTTTTTTTCTTTTGGACAATGAATTATTTATTTATTTATTTATACTTATCTCAAGTTGTTATTTGGAATAATTCAAACATCTGTTGTCATGTTTCTCCCCTTGTGACCTATAATGTTGTTTATATGTTTTTTTTTTTATTATTATTTTTCCCTTTTAAAGTCAATTTGATGTTTAAAACAATTAATTTTCAAAATTATTATTTTTTTATATAAAAGAATGAATATATTAAAAAGTGAAAGAATACACAAGTACTAAGATTTACCCTGAGATATCCGAGAAAAAAAAAACAATGAACCTCTATGCGAGGTCCATACAAAAACACTAAGATCTAGTCTCAACTACGTATAAAACTACACTAACAAATGTAACGATGGCGATATTAAAAAATAATAATGCTTAGACCCAGAATTTATTCAACAACTTAGACCCAGTTAATTGCTTGATTTTCTTTGGGAGGGGAGGGGTTAATAGTCTCTAGTCTTAAACCTTTTTAACACACAAAGATTTTAAGTGTTTGTTGGGGTTGGGCATTCATGTTGGCAATGTAGAAGTTTTGCCCTGGTTTGGTGGATGTAGTACGTGACATCTTTCTTGAGTGAGTGAGAGAGAGAGAGAGAGAGGGAGAGAGAGAGAGAAAGAGAGAGAGGCCAATGAGATATAGCTTAACTGATATCATCTTTCATCCTCTTTAAAAGTCTAGAGTTCGAATGTTTTTATATATAAAAAAAGAGAAAGAGAAAAAAATCACCTTAACATTACGATACTAACAAAGAGAGAGAGAAATAAGTCTATCGAAAATATGATACTAGAAACAAAAAATATAGTATTAGAAATAGAAATGAGTCTATCAAATTGAAAATTCAAAGCGTACCTAATCTTTTCCTTTTGAGAGAGAGAGAGAAAGCCAAAGACCAATTTCTTTGCCAACTCCCCAAAACACACCACTCCCAATCCTCATTTGCCCTCTTATTTATAAGTACCTTTTGCCCTTGCCCTCATCTCCCATCAAATACCCATCTTGTCATCTGTAAAATATATCCTCTATCAACATTCAACGTGTGTCAACCACACTTCTTCTTTGACATTTTGTGAAGGGTTCGTGGGTCATTGCATTTCATGCCACAAAACTTGTTGAAAAGGAATTCCACCATTGTCAAGTAAGCCATGAAGTTTTCATTTGTTATCTAATTTTTAAATGCAGCTCTGATAGGTAATGCCTGTACTTCTTTTTTCCAATTTGGACCACGTAAGATACCATTTTCCAAATATGGTCCCAGCATTTCCCACCCATGTTTCCACGCGTGAACTCATGCCTTTATTAATTAACCTCTCTATACCCTTATAACCAAATAAATATCATTATTTTCTTTTTCCTTTTAATATTTCGACAAGTGAGGAAGAAGAAGGTTAAAGAAAATAGGACAACAAAGATTCAAAGATGTATTAGTAAAGAGGACCAAAAACTTAAATATGAGAGATTTAATAAAACGTAGAGGTAGATCATTGAAAACTTGAATGTAAGATATAATAGTTAAGAATTTAGTTGAAAAGATGGTTTTTGATAGAAATAAGTGATATAGAAGAATTCGCACTAATTAAATCAATATTTATTTTTATTTTTTATATTTTTTATATAGAAGAATTCGCACTAATTAAATCAATATTTATTTTGATAGAAATAAGTGATATAGAAGAATTCGCACTAATACGTGATAGAACACATGTAGAAATATCTATATTGCCGACGTCAGATAAAAGTACGATTATTATTGTCATATAAAGAAAACGATCATATAGATGAATATGAAATATGAAATAAAGTACAATGATATAAAAGGGATCATATAACTATCTCACTTGGAGGGATAATGATTTAATTGTTATTGTTTTTTCTTTTTTAATATTCAATTGAATTATAATATCTTTTTAGACATTAAAGGCCTCCTTTGAATACCAATAGATCTCTACTAAAGAAAAAAAAAAGTATTTAGCATCGACATTAACTAATATAATAACTATTTTATATTTACTTATGAAAAAATTATATGACCTTTTAAAAAAATTTACTTATGTAATCTTTTTCCTAGGGGAAAAAATTATTAGTAAAATAAGATAAAATTTTATGTGTTGAGAGTAGTAGAGGGCTGGGGACCTAAACCTTGAAGTTGGTTTTTTTTTTTATTATTATTATATAGGAGGGGTTCAAACTCAAGACTTGTAAAGGGAAGAAAATAGTGTCACTTTAAACGTTTAAGGAGAAGTACATGATACAAATTTAGTTATAATTCATTAACAAATTGTCAATACTTGAATCGAATTAAACGGACCTGATATCAATCCTTTTTAATTGATCAAATTGCCCATATTAAACAATGTTTGAGTTAAATATATATATATATATATATATATAATTTTGATATAAGGAGATGCAATCAAATGAGACCGAATTAATAAAAAAAATATAAATAAAAAAATTTTATCACTTGAACTATTCTTAAAAAATCGTGTTATTTATATTTTTTAAATGACCTTCTTAAGTAAGATATTTTTACAAAGTAATCGTGATGGGATAGTTTAATTAATTGTAGCGTAGTGCTTCGCCTTTCCATGTCCCGTAGTGCTTCGCCTTTTGTTGGATATTTTTTTTAAATAAATTATAATTCAACTGATATCATTTTCTTTCTTCATATAAAAATTTTAAGTTCGACTCTTTCTATATATATATTTTTAGTATTTATCGTTTTCTTAAGTCATGAGAAATCAAATATAGATTTTTTTTTTAAATCCAAATTTAAAGCCACGAAGTAAGAGATATATATATTTTTTAATAAAATCAAAAATTCAAAACTTTGATACTTGGTTAATAAGTGAGAGATTTTAAGTACATATATAAAATCTCGTTGGATATATTTTTATTCCATATATGTGTAGTTTGTGAGTTATTATGTACAAGACTTTATATGTGCATTGAGTGACATTTCATAATCTAAATGGATGTCCATTAAAGAATTGATTGGAGGATCCACTAGGTTGCCCATTGTGGAGCCATGATAGGACCAACAACCATATAAGAAACTATCATAGAGATTTTGACACTAAACTAATGTGATAAGAGCATTTGCATGCATGCATGAAGTGGGGGGAGAGAGGGTCAACATCAACCAATAAACAGTTGATTTAATGGGAAAGACACTTGATTGTTTAATTAAAATTAAAATTTAAATTTTAAGAGTGAAAACAACTTCGCTAAGAGAGCTCCCCTTAAAAAAGGTTCAAAAATAACTCGGATCGAATTAGTCAAGATATGGCTCCACGTACCGATTGGTCGAGTACAAAAAAAAAAAAAAAAAGAGAGAGAGGGAGAGGGACCAAAAGCAATGCTCTTATCTTTTCTTGCACCCACCATTTATATTGCCCTCTCGATTGTTAGATGGCATAATACTTTATCATATCGCCATCTGTTCTCATCAATGCTCTCACATGGTGACCAATAGGGCTCATCTTTATGCATAAACAGACAATTCTATCATTTTTCTTTAAAAAGGTAAGGATTAAATTAAATTATCTCATACTTTTTCTGGGTTTAAAATGATTGTCATTCTTTCCAACAAATCCAGATGTGCTATGAACTATTTATTAACTCTAAAAAGTATACAAATAAACAACATTACCTTTCCTCTCTTAATTAGGTATGATGCCATGTGTATGGCATTACATATTTGCTTGATCAAATACAATATGTTTTCAACTTTTGTGAATTAATTTTCTTTAGTAAAGAAAAATGTCAATCACTACTCTTTATATATATATATATATATAAAGCAGTAGTATTTGATAATCACTTTAAATTTAATTAAATTTGATTTCTATATTTTATTATATATAAAACTCGAATTTGAAATCTTATTTAAGGGATATCAGTTACACTCACTGGACCAACTAGATATGGGTGTCAATCAATACTCTTTGAATGCAGCAACATATCACAATTTTCTTTAATAAAGAAAATTCAATTAAAAAATATCTTAATATGTATTTATTAAATTCAAAAAGATTTTTATACCATTTGAAAAGTATTTATCACTTGAATAAGCTTGACTAATTTTTGCTGCTATATCTTGTGATTTAAGGGTGCAAAAGCAAATATTAGGTGCAGTAGGTATCATTTTTTTGATTTCACACTCTTAATTATATTTCCAATATCCCATTTCAACATCAATCACAAAATTGATATAATGTGGTGATTCAATAAAAGACACTATTTTTTCTTCATAATTTACCAAAAAGAAGAGATCAAAATTGATATAAATTATCCACTTCAAATTGCAAACAACACTAACAAGTATCTTTAAGTATAGAGATATTGTCAAAGGATTATCAAGTTAAGATGCAGGCGTTATTCTACCCAAGGGTTTAATGTTTTTTATCATAAGACTTAGAGTGGAGTATCAATGGATAGTCGGTATAGTGGGATGAGATATTAGATTGCTTAACTAAATCTCAGATTTAAAATTTGAGAATGAAAAAAACTACACTGAGATCCTCGCAAATACTCGAATCAAATTAATCAAATTATGACTCCAGATATCAGTGGTAAGTTAAAAAAAAAAAAGGACTTAGAGAGGAGTAGTGAACAAGTGATGGAATCTAGGCTGAACGAGGCTCCAAACAACTCTTAAAGGGCGAGGTCAAGCTCATGCGAATGAAGAGAGGCAATCCCTGTCCTGACTCTACCATGTCCTCCATGCTTCTTCCTACACCATACATTGCCTTGTTCTTCGTCCCTTCCTAGCTTCCAGCATATAATTCAGGTCCCTGCAAAAGCTCGATAATTTGTTTTCTTAGTAAGTTATGTAAACAATTTTATTTTTCTTTCATTTTTTATTTCCTATTATAAAAGGCCAACCTTGCTATCTTCACTTGGTGTAACTACTAGAGATTTTCAGCCGTTGTGAAATATAAGTTTGGAGTACCAATATTAGTTGATTCAGTTGAAAGGGAGTTGAGTTTTCTTAATTATGATCGTGAGTTCGACTTTTCATGGATACGAAAAAAATCAAGTTGGGAAACCTCTCCCGAAAAGGGCCCAAATAATAGATCGATTCGGATTAATCGAGACGAAATTTTAAATACCAGGTGGAAACCAAAAAAAATTATAAGTTCGGAGTCATATAGTTATAATATTTATAGTTATAATATTTTTACAACCCAGATAAGTTTTGGGCATATCTTTTTTAAATTATTTCTTTAGTCACATTGGAAACCAAAATCTTTAGTCTATGAAGCATTTGGGGCGTCCATTTAAGTAATCATCCAAGTGGTACTACATCACGTCAAGACAAGGAACTCATGGATAAAATAGTTTGTCCCTATCTCCAATTCAACAACCAAATTCAGATCATCCGATTGAATCACTTGTTGCTCTGACCGTTGTGGAATCACAAAATGAAAACCATACTCTATCACATATCATCTCTTGCCTCCTGCTTAGCAGCACCCACCAAAGTATGTGCTTGAAGCTTCCTTTGAAAGTTTCATTCTAGGATAGTGGAGAGGAAGGGGGTTGGTCGAGTCAACCCATCACAGGTGCTCACAAATATTGACCCTCTCAGGCTTCCAACAATACACACACACACACAGACACACTCAACAATAATAATAACCAAATATTTATTTCCCTAAGTGAGATCCATTATGTGGATTTTTTACGCTATTTTATTTTATTTTTTTATTACATATTTATCTATATAATTATTTTTTTTATAAAATAACAATAATAATAATTTTATTCTATTAAGTGAGATTGATAATATAAATATTTTTACGTTATTATATTTTATCTTGTATCATATTTTTATCCATATTTAAATAATTATCATATTTTATTACTGTTATCCAAATCGTTTTAGGTGTCCATCTCCCTCAATTAATATAAGTATTTGTTATAGTCTCACATCATCTATTGGAATCTCTATCAGTTGTCTATGTATGCGTTCATATCATCTTAATTGTATTTTTTTCAATTTTTTCTCGATAGGTGCAACTTTAATATTCTCCCAATATGCATCATATATATTTGATATTTGTGTAATAAAACGAATCGGCTCAAGAAGTTATATCAAGAGAAATAAATAAGAAACAGAAAAATAATTTCAATTGTTAAATTTTATATCGATTAACTTAATATTTAGAAAGTATTATATAACATAATTGCCATTCACTTTAACAACCGACTTTTAAGGAAAAAATTAAATTCTCTCGTAATATTGACAATATATTTATTGGAATGTCATTTACCAAATAAAATATATGAAACAACCTTCACCAAAATATATATATATATATATATATATATATATGAAACAATTTTATTGGTTGATGTCATAAAAGTTCATTATACAATAAATCTGCATTACACCAAATATGTTAGGTTTTATTTCTAAACTTTTTGATATATTTCATGGTATTCATAACCATTATAAGAGTATGTTAACTTTTATTTCTATCGATTATGGTTGACTCAATACAAAAGGCATTGAGATCCCTTGATTATAATCGGTTTGACTTGGTATGAAAATAAAAAAAATTATATTAAAAGATTTTCTCTCAAAAATGGATCTGATTATAAATTGATTCAGATTAATTGAGATAAAATTTTAAATTAAATTAAAAAAGGAAAGAGAGAGAGAGAAAAAAGTTGAAATTACAGGGACAATGTACTAAACGAATGCTTGGGAAAACAAATATTTTGGCCTTGAAAACAGTGATTTTGTTTGCTATTGCCTCATGTGGTCATCACTAGCATAGCATGGCATCAACAAGTAGTACAAAAAGTGCCCTCTCTGTTTATGGAGGTACACTGTGATTCCAAAAATAGACAAAAACAGGGCCTAGGGTTCTGAAAAATGTGACACGAAACCACAAAATTTTGTTAGCAAGTGGGTGTGAGAAAAATGATTATATTGCCTCAAGTGGTCTGAGCAATAGAGCACCCAAAATAATGGGCAGTTCTAGTAAGTTCAAAAGAGCAAGGGCTACTACTGCAAATATTTCTTCTACACCAATACCTTATTGATCTAGTGATTGGACCTTGATAGTCTAATAGAAAAAATAGGTGAGATTTTTACCTCTTAAACATCTAATTTGGTTTAAATCGAATTTGGTCAAGATCAACGTGATTATCAGATATTGATAATTTATAAAAAAAATGTTTCTTATAAAAATACTTGTTATCAGACTAATAATCTCTTTTTTTTTTTTTTTTTTTTCAATTCAAGTGAAAATTAAACTATATTCATCATTTTTTAAATCATGATCTTTTTAACCCCCCATTAATTTAAGTTTTTAGTGTGGATATTTGTTTTACAAAATTAAAAATATCTTAATTGTTTATAAAAATTAAAATTGAGATTTTGCAAGGAAATTCTGGCCCACACTAAAAAATTCTAGTGGTTTGATTTCTCTAAGACATGTGTAAGACACATATATGTATTTTAGGTATGACATCTAGCCTATTTAGGTAGGGTTGGTATGCCAACTTAGATCTCCTAAATGCCTCTTTTGTTATTTATTGACCCTTTTTGTACATTTATAATTCTTGAATTATATTGTATACAAAAATTAATTCATGCTCGTCCTAAAGGAACAGTCTAGTGGTCACAGCTTCTCACCCTAACCCGGTGATCTCGAATTCAAATCTTAGTAAAAAAAAAAAAATTCCAATTCCCTGCATCAAAATAATTCAATTTTCAGGATGTGTTATATAAATTAGAAATTCTTTAACTCAACTATTAACTTTTAAAATAGTATTAAAGTTATCTTCTAATATGATATTAAAACCATTTTGAAGTATTAGCTTTAAAATTGTTTTTATCAAACCATATGTAGATTATCTCTCGCATGTGTGAAATAGTCATGAGGATGAGGATGCTTTTTTTTATATTGATTAATTCAATTTTCATTACAGTGTATAAATCGAGAATACTTCAAATTTCATATTAATACCAACTATCATATTTATGTAGAAAATGAATTACAACGTGTATTTGATATTATAATTTTAAGGGGTGGAAGTAATAATTTTTAGAATGGGCAACTTTCGTCTTTTGTCTTTTGATTTTATTTTTCAAATTCCAAAAGGTATCTATCACCTCCCACTCTTGGCCTTTTTTATTTTTTTTGAGTACTAGACCAACCGGTGTCAAGTATTGTCAGACCTAATTTAGGATAAAATTCTCCCAACGTAATTTTTTTCATTCTCAAGTTTTGAACTTGAGACTTGATTAATAGACTTAACATCTTTATCTATTAGGTCGACTATCCGTTAGTTCCCCTCTTGGCTGTTATCACGTGCTTTGTGTATATATATTGACATATTTGAAAGTACAATGTTATGCAATACAAGGAAAATAGATGACTTAGTGTGTTAGGGCAAAAGGAAATAGACCAAATGAAAAGGCCATGAATGGACGATGAATGTGGAGTCCAAAGAGCTTGGACTTGTTATCAATGGACAATTGCATGGAACAATTCAATTTAATATAGATTATAAGCTCAAACTAGATATGTGATTTATTACAGAGGATTCCAAATGTTGAACCAAAAAAGAAAAGGAAAAAATTGAAGCTTTTAGTCAGGTAAAAAAAAAAAAAAAATCAGTGCAAGAAAGTTCTTACAAGCCCTACTTGGCCCAATGGACCAAAATCATAAAATGGAAAGGGAGCCCGTTTCAGGTACTGTTTCATCGTTATTCTATTCTAGGAACAGTAGCTCAGGCTCGCTCAAGCCCAAAATAGGCCCAACTTTGCTTTCACCGGGCATCATCAGTCCTACTACACTAGATGAATTAAGCAAAATAATTGTCTACCTTAACTAGACCAAAATAGGCCCAAATAGGATAACTTTTAGCAATGAAATTAAGCAATGCTCATTTTATGACTTTCCTTGCTCAACAAGGACAATGTTTAACGCAGCAAACCTGTTAACGTCAACCACATCAGGCCACAGAAGGAAAAAGGAATTTGAAGCCACTGATTCTATAAATTATATCAATTACAACAGCTGGGTTTTCTACTCAGCCAAATGGCTGAAAATGCCTCTCTATGGTTACTCCCAAGATGAATGTATCTCATTAACCAACCCCTTTGTATGCCGTCAACTGACATCTATGCTTTTAAGGGCTGAGAGTTTCCTCTAGTCATTGAAAAGCTTGAAGAATTTGAGACAAGAACATGACTTAAGAAAAAACAAGCTGGAGGACTTTTCAAGTGAACAAATACCAACAATCCTTGGTATGACTGACCTGTCATTAACTTTGCATTTCGCTACCTTATAGTGCTTAGTAAGGTCGAAACTTCCTTGCAGCTCTTAATTGCTGAATCCGCTTCCTATCCTGCTCAAATTTGTTTTGCAGCTGCATAACCTCTGCAAAGAATGAGAGCGTTGATGTGAAAATTTAGAGAAAACCAATTACATTTTATCAAAGCACTAGATGTTCGTATTGTTAAGGCAGGTTTATTATGACATCAAGCAGTTTATTGTTTTAGTCCTGCGAGCCTTTTTGTGGAATGTAGCAAAAGATATGGAACACATAATGCACCAAAAACTACTGCCATCAGAAAATTCATAATCTCAAATGGAACAATGATACCATGCATTGTCAAAATCCTTGTCAAGCAAGAAAATCAAAGAGATCGAAAGAAAAGGCCAAGAACAGATTGTCAAGCCAATCTATTAAATGAACCGACTCAGAGTACTTTCTGCAGAGAAAGATTGGACAAAAAGGAAACACAAAGAAGAAACTAAGAACGAGTTTATCTGGAATGGCTGACCTTTTTACCAACTACCCTGACATTTAATCTGCAGTGTACATTATGAACTCTATTTGATTTAAGACTTTCTAAATTGATTACACAAAAATATTTAGGCTAGCTTAGAATTGAATACTTGATATTCATTACAATTAGGTTCTGATCATCGAATGATTGTTACTTTAGGATCACGGCGCTAAAATTGCAACTCTTTTAACATTATATTATGATAAAGAGCTGCTGGGATATCAGTGAGTTTTCTCTAGGGACTTGGCAGATTTGAATTCCTTTTAGCATTATCTTGGTAAAGAATGGTCTTTGTCCAACACTTCCTTGCTTCATCAAAAGATGACTGTTCACTTCCCCTACTCTATGTCCCTTAAGCAAAATTCTTCAACAGTCACAGGTAAGTAACTCAGTGAGATAAAAAGTTTGTGGTATTGATAAACAATATGGTGACAAAAGCATGACGCAAAATATCACATATGGCTTTTGTTTGGTTACTGATGCTTGGGAATATAAGGTCCGCACTCAATGAGGCTGGTTTGAATCACTTATGGAAAATATTCCAGTAGACAATACTCTCACTACCAAACAAAAAGTAAACTACAGTATTATGTTAATGACTATAATAGACAAAAAAGCATGTCTTCAGCACACAACAATATGCCTAGGCTCTTGGTCATGTCCTTTATCACAAAGATTCCTACTAAAGCCATATAGCATGCCTTCAGAAACATGAAAATCCAGCTTGTTGACTAGATTACCTCTCCATCCTAAGGACTCAAATGACAAAAGCACATATGCCGAAAGAGAGAGACGAGAGAGCATGAACATACCATTTCTCTGTGCCTCTTTTTTATGGAAGCGATAGAAGTCAAGCCCAACTTCTTTGCTTTTCTTTTTGGCCATTTTGTCCAGAACCGCAGCTTCTGCAACAGAACCAACAGCAACACCACTTTCAGATTCTGTTGTCTTTTTCCTGCCTTTATGATGAACCACAACTGTCCATCCACCCTCTGCAATTCGAGCTTCCTTTTCATTTCGAGCCTAGATGAATCACAATAACCAGGCAGATATAAAAGTCAAGGTTAGCTGCAAGACCACTTTAGAAGACAGGACAACAAAAATTCACTCTAAATCTGCAAATACATAGATCTAATCATGATGGGTACTCAAAACAAATATCCTTCTATTTACTGGCAGAGACAAGGCAGTTTTCCATACAATAGTATTGGATTTCGAAAGTGGGATTGGCTTTAATAAATGCAAACTTTTAGTTTAGGGTAAGCTCAGATCAAAGCAAGGATAATAACAGAATATTGGATTTTCCTTAGAAAGGTATGTGCTGCTTTCCTTGTTTTCTTAGTTCTGCCTAAAGAGGGCATAACACTGCTGGACATTGCTTCTCCATGGCCAGATTAGTGTGGAAGATTGAGAAATGTTAAAAGAGTAGATAGTGTTGTCTGTCTGTGAGTTTCAGGGAAGGGGATTTTTCCCCTTTTATAGTGATGAAAGATTTTATTAACATCAAAACAACAATAAAGGAAGGGAACTGTCAGTGAGTTTTGGGGGAGGAAGGGGATTTTTCCCTTTTTATAGCGATGAAAGATTTTATTAACATCAAAACAATGATAACGGAAGGGAAGAGCACTAACAAGGTGCTAATCCATAGAGCTCTACCATGATATGGAATCTACAAGATCAACCACCTCTACAAAAGATTCAGATGACTTAGAAGTCCACCAAAAACATGTAAACCTTTGCAAAACATATGCACAAAAACCATCAAGGATTTCTCTGCACTTCAAAAAATTATTTTATTCCATGCCCACCAAAACAACCAAAACGTGGCCACATGGAGTAAACTAACCACATTCTCCTTTGGTATGCATACCCTTGCAACCAGCCAAGCCCATAAACTCACTTTGTATGAGGATCGACTCCAGTTATTCAAGCTCCCCTTGGCATAAAGCCCACCTATTTACCAAACAAAACCTCTCCTTTGAATGTTATTGAGTTAATTCCTCCCCTAGCCACATCCCACGCAAAAGAAAGGCAACTCTTTTTTTTTTGGGAGGGGGGGTTGTTAACTTCTACAATTACAACAAACGGTATCTCTAGAAAGGGTTATAGGTAGAACATCCCTCCCATAGGGGTTATAAGTGCCCCCCTGCCCTTCATATTTGGCTCATCTTCTGAGATGATATTAATTTGCTTGCATCCAAATGGCTAAACTATCTTCCGCGTTATATAATAAACAATCAAACAGAAGGTTATTCTATGTATCAATTCTCAAATCCACAAATAGTAGGTTGGAAGCCAGTCCTGGGATGTTAGGCAAGTAGTGGAGGCCCAAAATGAGGTCTGACCAAGGGACATGTTTCAAGAGCCAAAGGTGATGAAATTTCAAGAATTTGCTTTGCTCTCCGACTGCAAGTTCACTTGATCGTTCTTAACATGTGAATTATCTTAGCTAGTCTGTATCAAAGGAGAGGTTAGTGATATTGACAGAGTTATATCCATCAAAAAGTAGGGTTTGATTTTGGTATCCATCATATTTTCTCCCTTTACAGGAAAGGTTGCTAGTGGTAGAGAAGTTAAAGCAGCCAAGAAGGTGCAGCAGCATCAGCGAATGCTGCTAGCCCTCTTGCAAAGGTTGGGGTCTAAAAGCAATTGAATCTATTCAATACATGGATTTCTTAAAGGCTCATGCGAGACGAAAGGTTGCAAAGAAGAAAAAGGGGTTGCCCTATGCTCTAGGAAATGGTTTTAAAGCTTAGAACTAGGAAGCAGTAACAATGTTTGAAATGAGATGTCCTTACTTTCCTAATGGAAATATGAGGGATAGAACTGGATTTCGTGCAAGGCTGAGATAGTGTGAAGCTTTACTATGAAGGATGGTGCCCTGATAAAGAAAACCATTTTCAAGTCCATCTAGAACAGTCCGATTCCACAATAGGCAGAAGTCATCGATAGGCATTAATATTGGCTAAACTTTTCCTCAATAAACAGTAGGCACACAGAATAGGATGAATAAGTTTATTGTTCCTTGCAGTGCCATGGTTGTAAATGCCAAATGGTCTTTGGCTTCTCTCTTCATTGGATATCCATAAGGTGGTCACTATATTGTCCACAGGAAAAGAGTTAGGGGAGGGGGGAGGTTCACATTTACGGGGTTATTGTGCAACATAAATTTTACATCCTTGTATGGATTTTACTTCTAAATGGTTGCACACTCTTTTGGATATCTAGTATAATATTCTTGTTCTTCTTAAAGCTTTTGATGTACATCTAAAGATGCATAAATGAATGGATAAGCACGAGACTGTCAGGTGAGCGTATTCTTTGCACAAGCTATAAACTGAAAGGATCTCAAATGAAACCATCATTATTCTCACTATAAAAAGGGGAAAAAATTATCAATAAAAAGTGCAAAAGATGCAATATACCTGCTCCTCTTGTGCCTCATAAGAGGTTATAAACTCATCAATTTGTTGTTGCAATGCCTTCAAGCCAGGCCTACTTTCATGGTACTCTGTAATCCATTCTGCCAAAAAAAAAAAAAAAAAAAAATTCTCACTAAGCAAGCTAGATGAGTATTATAAGTGCACAAATGTGACCATATAGTAAAAAAATGCTTATAATATGTGGAGGAGAAAACATAATACTCATAGTAATAGTAGTAGTATTACCAATAACAACTACTACAACAACAACATGATGGTGATGATGATATGCCAAAATTATAAATTAGACATACTATAAACAAAAGATTTTCAGATGAACTACAAAACCAAAGAATGTCAAGTATCTTGGACTGAGGGTGCAACTTGGTTCTTGGGTACAAAAAGAACCAAACAAACCCGATTAATTTGCGTTGAGTTTGCTCTGTATAACTTCCTACAGTTGGGTTCTGGGTCCAAAATTGGAACTGACCCAGAGTCGGTTCAATTCTTGGGTTATTGCCCGTGGTTGTCAGGTTGGAACAGAACAACATACAGATGAATATTATGTAGTATCACATAAATAATAATAGATATTAGATACTACACATGTTTTCTTTTGTTATATAATTATTTGTCCAAAACAAATTCTTTCAGGAGGTACATTCAAAACAAATCTTTAAGGCTTTTTTCATAGATGGAGGGATAAATGTGTGGCTCTTTCCATTGTGCAAGCAAGATTGGTTAGGTCAGTTCACTTTTCTGTAGGTTACATATTCACTTATGCAGCTTTCTTGATTGCCTCTAACCCCTAACTTGGACTTCCATATCAATGATGATGGTGATGATGATGTGCAAAATTATAAATTAAACATACCGTGAGATAAATAGATTTTCAGGTGGGAAAAAAAAATTAAGACAGCCGAGTATGAATCCATGGCATCTCATGTCCCCTCAAACCCCACCCCTACCCCTTTCCCATCACCTTCTGCATTCATCTTTTATCATGAGAGAGGGAAAGAGAGGTAAAGAAGTAGGTTTTTTGAAGAGTTCCAGTGGTGGATACAAGACTTTTGAGTGAGAAGACGTATAGTTTTTATTTGCTGATTTTTGTTCACTAGAAATGGTATCAAATGCAACAAAAAAGAACAGAATCCATGTAATATAAATATAATTTTCTTACTTTTCATTCCTTTAGAGCTGTCTTCGTCTCCTGAAGAAATCTCAAAAACCTCATCAGGTTCAGGAGCCCCTCCATTTTCTTGCAATTTCTCATCTTTTGTTGCTGATTGTTTGTCCTTCTTCTCTTGAGCCTTTTGCATTTTAACTGCAGTCCAATAGACATGGGAGAACAAAATTAAAAGATGGAAAAGCAATGAATTAATCCATACATCATAAAACCAATGGTTTGACACACTAGATGGATAAGCATGATGTAAGGCCAACCATTGATGAGCTAGAGATAAGATGATCCAGAGCAAAGAAATAGTAAGCCATAGCTGAGCTCAAAACAGTACAGTGAAAAAAATACTCCCCCCCCAAATGACTTGTAGGTTTTCTAGTTTCCGGTATTGTTTGTTATGACTGTTCCGAACAAAGGCAGAAGATAATGCTTGTGGGAACCACTATAATACTTCACAGTATGATATGAAAGTACAGAAACCATTTCAATATATCTTGTTAACTTTAAAAGGAATTCGATAATGGAAATGGAAACATTATCAACAAAAATAATGAATTTGACCTTAGGAATTTAAAGATGTAAAAGATAAGACTAGTGCATGTCCAAAACCTATTGACATTCGACCACTTCTATTCTTTCTGTTTTACCTTTTTGGTATTAAATTCACCACAGTGTCATTAGTAGACTTCCTACCATTTTCTTAAATAACAAACATCAGATAAAAGAGAAAAACAAGAAAAGAAAATAAAAGCATCTTTGACGCACCACTTTGCTCCTCAGACACATCTTCAACATCATTCTTTCTAGGCATAGCTTTCAGTTTTTTCTCAAGTTTTCTTTTCTTCTTCCACACCAATTTTTCATTTTGCTTTTCTGCTTCAGCTTCAACTGACACACTTGCTGGCACCAACAACAGAGCCATTTAGAACAAGGGAATTTGCCTAATAAGGAATTTAATTCTGACAAACAATTCAGTTAGCTGCCACCTTTTTCATTTTCAACACCAACTTCATCAAGATTGGCTGCATCAACTCCTTTACTCTTCTCCCCTTTTCTCCTCTTCTTCTTTAAGGGCTTATTCATCTTCATTATTTCATTCTGAATGGTTTCCATGGTCTCCTCTGAGGATGACAAAAAAGCCAATGAAGTTATCAGAAATAACCAAAATAAAGGGGCATTTGTAACTAAATACCCTTGGAAATTGATATAGAAGAGATAATCCTTGTTCAAGCAAAGAGTAACTAAGAACCCAAAGATTATGCATCAATCATCCAAAATTGAGAAAAACCAGGGCAAATGGAAGTTGTCATTTAGAAACCAGATAACAAGTGGCATTTGAAAGACAGAAAATTCAATAAACAGAAATTACAGACATATGCACATGCACACACATTCTCAGGTACAAGGTAGTCCAGTCCAGACGGAAATCCCTACCTAGGTTAATAATCCCAAAATACACCCAAGGGAGAGGCACTAATCCAAGAGAACCAAGGAACAAAGTGCTAGATAATAGTGGGGTTGTACTGGTTGGTGACATCAATTTTTAGGCCAAAGAAATTCCTCAGTTTTAAACCTAGCCAACCCGCTGCTGACAAAATTGCTAGTAAACTGATGACAGTCAGGGACCTGTTTTGTTTGATATCAATCATGATTACTGATAAATGGAAACAGAAAACCAAAAAAGAAAATGAAGAGAAGCCTTAAAGGAGACACCAATCTGGATTAAGTGTTGAATCAATGGTGCAACAACTTTTATTTTAGACCAATAACTACAGGAGATTTCAGCCAACTGTGAAGACTTTGATGAGGTGGTGTTGCTTTGGCCTGACTTGTTTTGCCAGAGAAATCAATGGTAAAGCCTCATGAATTGTAATTGTTTGAGCAGCAAAAATTCGGAGTAAGAGAGAGACGGAAGCAGCTATAAAATGAAAGGAGCTTTAAGAACTCTTCTAAAAAAGCAAAATGACCTTATAGCATTATGATCAAAAGTTTCTCAAATGTATAGCTCTAGCATATATACAGGCATGTGAAATGGTTCAATTTACAAGAGGATGCAGATTGCCCAAACTACTATAATCCAGTAGTATTTATTATGACTGCTTTCAGAAAAGGCAGAATTCAAAGCTTGTAGGAACCACCATAGTCCTCCATGGTGAAGTACCAACGTAAATGAACTAGTTTAATATATGTAATTGATTCATATAATGAGTTTGACCAGAGGCCAATGATATAGATAAAAACATCATTGACAAAATTAATGAACTTCGCCACAAGATGTCAAAGAAATACAAAACATAAGTCAAGACAAAATGTGTTGAAAGCCAAAATTTCTAAATTCTACATGTTCATGACCTACTGGCACTCACCACTTTTATCCTTTCTTCCTTTTTTTTTTTTTTGGGGGGGGGGGTGGGGTTGAGGGCAAATTCAGTTGTTGAACTGCTACCCTATATCTTTTTCTCAAATGGCTGACTCTAAAATTTGGGATTAAGACTCTGGTTGTTGTTGTTGTTGTTACTTTCTTTGTACCATATTATTCTTGTCCCAACAACAAATATGAGGCATATAAAAGAGAAAAAAATGAAAAGAAAAAGAGTATATAAGAATATAAAAACATCATTGATGCACCAGTTTGCAGGTCACATCTATCTTCGACTTCATCATTCTTTTTAGATATGGCTTTTTGTTTTTTCTCAAATTTTCTTTTCTTCTTCTGCAACAAGTTTTCATTTTGCTTTTCAGCTTCTGCTTCCACTGACATATTTGCTGAAAGCAACAACAGCCAGCCATTTTGAACAAGGCAATTTACCCAATAAGGAATTTAATTTTGACAAACAATTCAGCGTGCTAATACCTTTTTCATTTTCAACATCAATTTCATTGACATTAGCCATGTCAACTTTGTCATTCTTCTCCCCTTTTCTCCTCTTCTTCTTGAAAGACTTATTCATCTTGGTTTCTTTGTTCTGAATGGTCTCCACAGTCTCCTCTGAGAATGACAAAATAGCCAGCAAAGTTATCACCAATAACTAACATAAAGGGACATATGTAAATGAAAAGCCCCTTTGAAGTTGATATACAAAGAACTTATAAAGAGACCATTCTTGTTCAAAGCAAAGATAACTACGAACCCAAAATTTTTGCAACAATTGTACAAAATTGAGAAAAGTCGTGGAAAAAGGAAGTCCAGATTTAGGAATAAGATAACAAGGCAATTGAGAGATAATTCAATTAACAGCAAGTACAGAGACATAGACATTCAAATACAACGTAGTCAAAGATGAAAAGCATAACTAGACTAATAACCCCAAATACACCCAAGAGAGAGGTACTAATTCAAGCAAAACAAAAAACTATGGACTATATAGAAGTCCAGGTTCAGCTGGTTGGTGTTTACCCCAAGTTAGAGGCCAAACAAAGTTCTCAGAGTTGCACTTTTCCAACCTATTGCTGACCAAATTGCTAGTAATCAGACCAGTATTGATTGATATCAATCATAATTACTGATAATCAGAAATGAAACAGAAACAAAAAATGAAGAGAATTTTTAGAGGAAACACCAATCTGGATTAAACTGTGAAATTAAGAGTGCGAGCAGCTAATATTTATTCACTGGGACAAATGGGTTTAGGAGATTTTAGCTGATCAGCGAAGACTTTGATGAGGCGGTGTTACCTATGGTCCTTATTTTTTCTGCCATCAATGGTAAAGCTATGCAAATTATTATTGTTATCAGAGTGAACAACGGGAGAACTCAGAGAGAGGGATAGCAGCAGCTATGAGATGGAAGGCAGCTTTAGGATTTCTCTTCAAAAGACAAACGACCCTGTTGCGTTATCACCGAAACTTTCTCAAATGTATAACATAGGCATGTAAAGGTGGCTTTATTTACAATAGGTCCAACTGATCAAATAAATTATTTATATAAATCAAGTATAACTCAATCTAAGATTTGACCGTATCTCAAAATCTTTGAAGCACAATCAAAACTACATTTATAAAAGTTAGATTACACTCCTGGGTTTAATCATCAAGTATCTCATATTTGAATTGAATAAGTAAATGTAAAGAATAGTGGTTTATACAAGACATGTTGGGAGAATATGTGAAACATGCGTCCATGTCAGAAGGACAAAAATAAGAAGTATCCTAGAATTCTAAATTAACTGTGGAGAACTTTGAAACATAGAAAACCATTTATTCACTCAACAGCACATAGATTACAGAAGCAAAATTTGACATACTATGTTGCATGGACTTGGATCTGTATATTGGGCACACATGAGAAATGAAATTTGAATATCTCAAACAAAGTGTAAGGGCAAAAGATTCCTTTCTCTTTTTTCCTCAAAAATATGCAAAACTTGAACAAAGGAAAAAAAAAAAAAGATATAGAGTGCATGTAACCTGTACAATATAAACAAAATTTAGGGATGAAAGGATTCAACTCAAGTGCAAAAGATATACCCTGTACTTATGATAGCCAATCATTTGAAGAAAATGGCTCAACACAGTCACAATAACAATACAAGACATCTGGGTTATACATCTTGGCATTGGACAACATGGTGGAACGGAACTATTACTTATTGTCAAAGTCAAATAGATATTATAGACTGTGACAATGCTTTGTCTCCTGAGCAAACTTATGCCTAGTGATGTCAAAAAGTATTAGCTCTGTGGGTTAACGCTCTTAGCTTTAAGAGATTCTCAGGGTTGATTGCTTATCATGATCATTGCGCCAGCATTGAAGGCAAAGAATTGGAGGGTTGCAGTGATATTATAAAATTCCATGTTGGCCAAGTATGGTCTAATTAAAAAGCCCAGCTTAATTCAAATAGAAAATATTTGCAAGAACATTAACCAATAATCATGACAGCGGTAAATATAGAAGGCTAAAACAATCCCTCAATCTGGTTGATGCAAATACTCTCATACATCCAAACTGTAGAAGAAGTAATATCATGCCACTTCCAAATACTGTCATTTAACTGAAACTACATAAATGTCATTTCTGCACATAACCACTTCATTCTTAATGCAAATGACACAAAACAAAGGAGAGTATTATAACAGAAAAGGCCATTATAATATCAATAATAGCATACCAATTTTTCCATCATGATCATCTGCAACTGTCAAGCTAACTTCATCAACTGCACCCAATTCAGCTTTGGCTTTCTTTTCAGCTTTCCTGTTCTTCTTTCTAAGCAATTTTCTTGTTTTCTTTTCCTTTTCTGCTTCAATTGACAAATTTTCTGCCAACAACAACAGACAAACATTTTTAAGATATCATATTCCACAAAAAAGCGCAAAAACAAAAAGAAAGTATTTCTTAATAAGTCAGCACTAAATTTGTTAAAGCCATTTTTACCTTTATCATTGACTTGATGATGGGCTATATCATCTCTTCTTTGCTTCACCCTTTTTCTCCTAGCCTTACCTGAGGAATTATTCATCTTGCCTCCTCTTTATCAACAAAAATGTAAGACTGCTTTCCTATAAGGACAAAAACACATAAACCCATTAATCATATGAATTAGAGTTTTTTCAATATTTGAAGCGACATAAAGTGTGACCATGTGCCATGAAGATGGCCTATTGTGTAACCACCAGCCATGATCAAGTAATATAAGCTCTTGCCCCATGGCCAATAGGTCCAGGGTTCAAGCAATCTCTCCCCCAAAAGGGGCTTTGCCCTACTAGAAGACCCCCCCCCAAAAGGGAAAAAAGTCTTACTATGTATGAAATAAAGGTGATCCCTTAATATTCAAGTGGCGAGTACAAATGTTCAGATATGAGTAGTTTCAATTACCAGGCCAGCTAAGTAATCAATAATGGATAAGATTTGAATTTGTAAGGGGGAAAAAGTGATAAAAAACTATGCATAAAAATGAATGAATAATTTAAAATGATAGAGAGAGAGAGCGACATGAACCCCAAAAGTCAAAATTGAACAGAAACCTTAACAACAACCAGAATTTGTCCCAAGGGAGGAAGGAAAAAGAGAATTTACAACAGGATCAAAAGGTGGGCGGAGAAGAGCATGAAGGGAATAGTCATGCTCTCCTCATCCAAGAATGACACTATCATCTTAAAAAACATAAGTACCTCAAGAACCTTTGCATCCTACGACATATTAATAAGAGAGAAAACAGAACAACAAGCCTACCACAAGAGTCATAACTTAAAAAGTAACCTAGTTGTCTAATCATCTAAATTTCGCTCTCAACAACGCTGATTTTTAACCGTCAGAAAATGAATACTTCGTTCCATTGAACACATTAAAACCCTAGAATGTTAAAAATGAACCTAAACTCAGTAAAACTAGAAGGGAGAAAGGCAATTACAGTTCGGTAGTGATAGAAAGAGAGAGAGAGAGAGAGAGAGAGAGAGAGGAGAGACAGTACCTGAGCAGCTTCAGTTCCCGAGAGAGAGAGAGAGAGAAAGAGAAAGACGGTGAGACGATGGCGGAGGCGGGCCGTTGGCTTTCGGTTTTGGGGAAAAAATAACTCGTTCGGGGTGGGGTTGGATTGAAAATTTGAAACAAATTTTTCTAGGGCGCTTGACGGGGTCGTTTTGTAAATTGCAAGATTTTGTGGGAGAATTTTGGATTCAAATAGTTTAACGCTTAATGAGTGACATTTCCCCCTTACGTGAAAAGAAATGTTGTCCTGGCCAAATAAGATAAAGTAAGGGAAATGGAACTACTAAGAAAATAATAAATAATATAAAATATGCAAAAAATTATTTTCTTTTTTGGACTAGAAATAGAGGGAAATAAATAAAAATTATTATAGAAAATTTTTTAAAGAAAAGGAGTAATTTTTATGAATTTTTTTTTGGAGATATTTTTATAACAGTGAAATTGTTATACAGTTGTAACACATGTATTCAATGTTAAGATTTATTTGGAGTGAACACTATTTCATTAAAATCGGAAAAAATCGTTTTTTGGACTTTTTTTTATATTTCTAATGGTTTATTTAATTTTTTATTTTGGTTTTGGATAAAATCAAAATTTAATTTAGTTATTTGGGCGGTTATCAAATTTAAAAATTTTTATTTCAATTAAACCTAATTAACTGAAATGGTTAAAAAATATATATATTTTTAGATAATTTTTATCTATATAAATATTAATATAATATTATATTAAAAAAAGAAAAATATTTTAAAGGTTATTTTACTGATGTAATATTAGTTATTTTTTTTATTTAATGAACTATTTGTAATTAATAGAGTTAGTTTAAAAGTTTTATATTTTATTATTTTATTTGGAATTTTAAAATTATAATTAATGAATTTTAAATTTTAAAATTATAATTTATATTCACGTGTTATTTGGAGTGATATATATTATATTTATATAGATGGAAATAAAATGTATCATTACTTAATTTCTTTGTTGAGATGTTAATAATTCGATCAATTTAAATAATTAAATAAAACTAATCATTTAATTTGATCAAATCAAATTATTAATTTTTGGTCTATTTGATTAATTTATGATTATGAGAATTGCATAATTAAATTAAAATCAATTATTTTAATTTGATTTATTTCAATTATGGTTTAATCGAATGCTCATCTCTCTCTGATACCAATGCTAATTCATCTCTCTCTATACTTCTCCTCTTATTATTATTTCTTAGGAATAGTTTTTCTTAATTTTATGTCCTTTAGAGTGACTTAAGAATGTGCACCTCTCTCTCTCAAGTCAACTCGATTATTATAAGAAAGAAATAATCATAGCAACAGCTACATTTCTACTTCATTCAAAGGGTCTCACAAAAAATTAGAATATTTGTTGAATCACAAATAAATTTGTGCCATAAAAAAAAAAATGAGCAAGGTGTCAAATGCTAATCTGTCTATTAGTTTAAAAAGTACTATAATATCTATTGGTTTTATTTGTTAAAAAATACAATAATTTCTTATTACAGTATTGTTTTACAGGTTAATAATGAATTACATTAAATTTTTATTACTTTATTCATTGACCCTCTTTAAATTATGTATTGAAGATATTAGATGTAACTTTCAATTGAAAAAACCTGAACCAACTTAACTTGGCTTAGTTCAAATTAATTTAATGAAATTAGACAAACAGACTTAAAATTATTGTATAAACCTTCTTACAATAGAAATATTTCATGAATTAAAATTGCCATTTAAATTAAAGCCTCTTGTTAGATATCGTAACTCTATCATACAGCAGAAGCAAACAATAATGAATTTTTTGGAATCTTAAATAATTAAGTTTGCGATATACCTCAATTAGTGATGTCGAATTTTTCGAGAACCGGAAACTCTGAACACGAATCAGTCGTAGTCGGGATGATAGTCACAAATAACGAACTATCACCACTATATTACAACGACTCAACCTTAAACCCGGTGATTTTGAGATGACGAAAAAACCATCTCTAATAATTGTTCTTCTCAATAATTAATTCTCTCTAATGGAATTCTTCTCGTTATTCTATTAATAATAGAATAGTTAATTTCATTTCAAATTACATCTCCCGTAGGAGTTGTATAGAGAGAAAATATGAGGGAGTGGGGAAATGGGTAACTACCAATTATCCCCTCATTTAAAATTCAAAATAATTACTATGGTAAAATTGTCTCTATATGGGCATTTTCCAATATCTTCCACTTACACACGAGAGCATTTTTACTTCCGTCATTATATCACAACTTATGCGATCAACCACATCACTCTACTGGGTCTTCATACAAGGTTGGACGTCGTGCGACTAGCGAGTACATCTTCAAACAATGACTTCTCGATACAGCTGTTAGAATAATCGAGTAATCACTGTTAGTATTAAAAGAAAGCTCGTTGTAACCAGATTCAAGACTAATTACATCTATCGAACTACTTTTCTCATCAAAAGTAATCCTTAAAAATCACTCGACTATGTATTCACTATTATGTTTAAATCCCTACATGGATGAACATAAAAGATCGGTCGGTGAATACAATACAGTGATGCAATGTCAATTGATCCCTAGACCTGTCTCTCAGATCTCAATTTATCTTCCAGACCGTCGGTAAATAAATTAAAATAGCAAACACTGAATCATGACCTCAAGAGATAGTCGAAAGTAATAAGGCCACAAGAGATTCCTCCCAATGGATCTCGGGTCTCATACAGTGGAGTTTGGGGATAAATTTCAAATTATTGTCTCAAGTAATATAGCTCCCACTATCCCAAGTCATCTTTACACATGTGGTATGAAACATGTATCACAGTATTACTCCCCCATCTTTCAAAAGGGTATATATCAGATTTCTCTAACACTGTGCAGCTACGGAGACTCAGTCTATGCATAAAATTTTACCCAAAGATCTCAGAGAGAATACCTCAGAGACAATATCACAAATCGCAGGTGATATCTGAGATCTCAAACCTGGTTATTCATAGGCAACATGGATATGGGTACGTCTATGTCGGTCATATCGCATATGACCTCATTCTGAACACGTATCAGGGTGACTTATGTTTTAGTAGGGCTACTCTCAAAGTCTCTTACAATTAAAAACCATTTCATCCCCGCTCACTCAGAGCTGGAGGTGGTTATTCGTGTGTGAGAGTCGATCTCGACTGCCTGACATATCTATTATCACACCACATAATATATATATGATAATAAAAGTAAGTGTATTAAATGAAAATATAACACAAAAGTGACTGAATAATGCACAATAATCATATATATAGCAAAATCAATAAGCATCAATGTCGTCAATAAGTACAAACTGAGAAATGTCAGGAAGGATCCAAACCCAATGACTCTCTATACCCAAAAAAAGAGTCTCTAGTGATGGATTTGGTGAAGGGGTCAACCACTATACTGTGTGTAGAAATGTACTTGACGGTCACTTCACCATTCTCGATGATGTCTCTCACGAAATGGTATCTGGTGTCAATGTGTTTGGTCATACTATGAAACTTAGGGTTTCGAGTGTAAACGATAACGGTCTGATCATCACAATAAATCAATACTAGCGTCCCACTATCCGCTACAATCCTTAAGTCATCCAGTAGTCTCCAAAGCAAACACTCTCCTGAACTGCAACTGAGCATGCCATGAACTTAGCCTCCATCGTAGATAGAGCAATACAGTTTTGCTTCTTATTGCTCCAAGAGATGGTCCCGCCATTAAGCAAGAAAACAAAACCTAATATCGATTTGCGCTTATCCAAATCGTCTCCCCAGTCGGCGTCCGAATAGCCCACAAGGCGCAAATCACCTCCTCTGTAACACAAGGAGAAGTTTACAGTTTCCTTTAGATATCAGAAAATCTTTTTCACTGCTCTCCAATGACCCCTTTCAGGATTTGCCTGATATCTACTCATCAGACCAACTGCATAACATATGTCCGGTTTAGTACCCAACATTGCGTACATTAGGCTTCCCACTGCACTGGAGTAAGGTACTTTACTTATTTCCCTTACTTTTTACTGAGTTTTCAGACATATTTCCAGGCTCAAGCTTTCACCTTTGGCGATCGGAGTATCTATGGGATTACAATCATTCATCCCAAAACGCTCGAGAATTTTCTTCATGTAGGTCTCTTGAGAAAGAGCCAACGTGTTTCTCGAGCGATCCCTTTGGATCTGAACTCCGAAGATGAACTCAGCTTCACTCATGTTTTTCATGTTGAAACTGGATGACAACCACGTTTTGATGGTTATTAAATACTGAATGTTGATCACGACCAACATTATATCATCCACATACAATGACAGGATCACAAAAGAGTTATCGGATCGAATCAGATAGACATAATGATCCTCCTCGACCATCGTAAAACCATAAAATATCACCTCATCGTGAAATCTTAGGTACCACCTTCTGGATGACTACTTTAGGCCGTAAATTGACTTCCGAAGTCGATAGACCTTATCTTCTTGACCTACTAGAACGAACCCATGGGGCTGTTCCATGTAGATCTCTTCATCTAGGCTCCTATTAAGGAAAGTGGTCTTAATGTCCATCTGGTACAACTTTAGATCTAAACTAGCGGCAATCACCAAAAGTAAACGAATCGATGTAAACTTGACTACTGGGGAGAAAGTCTCCTTGTAGTCAATGCCCTTAGTCTGCATGTAAACCTTGGCTACCAGACAGGCCTTGTATCTCTCGATCGATCCGTCGGCCTTTCTTTTAATTTTGAGATCTCACTTGTTCCCAATAGCCTTTCTATCCTCAGGTAAGTCAACTAGGTCCCAGACCTTGTTGACTCTCATTGCTTCCATTTCTTCCTGCATGGTCTGAAACCATTGGTCCTTTGCTGAATTCTCGAGAGCCTCCTGTATAGTCCTCGGCTCTTCGTGGTTCTCGGGAGTTACAATAAGGATCTCATCCTCAATCGGGAAACGATGACGAGGCACTTGTCATCGACTATTCCTACGAGGAGAGAGGGCCTCTACAACTTCAGATGGACCACTCCCACTAGAATCAAGATCCGTAATAGGGTTTTGAATCCCGCCACTGGGCTCGGCTAAGCCACTAGACTCGTCCATCTCATAGAATGTGTAATCCCGATCAATTTCTCCTCTCTTAAGGAAATCACTATCGAGAAACGTGGCATCACGAGACTCAATCTTAGTGACAGTGTCATCCGTATGTTCTCCTAGAAACACATGTCCCTTGGAGTGTTCAGAGTATCTAATGAAGATATATTTCTTTCCTCATGGACTTAACTTGCCGTACAAATGCGAGAAATCATGAACATAAGCGGCGCAACCCCATAGTCTCAAATGACTAAGATCATACTGCCTCCCTGTCCAAAGCTCGTATGAGGTGCTGACTACGGATTTCGTCGGAATACGGTTAAGGACGTAGGTAAGAGTCAATAACGCATCCCCCCATGGGAGATAGGTAAATTGGCCTGCGCTATCATCGACCTCACCATCTCTAACAGAGTACTATTCCTTCTCTCGGCTACTCCATTCTGCTGAGAAGTAGCAGGAATAGTCAGCTGTCTCGTAATACCTTTCTCGAAACAGAGCTTTTTGAACTGTTCAGACAGATACTCGTGCACCCGATCGGTTTTGAGAGTTTTCACTCTCAAGTCTAGCTGATTTTCAACCTTGTTGACAAAACTCCTGAAACACACTAGTGCCTCAGATTTGTGCGAGATCAGGTAAATGTAACCGAAACGTGTGTAGTCGTCTATAAACGTAATAAAATACGTGACTCCATTTCGGACTCTCACATTCATGGGTCCGCAAATGTCAAAATTGACCAATTGTAATGGAGTCGCAGCTCTCATTGTTTTCCCAAATGGTTTTCTAGTGGCTTTGCCTACAAGGCAAAACTCACACAAGGGCAACTCGACCTTGGTTAGCAGGCCTAACAAGACACTCGTAGTTAACCGGCCCATCTTCTCTTGCCCTATGTGGCAAAGTCTACTGTGCTATATATTCATATCATCCACTACACTATCAGAAGCAAATGTAATAGTAGAAGAAGAATAAATTTAATAGAGTGAAATTATATTCAGTACATAAAGTCCCTCATGGACTAAACCGGAACATATCAAAGAACTGTCATATGAAATGGAAACTCTAGAGTTTCCCAACAAAACAGAGTATCTTAGCAGGTCTAAACATCGGACAGATACAAGATTCTGCCTAATTTCAAAAGCATACAAAACGTCATGAAGATATAAGATTTGGTCACTTCGCAGCAATAGCTTGCAAGTGCCAATCCCTTTCACTTCTTTAAATGCTCCGTTCCCCACGTATAGCCTCCTCGCCCGGGGATTCAAACGGCGAAATTCCACGTATGTGCTCCTTTTGCAAGTTACATGGTCCGTGGCTCCTGAGTTTACAATCCACAAAGGAGAAGAGTTAGCAAACATCACACTAAATAACACATAACTCAAACCATGTAAAGAAGAAGGACACACCTTTCGCTTGCCATACTCGCGTACGAAATGCCCAAACTTGCCACACACATAACATTGGACTTTGCTCTTATCGATCTCCCTCTTCTTGCACTTCTGTCTTTTTTTATTGGTGTTGACAGGTTGCTTCTTCTTGTTTTGGCCTTTGGCCTTCTTCTCATACTTGCGCCACTTGCGCTTTACTCCCCGGGAGCCCTTACTCGACTCCGCGATATTAGCATGAGCAGAAGAAGACCTAGCCACCTCCTGATGCTCCTCCTCGAGCTAACAGTGCCTACTCACATCCATGAAAGTACGAATACTCTCAGTGTGCGTGAGATAGGTCTTAACCACATCCCAAGAGTCATGCAAGGACTGGATCACACCAAGTACCTAAAGCTCATCAGACATCGGCTCTCCTATATTCTTCAGAGATGAAATCATACTTGACATATGCATTAAATGCTGCTTCATAATATGATCAGGCCTCTTCTTGTACGTGATAAACTTATAGGTCAATATCCTTAACTTAGGAGCTGACGAGGCGCTATAATCTCTCTCAGAGCATGCCAGATCGACTGTGTAGTAGGATACTGCTCATAGATCAGAATCAGTTCATCGTGCATGTCATTAAGAAGGATCAGCCTCGCTTGGTCATCATTCTTTTTCCAAGCACGATACACCTCCTGATCCCACCTAGCTTGTGCCATGGTATCCTCCTCGGGGTCCATCATCTCACTCTTAAGAACTTCCCTGAACTCTTGTTTGTCGAAGACAAACTGAATATTCTGTTGCCAAATATCATAATTGTCACCGTTCAGCTTGTCTCTATTCACGAGATCTAGAACAACAGTTTTCGTTGCATCCATGTCTTTATCACACAGAAAAAGAGACATTAGTGACAATTGATACTTAAATTCATAAATTTATGTACCCTACGAATCACCAAGACCAAAATGACTCGAGTACAGACCTCGAGACGAGCGTATGAGTCAACGGACACCATACATCACAATTCAGGATTGCATCTCACCATTCGGACTAAGATTCAGTACATAAAATCCCCAAATAGTCACTTTTTATCAAAAAACCTTTAAAAATTTGGAAAAATCCAATTTTAGGCGAACTTACTCGCCGTCAGACCCTAGCAGCAGGTCTCCACGCGCTCTCATGCGTCGGGGAGGTGCCTGGGTGCGTGCAGGATGCGCAGCACGTTAGGCACGTGTCTATACGCACGCGCGCCTGCTAGCCCGGGTCATCCCTGGATTGCGGGCACGGGTCGAAAATTGAAACCCAGTCCGGATCCGGGGGGCGATGGTCGGGTTTGGACCCCGAGTCGGGTTTGACCCCAGTCTGATCGGGAGCTCACGCGCCTCATCGCGAGTGAGCTCCACGCGCCCTTGCTTATGCGAACACGCGCTTGCGCACGCGTGTTGTGCATGCGCCAGTGGGTTGGACCTCTTCGTCTTCACCCGAATTTTTCTGTAACCAGGTCTTTCGACCCAGTATCCGAAAAACAAATTTTTCGACTCTATTTTTACCGGATTTTTTAGGAATTCTCTAATTCCATTTATTTCAAGCATCCTTAATTCGATTTCTGGAATCATTACGCCCTAATCTCGGCGTGTTTTGGATCCAAATTTTCGGCCCTTCATGACCAAATTTGAAATCTCATTTTTCGACATCAACAATATGCAATATATATATCAAATCGAAGAGCATGAAGTCAGGAACTCAGATCTATAATTTTTATGCACTGATTTGCCATAAATCTTGACAAATCTATTCACGACCGAATGTTCAACCGGAATTTTCTTGGCCTAAACATATTCAGAAAATTATGAAAAAATTATTTTTGTGATCTACGTGATTTGAATAACAGTGGTATAATCGGATTCACGAAACTCATTCGTGATCCGAACCCCAAATTTTATACCCTATATTTTTATACCCAAAATAAATTCTGAAAAATTATTTAAAATTTAATCTAATATGCTCTGACACCAATGATAGAAATCGTGACTTTATCACGCAGCGGAAGCAATCAACAATGAATTTTTGGGAATATTAAATAATTAAGTTTGCGATATATCTCAATCGGTGATACCGAATTTTTTAAGAACCGCAAACTTTGAACACGAACCAGTTGTAGTTGGGATGATTGCCACGAATAACGAACTATCACCACTATATCACAATGACTCAACTTTAAATCCAGTGATTTTGAGACGATGGAAAAACTCTCTCTGATAATTATTCTTCTCAACAATTAATTCTCTGTAATGGATTCTTCTCTTATCTCTCTAAAACTCATATTATTCTATTGATGATAGAATAGTTAATTTTATTTCAAATTACAATTCTAGTAAAAGTTGTATAGAGAAAAAATAAAAAAAAAATGGGGTAATAAATAACTATCCATTATCATCATTTAAAATTCAAAATAATTATTACGGTAAAATTGCCCCGAAGTGGGCATTTACCAATAATTCACATGGAGCCGATTCATTTAAAGTGATGTAAGAATGTGCACCTCTCACTCTCTCTCTCTCTGTCTCTCAAGTCAGCTTGATTATCATAAGAAGAGTACAATCATTGCAATTTTTGATCCTTCAAACTCTAAAACAATCGTTCAAACCCCATAAGACAATATCTTTTTAAATGAAAAATTTTTATTTCTTATTTATGTGGAGTTTCTTTTCATTTTCCTGTGGCATGGAAGATCACGATGACAAGTTGTTACCAACCAACTGAACTTAAGTTTTTTATTCATAGTCTATTATTCATAGTCTATGGGTTAACGGTGTCAAACAGTAGGCCGAGAAAATTGGCTAGTAAAGGTTTTCATTTTCTGAATTGAATTGTGGGGCACATGTTCAAAAATTGTAATTCTTCTCTATTTGAGGTATATAAAATATTAGTTTAGAATGCTCATGAGGGGCATTTTAGACATTTGTGATAGGATTAGTGGGGTAATTGTCACTAACCCCACATTAACTCCAACTTCTCATGATTCTCTCCTAGCAATGAGCATAACATTTGTGGAAGAATATATTACTCCATTATGATTGTACGTGAAAAAAAAAAAAGAGGTGTGAGCAGCCATGGATGAATGCTTGGGAGAGAAAAATATTCTCTAGAGAGAGAATATAGAGGGTATGAGAAAAATTCTGCGTAGAGAATTTTTTCCCGTCACGATGATCGCCGGACTGAGGGTTGCGGCGTTGTGACATTGCGATGGTGGTTCGATTAACATCGTGATCACCATCCCGACCGCGAGATTCGATCGACGGACGCACGGTCGATTTTTGGCTCTGCATATTCGAGGTATTTATATCCTATACCCAATCCATATTTATTTTTTCTGAAAATTATTTATGAATGCTTCCACTGCATGTGACTCGATTAATTCCAACATTGGTATCAGAGCGATACGTTGGATTAAAAATAATTTTAGGATTAATTTTTGGGTATAAAAAATATTGGGTTTAAAATTTGGGATTCGGATTACGGATGAGTTTCGTGAATCAGAGAACACCACTGTGTTACCCATGATCCCTAGAACATGAAAATAATTTTTTTCGTAATTTTCTGAGCACATTTAGGCGAAGAAAACTCTGGTTGAAAGTTTCGGCCGTGAATAGTGACCGACCCATTCAATCTTAGATTTGTCGAGTTCTAGGGCAAATCAATGCATGAAATTTATAGATCTGTAATCCTTGTTTCATGCTCTTCAATTTGGTATATATATTGCATATGATTATGGCCGAAAAATGAGGTTTCAAAATTGATTGCGGAGGGTCGGATTTTTGGATCCAAAATACACCGAGTTTAGGGCATAATTATTTCAAAAATCGAGTCAAGGATGCTTGGAATAAATGGAATTAGAGATTCCATAAAAAATCCGGTCAAAATGGTGCCGAAAATGGGGTTTTCCGGCAACCGGGTAGAAAGACCCGGTTACAAAAACCATCGGGCGAAGAAGAAGAGCTCCAGACCTGCGGGCGCGTGAGCTACACGCGCGAGGTAGGCGCGTGAAGAAGATGAGGGAGGGCGCGTGTATTTCACGCACAAACAGGAGCGTGAACGACCGATAGTCCGGGTCGGGTTACGACCGGACACGTGTCCTCCGACCCGCGACCCACGGATCCGGACCGGATTCCGGTTCCGACCCACATCCGGATCCAGAACCGAGCCGCGACCGCGGGTCGCGCGCATGCATGCGCGTGACCCCGCTCACCTGCGCGTCAGGCGTGTGAGCCGACGCACAGAGCGCGCGTGTGAGAGCGTGCCAGACGCGCAGGGCGTCTGGCACGCGCCAGAATCTGTTCCCGGCGCTTGGAGGCGCGTGGGGACGCGCCGCCGGTGCGTGGTGGCGCGTGGGACTGCCGGCGACGCGTCAGGTCGTCTAGAATTGAAAATTTTCCAATTCTTGAGGGTCTCACATCCATAAAAGTGACTTTTTGTGGGTTTTTGTGCATCGAATCCTAGTCCAAATGGTGAGATGCTATCCCGGATTGTGGTGTATGGTGTCTATTGATTCATACGCTCGTCTTGGGGTATGTATTCGAATTATTTGGGTCTTGTTGATTCGTAGGGTGCACAAAATGTGAGAATAAGCATCACAAGTCACAACTATCTCATTGACTGCTTCTAAAATTGTCGTATTTGATTTTTGCAAGGGGGATAAAATTGAATGGTGATAAATACGAGATTTTTCACTGATAGATTCAATTTATCCTCGAGGAGCAAGATCTAATTAAAACACTGAGGCATGGGATGGTGGACTCCAGGGAGGGTTCCACACCTCAGTGAGACGGGATTAGGAGATATTACGTGCATGAAAGAGGAATGATAGCCGAGTCAGGGCAATCCTCCTGAGTAGCATGAACGATGATGTGATCCCAGTCTATGAGCAATATCTTACGGTTTTATCGGTTTGGCTCACCCTATAAAGAGTATTGTGGTGCTCTTACAGATCCTGAGATGAGGATACTGACTTATAAGTGTAACAACTTATAAGAAAAGGGTTGATCATATGATGATGCAACATTTGATAAAAATGTCGAGTATGATCGCCGAGTTGGGGAATGTGACCGAGCCCATTTCGGATATATTTTCTTGTACTGGATGTGATCCAGTTCTTTACCTGATTCATGAGAAATCATGAAAGTTTATTTTACATACGACGAAAGTATTCGCACTTTCACTAATGTGAATAGGTACAGTGAGCTCGAGTAGGAGCATCTAGAGGCGAGTAGGCCATACTCGGGTCATGCTTATGCGATGGAGTCGAGCAAGGACTCCTGTGTGACTCGAGCCTCAGGTAAGAAGAAAACTATCTGAGAAAACTGATAATACTACGCAGCTCGAGATAGAAGCGCGCTTATAAAGTTCTGTCCAGTGAGTCCTCAAGTAGGAGGATTTACGTACTGAAACAGAGTGTTTTGTTGACATCAGAGGGAGTAGCACTTGCAAGTTGGAGTTGCAAAGTTGCTAGACTCTGTATGCTCTTTACGCTCCAAAAGTTCGACGGAACTTGATTTCAGTTTAGGATATGCTCTGTTAATTTAGAAATTTAAAATTTCTATTTGTTACGACAATTCTTTGATTGGTTCTATTTTGGTCCGTGAGGGACTGAATGCACTGGAAATGATTTCTTTTCAATAGTATTTCTTGTTGTCCTCTTAGTGTGAGAGATGATGAACCGGTTAGCAGTGAGTGGTTTTGTAGAACCCGCTAACCAGTCTTGCCTAAACGGCAAACTTACAAGAAAACCATTCGACAATGCAATGAGGGCTGGGACTCCATTGCAGTCGGTTCACTCCAACATCTGTGGCCTTATGAACGTGAGAACCTGAAATGGTGTTGGGTACTCTATTACGTTCATAGACAATTACACGTGTTTCGGTTACATCTATTTGATATCGCACAAGTCTAAGGCATTGAGGTGCCTCAGGAGGTTACTAGCGAGGTTGAGAATCAGTTAGATCTAAGAGTTGAGATACTCTCAGAACCGAACGAGAGCGTGAGTATTTGTCTAAAGAGCTTTATTTCAAGAAGGGCATTACGAGAAATTGACTATTCCTCGCTACTCAGTGGAGTAGAGTAGCCGCGAGAGAGGAATAGGACTTTGTTTGAGATGGTGAGACCGATGATGGCGCAAACCAATTTACTCGTTTCCCATTGGGCAGATGAGTTATTGGCTGCAGCCTATGTACCTTATCGTATTCTATTAAAGTCCGCAGTCAGTACTCCATATGAGCTTTGGACAGGGAGGCAGCCTGACCTTAGCCATTCGAGATTATGGGGTTATGCAACGTATGTTCACTATTTCTCGCATTTACACAACAAGTTAGGCTTGCGAGAAAAGAGATGTATTTCTAACGAGCATACAGTTGGCATTCTCACTGAGATTGAGTCTCATGATGTCGATATTCTTGAAAGTGATTTCCCTATGAGAGGTGAAATCAATTGAGACTTTACCTTTCATGAGATGGATGAGCCTAGTGGTTGGCTAATCCCAGTGGCAGGATCCAAGAATCCATTACGGATCTAGGTTCTAGTGGGAGCGATCCATCTAGAGGTAAAAAGGTTTCCCATCCTCTTAAGAGTAGTCGAGGATGCGTACCTAACCGTCGCTTCCCGATTGAGGGAGAGGCTCTCAGTATGACTCTTGAGGATTACGAGAAATCTTTAACTGTCCTAGAGTTTCTTGAGGGTTCCATGGAGAACCATTGATTATAGGCCATGGGTGAGAGGAGTTGATGATAATCAACAGGATCTGGGATCTAGTTGATTTACCTGAGGGAAGTAGGGCCGTTGAGAATCGGCCTTTTTTTTTCTTGATGTTGAGAATATGTGAGTTCTCAACATCAAGAAAAAAAAAGGCCGACAAATCGGTGCAGAGGTATAAGGCCTATCTGATACCAGGGGTTACTCAGACAGAGGGCAAGATTACCTCGATCCGTTTACTTTTAGCGATTGTTGTGGACATGGTATGGATCTGGAGTGAGATCAGATGAACGTTGAGACTATTCTCTTGAGTGGGAGTTTGGATGAGGATCTATAAGGAATGGCCATCTGGCTTTATTCTTATAGATCTGGATGATAAGGTCTGTCGACTTCGGAAGTTTACATATGACCTTAATCATCAATCCAGGCAGTGACGTTTGAGATTTCACGAGAAGGTGATATCTTACGGTTTCGTGATGATCGAAGAGGATCATCGCGTATACCTTTTACGTTCTTTTGATCATGTCCTCATGTGAATGACATTCTGTTGACTGGGAACAACATAGAGTATCTGATGACCACGAAAACGTGGATATTGTCGAGTCTTGATGTGAAGAACATGGGTGAGACTCAGTTCTTCCTCGAAGTTAAGATCTAGAGGGATCGCTCGAGACAGGTGTTGATCCTTCCACAGGAGTCAAACATCAAGAGAGTTCTTGAGTACTTCGAGAAGATCGACTGCGACCTTAAAGATACTCTTATCGCTAAAAGGTTAAAGCCTAATTCTTGACATATGCCCTAAGACTCAGAAAAGGACAAGGAAAATGAGTAGAATCCCTTGTTCCAGTGCACTGAGTGATCTGATGTACGCAGTGTCGCGTACACGTTCAGACGTTTGATTTGCAGTTACTATGGTAATTAGGTATCGATCGAATCCTAGAGGGGATCACTGGAGAGCAGTGAAAGAATTCCGAGATATCTCAAGAGAACTGCGGACCTCTTCTAGTGTTACGGAGGAGGTGATTTGCATCTTATTGGGTATTCAGATACCAACTGGGTTGGTGATCTGAAAGTATGCAAATCGATATTAGGTTTTACTATCTTGGAGTAATAAGAAGTAAACCTGTATATCTCTATCTACGATAGAGACTGAGCTTATGAGATGCTCAGCGGTAGTTCAGGAGAGTGTTTGGCTCCGGAGATTTCCGGATCACTTAGGGGTTGTGTCAGAAAGTGGGAGGCCAGTGATGATTTATTGAGAAAATCAGGCGGCCTTTGACCACACTTGAGACCCTAAGTATCAATAAGTCCAAACACATTGATACCTAATACTACGTTATGAGATATATCACCGAGAAGGGTGAAGTGACAAATTAAGTACATTACTATACAGGATGTTGGCTGATCCCTTTAATAAACCCATTGTGATAGATTCCTGTATGAGATATTGGAATCATTGGGTTTGCATGTACATTCACATTTCTCACCTTGTACTGATGCTTATTGTGTTATATATATGACATGTGTGCATGATTGGGTCACTTATTTATTGCACTATTTTAATTGTCATATATTTTGTGATATGTTGTGATAAATGATATGTCAGGCAGGCGTGGTCAACTCTCTCACACGTGTGACCACCTCTAGCTCTGGGTGAGCGGAGATGAGACGGTTTCTAGTTGTAAGAGGCTTTGAGAGTGGCCCTACTAGAACATAAGTCGCCTTAATATGTGTTCAGGATGAGGTCATATGCGATATGACAGGTATGGACGTACCCACATCCATGTTGCCTGTAAGTAGCCAGGTTTGAGATCTCAGATATCACCTGCGACTAGTGATATTGTCTATGAGATACTATCTCTGAAATCTCTGGGTAAAGTCTTATGTGTAGACTGAGTCCCATACCTGCACAGTGTTAGAGAAATCTGACATATGCCCTTTGAGAGATGGGGGAATAACACTGTGGCACGCGTTTCATACCGTGTGTGATATGTCGACCAGGGATAGTGGGAGCATTATTTGAGACACTGATATGATTTTGATCCCCGTTCCCACTGTGTGAGACCCGAGATCCATTGGGTGGGATCTCTTGTACCCTTATCACTTTCGGTTGTTTCTAGAAATCTTGGCTCAGTGTTGCTACTTTAGTCTGTTTACCGATGGCCCGGAAGATAAATTGAGGTCTGAGGGACAGGTCTAGGAAAGCAGCTGAATTGAGGTTAATAGATTCAAGTTTGGGAAAAGGAAGACCAATTGACATTACATCATTGTGTTGTATTCACCGGCTAGCCTATTATGTCTATCCATGTTGGGATGTAAGCATAATAGTGGATACACAGTCGAGCATTTATTGGGGATTACTTTCGTTGAGGAAAGTAGCTCGATGGATGTAATTAGTCTTGGATCTGGGGTGCAACGAGTCCTTTTGATACTAACGATGGCTTCTCGATCATCCTAACAGGTGCATCGAGAGGTCTTTGCTTGCAGGTGTACTCGCAGGTCGCACGACGCCCAATCCTGTATGAAAGTCCAGCAAGGTGATGTGATCGCATGAGTTGTGATCTTGTGACGAATATTAAAATGCCCTCACGTGCAAGTGGGAGATATTAGTTTAGAATGCCCATGAGGGGCATTTTAGACATTTGTGATAGGGTTAGTGGGGTAACTCCCACTAACCCCATATTAACTCCAACTTCCCATGATTCTCTCCTAGAAATGAGCATAACATTTGTGGAAGAATATATTACTCCATTATGATTGTACGTGAAAAAAAAAAAAGAGGTGTGAGCAGCCATGGATGAATGCTTGAGAGAGAAAAATATTCTCTAGAGAGAGAATATAGAGGGCATGAGAAAAATTCCGCGTAGGGAATTTTTTCCCGTCACGATGATCGCCGGACTGAGGGTTGCGGCGTTGTGACATTGCGATGGTGGTTCGATAAACATCGTGATCACCATCCCGACCGCGAGATTCGATCGACGGACGCACGGTCGATTTTTGGCTCTGCATATTCGAGGTATTTATATCCTATATCCAATCCATATTTATCTTTTTCAAAAATTATTTATGAATGCTTCCGCTGCATGTGACTCGATTAATTCCAACATAAAATAATTTTTTTTCTAAATTAGGTGCATTTAATTTCAAATATTTCACTATTTTGATGATGTACTCAACAGTACACTTTTTATGATTTGCCCATAGGAAATGCAGGCTTCTTCATTTTACTAGAGAGAAACATAGAAAGCAAAATGAAAACCCAAGATCACCATTTTTGCCAAAGCTGCGGTGCTTCCCCCCAACAGGCAAAGTAAAAACCACTGAGGTTGATACCCCAAGCGGAATGATCATTCCCGCAGGTGGAAATTTTCGAGCCAGATTGAAAGAGGGGGAAGGTTATGTGCTTAGAAGAAGGATTTTTCAGCCTAAAGTTACACTCGACCAACACACTTCCGCCGTCTGGCACATCTACCATCATGTCCCACTGGAAGGTACCCCATGTAAATGTTTGGCTGACAAATGGTCTGTCATTGTATGCGCAATCAACTATGAGGGGGAAGTTTTCACGGCCAAAATCAGGAAGAAGAGTCACTGTGTAGGTTTTAGATGCCTGCGCTTTTCTCGTTGCATAAAGAGCTGTGAGGAAGACCAACCACAGAATGAGATTTTTAGAACAAAAGGAAGCCATATTTTTGCTGATTTGGTGTGTACACCAAGTGTTTGCTCTATCGTTTATATAGAAATCCAAATCTGCTCTATCGTTTATATAGAAATCCAAATCCGAGCATATCCTTGGTTGTGCATTCTTATGCTAATCTTAGAGAGCAGGAAAGCCGAGCGTATCCCCCATTGCGGTACCCCCCTCCTAAAGCACAATCTATATCATTTATTTCCATCTTTATGCTGATTTTTCAAATTAAATATTCTATAGCATATTCTTTTATCCTAAATTTACTATAACAAATTCAAAGTAAGAGTGTCAATCTTATTGCTAAGATTAGGAAACAAGACTCAATGAGAAACATTAGCTGTTTATTTGTTTTTATAATTGTTTTTGAGTGAGAGAGAGAGAGAGAGAGAGAGAGAGAGAGAGAGAGAGAGAGAGAGAGAGAGAGATTTCAAAGTGGATATGCTTATTGCACATCTCTGGGGCTCAATTTTGAGATTAACTAGGCTTGATAGGTATTTTTCCAGAAAATCAAAAGCAAGATCTAAGAAAGATCCACTGGTTGAAGGTCTTGCCGAAGAAGATGGGGATGATTTGTGTGTTGAGCGCATTAGTCTTGAAAATATGGAACTCAGCACACAGAATCTGCTCGGCAAGATCACAATCCAAGAACCTACTTTTGATCGAATAATTGTGTTGTACAGGCGAGCAGGTAGCAAAACAAAACCAGAACGGGGGATATTTGTAAAGCATTTCAAAAACATTCCAATGGCTGATTTGGAGATAGCTCTTCCAGAAAAGAAAAATCCAGGCTTAACTCCTATGGACTGGGTCAAATTTCTTGGTTCTGCTATTGTTGCGCTGGTTGCAGTTATTAGTTCACTTGAAATGCCTAAAGCTGATCTATGGGTCATATTTGCAGTCCTATCCACAATGCTTGGTTACTGTGCCAAGACATACTTTACGTTTCAGGCAAACATGGCTGCATATCAAAACTTAATTACGCAGTCAATGTATGACAAACAACTTGATAGCGGAAGGGGAACTCTTCTTCACTTGTGTGATGATGTGATTCAGCAGGAAGTGAAAGAAGTGATCATTTCCTTTTTCATTTTGATGGAGCAAGCGAAGTATTTTTCTTAAATCGTTTAACGGAATGAATCAAGATTTTTAAAAGAATAAATTAAGATTTTCAAGATTTACTGAAATTGAAAAATATTGTAGGTTGCAACATTCATTACTTTAATAAAAAAATTTCTTTTGAATGAATTTTGATACAACGGTTAAGTTGCTATGAATTCGAGACATAGAAACAGTCTTTATAAAAATGTAAGGGAAATATTACGTATATGTATGTCTACTTCAAAATCAATCACAATTATTGAGATTAAGGTTTTGATTGTTATTGTTGTTGTAACATATTAAAATATATTAAAAATAATAAAAAATTTAAAAATAGAGAAATGTTAAAAAATTTTATTTCAGCTAAAGATTCTAGGTACAAAATATTTGTTGGGCCATGACATGAATTTAGTCAAGCCCATCATGGTGGCAGTGTATTATTCATCATGTGTCATGCCCGCATTGGGTTATGTGACCATACTTTGCACTTTAGGGTTTTCTCCTCGTACGTTGCGGGGGATATGAGAAAAAATAATTGTCTGCATATTTGACGGGTATAGAAAGAGCATTCTTGTAATTTTCTTTTTTGGTGTTTTTCCTCTTGTGATTGTATTGTGGTTGCATTTATAGAAGTGAGCATACCCAAAAAAACTATTTTTCCAAATCGTTTTTTATATTTCTAGAGGTTTAATCAGATAAAATCAAAATTTAATTTGATTATTTGATAGTTATTGATTTTAATAATTTTTATTTTGATCAAATGAAATTAATCAATTCTTAGATAATTTTTCTTTATATAAATATTAATATAATATTATAATTAAAAGTTAAAAAAGAAAATATTATAATTAAAAAAGTTCTAACGGACATGATATAATATTATAATAAAAAAATAAAATATTTTAAAGATTATTTTATGAACTATTAGTAAATTATTAGAGTTAGTTTAAAAGTTTCATATTTTTTTTTTTGAAATTTGAAATTTGAAATTGATATTTGGTAAATTATAATTATTAGTGAATTTTAAACTTTAAAATTATAATTTATAGTTATACGTTGATGTGAATGATATATATTATATTTACATAAATAGAAATAGAATTTATTGTTACATAAATTGTTTATAGAAATTTCAATAATTCAGTTAATTTGAATAAGCGAAATAAATTAACCACCTAATTTGATTAAATTGAATTATCGATTTTTGATCTATTTTGTTAGCTTATGGTTATGAGAATTGCATAAATGAATTAAATGTATTATTTCAATTTTGATGATTTTTGGTAATGGTTTGAGCTGATCCGTAAATTTATTAATATATCGAACACTTGACATTTATTTTATCAATAATTTTTATGTTATTTAAAAAGTTTAATATGTTGATAAAAAATATTTTTATTTTAATTAGAAAATATTTAAGTAAAATAATACAAAGCGGCCACTTATGTGTATTTAAGAGTGTGTATAGAAGAAAGGAGCAGTGACAATGCAAATATCACCTCCGAGGCAAAAGATGTCATGTTAATATGTATTTGGTTTGATTTATCAGTTGACTGAATCTATTTTTTAAATAAGTAAAAAGTAATAAGAGGGAAATATTTATTTTAAATTATAAATAATCCAAACTATTTAAAATAATTCTAAAGTTAGAAATAAGCCATTCTTACCTCTGATTATTAACTTATCAATGTAATTTTCTTTAACAAAAAAGCATGTTTGGTTTGACTGACGAGTTGATCAAACATACTTTTAAGTAGAAAGTAATAAATGAAGAAATATTTGATTTTGATTATAAATAAATCAAATTATTTAAAATAAGTCAAAAGTTATAAGTAGTTACTACTCTTTACCTTGCGAAATGAACTTTGATAGATGTTTTATCATATTATTAATATTATTAAAATATATGAGGAAAAAGTATTTTTACTAATTTTAATCGGTGATAAATCTTTTGTTTACCAAAAAACAACCACATATTTGTTTCGTCATTTAAATAAATAATTTACTTTTCAACACTTTTAACCAAATAGTTAAAACTATTTAAAAATAATTTTTTTTTTAATAATTTAAAGTTTTAAAAAGTAAATGGACCAAGTATGCTCAAAGTAAAACACTACACCATACACTATGCCTAATTATTTTTAAAATACACTATATTCTCAAATTTTGAATCTATATTTTGATTAAAAAATCTAAATTATTTTTATTATGTAATAATTAAAATTTTAAATCTCAAAAAAAATGAAAAGAGATTGTGATTACTGTACACTCCCTTCGATATATATATTTTCACTCACTCGATCGATTATGCGGTTACAATTTATAGAATCGTTGGCTAGACAATTGGCCACGTCTCCCAATCATTTCTGGGTAATTGATTTCTCTCTCAAAAAGTGGTACCTGACAGGACACAGGCCCCATGCCCTACCCTTTCGAAGCTCACCACTACCCATCCTCCCAATTCAAGTCTGGCGCCTATGCATAACCTGCTACCCTTTGGCCATTTTTTTTGTTTCCACAAAACAGAACACACTTGTTCATTTGCCCTAGCTAGGGTTGGGACACGTGGCTGATAATGTGTAAAATTATTGATTTTATTGTCATTATTATGTATTGATTTTGTATTGACTAGTGTTTTAATAATTGGTTTTATTGAATTTTCATTTTAGGAGATTGAGTTTGAAGATTTAGAGTATATTGGGCTTAATGAAACAATTTTGAAGTTAATTGGGTCAAGACACTTTATTGGGCTTTGAAGAAGAGGAGATTGAATTTTAATTCAGCATTTTAGTAGTATTTTTATTTTTAGTAAAATCTGTTTTTTTAGTAGCAGTGAACTTTTGTAATCTCCTAAATTTTAGAGAGTCCTAATTAAATTAGAAGTAGGGCAAAAAGGGGCAACAAGTCAATATATATTCTTTCTAAAATTCTACAAGGCACGGCTGCCTCCTCACCACTATTTATTCACACAAGGCTGCATTCACAGAAGGCATTCTTGAGGAAAAAAAGCCATTCATTCACAAGGGACGGCTACAGGAAGAAAAGGGGGTCATTCTCCATTTTAGGTTTTTATTTTTATTTTCTTTAGGAATACATTTTCTTTTTTTTTATTTTGATTATCTTGTGATGATACTTACCACCATGCGTGGCTAATTTTCTCATTCTGATTCAAGGGGAATTTTAATCGATTGTTCTTCATTGTGAGGGTATGTTCTAATTTTAATTTCTTGCTTTTATTCAAGTATTCGTTGATTCTTGATTTAATTTTTAGGGAAACCTAATATTGGTTAATCTGACAATTTAATTCAATATTAGTTTTTCCATTGCTATCCAGGAATTCAGTGATCCGTAATTGTCATGAACGAATGGTATAAGTAGCAACTAGGTTATTTTTGTTTATGGGTCTTTTACCGGTAATCAATTGACCTAGGGAATCAATGGAACAAAATTGAGTAATTGCGGCTATCCCAATTATTTATATTTTGGTTTAACTGTTTTCACAGAACGTAATGCTATCATTATATTGATATGGAACGCTATCGTGCCCAGTCGATTAATGATAAGTTTCGATTAGATGCTGGGTTTGGTCGATTAAATTAGGAAAACACAAGATTTATTACGGCTATCCTAATAGATCTAAGGTTAAATGCTTGAATCGCAAGAATAATATTTAAACCGATGATCAATGAGACAATCGAATATATGAACCCTTGGATCAGTATTTAATAGATTGAACTTTCTTTCTAATTTTAGTTTGTTGCACTATTGCTTGTCTCTTATTTTTAGGTTATTAATTTTTATTCGGTAATTTTTATTTTAGCTATTTGTTTGAAAACCCCCCAATTTTATTTTTAACATCAACTAGGAGATTAAGTTAATTAGTTCCCTTGGGATTCGACCTGGTAACCACTATTGCTACAGTTTGTTGCATTGGGGGAAATCAGTATTAATTTGAGGGCTTCGACAACCCGACTAGTGGCTTATGTCCGTACCTCGTCCAGCCTCACTCCACTTTCAGTTCCAATTATTTTATGATTTAATTAAAGACAATGTGCATTTAGAAAAATATATATACATGGAGCATATAAAACATTTAAATAAAAGAAAAAATTGCTAACCACCAGCTCCTATACTCTCTTTTCATATGATTTCCCCTCAAAATTCTACTGGTGTCTAGGGATAAAGTTGCTAACCACCAGCTCCTATACTTGCACCTTGGTGAAAAGAAAAGAGTTAGCTCGTGAAAGTTAAATAAGGTATGGCATAGCACATATCATATTGAAAACAAGTGATGGAAACAAGTGATACGGGATTTCACACCACTAATTCAGGTAAATATAGCTTAGTCAAATATTGTGTAGAGAGATAAGATCAAGTATCATTCCCATGAGAATCTTTTGTATTACCAATTATGAATTAATCTATTTAAGTTAAACAAATCAAATCAAAGTTATGAAGATATTAAAAAATACAAAAATCAAATCTATGAATAGAAAAACCTAATCGATATGAAACTCTAATTTAATAAAAACTCTAAAATATCGATTTCATCTATTTTTAATCTTTCACATGGTTGAATATTTCAAAACCCCTTAAGTTTATTGGCTAATGAATAATTGTTGATGACGATAGTTTTCCTAAGATTAGATTTCACCTAATGGTCATGCAACTTTGATTAAGTTAAATTGCATTAAGTTCTATGGAAAATCAATATTCTAGTGCTTCTCCTCAATCCCCACACATGAAATTAATCCAATGGTTATGCTCATATCTCATATGGATTTTACTGTTTAGACTAATTTCATGTAATTATATTGGTCATGCATGCATTCAACCTCAAATCATATAAAATGTGGATTCAGACATTTTGAAGTATTAAGATCAACAATAAAATCTCATCATACAATAATCATGCTTATAAAACTTAAGAAAAGAAAATAAATCAAACCATATTATTAATAAAAAATAGAATCCATCGAGTCCTAGGAACACAAATAATTAACTAGACATATTAAAGAAAAATGAAAAGAAAAGAAAGAAAAAAATTCATGGAGGAGGGGGTTCTCCCTAATGCCCTAGGGGGTATTGTATTTATAGGACAAAAAACTCTAAAAGAATTAGTGATTGTGACTTTTTTGGAAGCTAGGGTTTTTTGTTTGATTTGAAAATTTGCTGTTATTATGTGATAAGGAACTCATGCCTTTCCAAAATTTGAAAACTTTTTCTTTCTTGAATTTGGAGACTCCTAAAGTAATGAGGAACTGAATCCCGAAATTCCCTCCTTAATATGCTCAAGTTTCCTTTTTCAGTATGACATTGACTTTTCAACACTATAGCAGCAAATTCGGCCCAATTTTTGGATATGCTCATGCCCGAATCAGCCTCTGGACTCTTCATAAGATTTGTAAGGGTTGAAGTTATCTTTCCAAAGCAGTAAAAATCAACCCAATCAAACGTCAAACTAGAAAGTTATGTCTAAAATATTGACTACTGGTCATCCAATCCAAAATTTAGAAATTAAACCCAATGTTTCCTAAATCAAAACCCACAAATTAAATCAGTGTAAAATCATGAAATAAGTTACAAAATAGTCCTAAAATTCATAAATAAATACTTAAATAAATATAATTTAAGTATATAAAAATATTAATTAACAAGATATATAGTACAAAATGTTCCAACTTTTCAACATTCCAAATAAATCATTAGTTAGTCCCACTCGGAGAAAACTAAATAGAATGCCACGATAATTTACTCAAACTTTTTTGAAGAGCTCTCACAATAGATACAAAATATGGATTTAGAGGAACTTAGAAGTCTTTATCAAAGTTAGAGTTTTTGTCTTCATAAAAAAGGGGAAGATTGTTGTACATATAGTGTTTTGATGATAATTATGTGAGCCAATTTGGAGAAACAAAGAATGGACATACTGGAAATACATAAACAATTGAGCACTAAGTGTTTATGACAAATCTCTAAATGAATAGCTCAAGCTTTACCCTAAAAAAAACTAAGTTCATTCATTTCAAGACCTAAATAGGTCAACCTATAACATGAATAGGTTGACCCAAGTAGTATTAGACCATTAAATAAGCCTGTGAAATTCACTTCACTAATTGACCTAAGATGCACAAGGCTATATTAGCTAAAATCATAATAGGTCCACCCATGCAAGGGGCACGTCAACCCACTGTGCACTTAGACTAAGGTTTGGCAAAACCTTAGGTGGACCGATTCACGTGGAAAGGTCGACCCAAGCAAGAAATGACTTATTTATTTAAGGGTTAGCAAACTTTAAGATGATTTGCTAGGAAAGATAGGTCGATCCACCCTTAAAGATTCCTCATTCATGTCGACCAAAACATTAGAATCATTCGACTTGAGCCTAAGAAAGAACACAACAGGTCGACCCACAAATGGAATAAGTCGACCCAAGCTAAGACATTGTCTATAAAATTAAAGACACAGTTCCTTATGTTGACCCATAGGATTGAACCAATCAGCCTACACTTAAAGAGATATTTGGAATGTTGACCAAACACTTGAAGCTGTCAATTTAAACTGTTTAACTAAGTTATGTCACAACAGGTCAACCCACACTCAACACAGGTTGATCTGACTATCACCTAGGTAGAAAAACAAGCTAAAACTTTAGTACATCATTTAACCTAGTCTAAGTGATCATTCGACCTAGACAACTTCAAGGCGACCTAGACTTTGGTTTATATAAAAATTTGCTCATAGGTCAACTCACAATTTTGAACATATTGATGATAATACGTGGATAAGTCGACCCATAGGAGTGACTTGTCAACTTGGACTTTAGCCTAACAAAACTCCTTAACATAGGTTGATCCATTATAATAAGGAGGTCGACCCAAAGACACCAATAGGTTGACACATAAACTTGGGTGGTCAACTTGGGCTTCAATTTAGTAAGAATTTATAAAATAGGTTGACTCAATTATTTGATCATATTGACATTAGAACAACCACAAGTCGACCCATGGTTACAACAAGTTGACCTAGACCTTAGATGTTAAAATCATCAATACACTAGTTAACTCATGAAGGAAAGAGAAATAGTTTTGGTATCAATAGGCCAACCCATAAAGGAAAAAGAAATAATTTTGGTATCAATAGGCTGACCCACAGTGTTATTTAAGTCGTCTAGCAAAAATTTATAATATAGGTTGACCTAAGAAGATATAGTAGTTGAGGTCAACAACTATACCTTTGTTCTATCATCTCGATAGGTCACCCAAGAAGATATAGCTGTTGACCTAAACTCAGGGTTAACAAAGGTTTATCACGTAAGTTAACCTTGAGAAAGTCATAGGTCAACACGAAGAGTTTAATAAGTTGACCCAGAGAATAGGGAGGTTGACCATTTGAGTAGAATGTGTCTAAACGGTAACATGAATTCAAAACTAGGTCAACCTATTTCTTTTTTGACAAGTCAACCTGAAAAGAGCATAAGTTAAAATCTAAGTGTATAGTCCTTTTTCTTAGTCATGTACCATGTTATAAAAATTTCATTTCATCATTTAAGATTTGTGCTCATATACAAACGAGAGCAAATTTACAATTCGCATATCAATGTTCCATTGTAACATAGTGCAAACAATACATAAATCTATAAAAGAGTCATGGACTTGCAATAATTCAATTTGGGACACATCACAATCACAAAACATTTCAAATTCATTTCCAAAATTCATTTCAAAATTTATTTCACAAAACAATATTGAATTCATTTTCCCATTCACATTCAAGGTAGCTATCCACTCACTTCCTTCTATAAGGGAGTCAACCTAACTCTCAACAATTGAACCCAAATATCTCTAAATTCAAGATCAAGTCGACCCAATGTGAGTAATATCTATGTATCCAGAAACAAGAGATCAAATAACAAATTCAATCAATCTTGATTAAAGTATACAGTCATCAAAATTACATCTCTCGACTTAATTATCATGCAATGCCATCAAGATATCTTCTAATTTAATCATGTACACTAAATCATATAATGTTGCATCAACATTTTTAAATTATCAAATCCAAAGTCAAGGGAATTCACCTATGACTGCATCTGGTTTGCCTTGAGTATCCTCTTTCGTTATCACATGAATATTTATTTAATCCTAGTTTGTGGATGTGGGTTGGTGCAGTCACTGTGTTGCTCTCAACCTCCATCCGTGGAGTAGTACTCGTTAACGGTATAGGTATGCTTGATGCACCACTTCGGTGAGCCACTTGAGTGGCATCGGCTTGATTGGCCTTCTTGTCGGCCTAAACCCAACTTTGGGCAAACATTGTGAAAATGTCCCTCTCTACTACATCGATAACATCTCCTGAGTGCTCGACAGAATCTGAAATGGTACTTTCTACAGTGCTTGCATTGCTCCTTCTTAATTTCTGTCAATGTACTCCCGGAGGCGGTATTAGATGTGGAAGTCCCTAAATTGAACAGTCATTGGCCTTGTGAGGTACCAATAGATCTAGGGACAGAGGTTTCTTTATAGAAGCTTGTGCCTCTACTTGTTTCAAACCCTAGCCCGATGCAAGTTCAAAACCCTTTCTCTTCTTCTTCTGTTATTCTCTTGTTCTACTTCTTTCCTCAACCATTTTCTTAACTCTCAATGCCATTTCCAAGATATTCTTATAAGTGTAGTCCATGGTTATGGGTATCTTCTCCCTTATGTTCTTATTCAGTCCCACTTTAAACTTTACACACGAGATTTCTTCAGAGTTGAGGAACTCTGGGACATATCTAGACATCTCCATAAATTCTGTCTCATATTCACTCACCGTTTTGTCTCCTTGCACTAACCTGAAAAATTCCTCCCACTTTTGGTCTCCATAAGAGCAGATGTAATATTTCTTATTGGATTCCCTAACGGTTTCATCCCAAGAAGACCTAAAAGAAGGATCCAGTGGGGGATTTGAGGTTTGATGTGGAGCTTGTAATTGAGCTCCGTAAATGTTCCACCACTCCATCACCTGCTAAAGGGCGGCTAAGGGAGGAGCAGGAATCTCATCTAGAAGAGCTACGTGTATTGCTATCGGAGGAGGCACATGCGAAGACGATGTGACTTCAGGTTAAGAAAGAATAGTTGGAAAATCTCATTCGAATTTCTCATTCTTTTTCTAGGGGAATATAGCACTGACAATAGAAAATCTAAGCTTAATGAGTGTATTTCGAATTAGGTTTAGTGTTTAACCCCTAAGAATAACATTCCTAATTTCCCTAGACTCGTGGGAGGTTTCCAAAATCATTTGTAACACTTTGAATTTCAGACTCATTTGAAAATAGTTTGGAAATAATTGATAACCTTTAATATTTAAAATACATGGGAATACTTTTTAAACATTTTAACACATTTCAACTCGAAAACATGAACTCTGATACCAATAGAATTGTCATGCCCTGACTCTCGAATCAAGCATGCAACAAGTGTCATGTTATCTCGGCATATAGGTAAACCCTACCCATACACTAGGATAGTGCAAGGTATTTATCGATATCCAATCATAATCTCAAAATAATCTCATCATCAAAAATAATTTAGCATGCATTTATCATACAATTAATGATCAACCCGATCCGTCCCTGTTCAAGCATGCATGCAATTTGGCTAACCTGACCATTCCAATCCAAATACTCTACTGATTTTTAAAGTGAGTCCCTACTCAAGGGATCCTTATCAATTTTTCAATCAATACAATTCTCAAAGAAAATTCAAGAAAATACAAGGGGAGGTCCTCATTTTAAGTTTACAAAACTATATTTAATTCACTGAATAATTAAATATATTATAAAATTTGTCTTAAAAAATAAGTATAAAAATTTTCTCCCATTTGGATCCACTAAGTACTTTAAGCCAAAAGAGGGCTCATTACCTGATGATGTTCAAAAATACAAGTTTCTTCAAGTCACTTAATCTACAAGATTCAACTAGACTTTCTCTATAAAATAGAAGGGGAGGGTGAATATAAAATATACCCAGTGAGTGATATACAAGTTGTATAAAAGTAAGAATTTGTGTGGGGGATATACTAAATGCAAAGTTGTTTCAAACCATCCTGATATTCTAAATTTTATTCAATAAAAATGAATTTCAAAATAATATTTTCAAATCATCACATTTCTCATCATGGTTCAGTCTTATATGCATCCCTAAATTTGTATTTTTTAATCCTGGAGCAACCCTAAAATCCATGTTCCCAATAAAGGTCTACCATGACCTAGGGTAAAACCGCTAACGGGTTTTAAAAATTTTCATTTAAGTATGCCCCAATTCTTGGCGTAAGTTATGGTTTTCGTTGGTAGTGTAACCAACTATCTTATGCCCTTTAACCAACTATCTCATACTCAACCACACACCAAATCTATTAACATTAACCCCACCAGGTCACCCTGTCAAGTCTTACTGTGGTAGGAAATGATTAGTCATTTTTAGGGGTTCAGCCTCTTACCCCAAGCTAATATATGCACCATTCTATGTCTATATGCCATCAATTTAATAACTATTCATCAATAACTAGCATCATAGTATACTCAATCTAATAGTTGTTCATCGTTAACCAGCATCACAGTGTGCTCAACATCAATAAATTAACATGACACATTCAATTTTTCAAAAAATTAGGATGCATAGAGCTTTCAAACTTTATTTTTAGGATATTTTACACACACTAAAGCATATAAATCTAAGAATTCAAAAATCATTTAGAAAATTCAATGAAAGCATTCTTGATAAAAGCAATTTTTCTTATTTAAGTACAAACATGAAATCACTCACTCTTGGGAGGTGAACACTTTTAATTCACCACTAAATTGAGAATAATCCCTTCTTGGGTTCCAATTATTTTATCATAAGACAATAAATATGAATTTTATGTTAAATCATACCCTTTACTAGGGTTCATGAATTTTCTTTCCTAATATAGCATAAACCCTAACTTTTTAATTTTATGAATCTACATTCTTATTCCATCATTTATACGTCATGTGCATCTATATATAAAATTTTATTCATTATTTTCCCTAATTTCATCACATATAAATCCTAGACCTAAATTCCCAAATCAAATATCATAATTAAAATTTAATATTCCAAATTCATGTTAGGGAAATGTAAATCTAGGTTGAAAGGGAAAAATGATCTCATAGCATGAAAACAAGTTCTAAACCTCAAACATTAGAGTTTTGATCCTTAGCACTGTGCAATGTCCAAAATCTCAAAATCTGACTAAGGGAGAAGACTGTTAAGGAGAAAGGGAGGACAAAAGTAAAGAACATAACTTCTATTTCTTCTAAAAATCTGATACATTTTCACCAAGAAACTGTTCTATTTATAAAGCTAAACCTAACCCATAAATGCATAAAAATAGGAAATGCAGCCACTAACACCTAAAGACCAGGTAACCAGAAAACAAACTAAAAACCCACTAAAGAACAAACTCCTATACACATGGACCACTAAGAGACTAACCAAATATTTCTAACAATCCCTCCCTTGAACTGTGTTTAGAACATCATGACAGCATAAAAAACCCTCCCTTATATTGAAGTTTCAATTGTGCAGACTCCCAGCAACTTCCTAAGCTTCTGAAATGTTGCCAGGTTGAGGGCCTTGCAAATATATCAGCAACCTGATCCTCACTTCTGCCATAAACTAAATCAATAGTTTCTTTTTTCGTGAGATCTCAAAGAAAATGAAACCTTACATATGTGTTTGCTTCTCCCGTGTAGCACATGATTTTTTGATAACTTTATTGCTGAGCTATTGTCACAATATATAAGGGAAGGTCCTTCTTGCTTAAAATGAATCTCCTTAATAATCTTCCTTAGCCATATTGCTTGACAAGCACATGCTGATGTTGTGACAAACTCAGCTTCTGTGGTGGACAAGGTCACGATTGATTGCTTCTTTGAGGACCATGAGATGGCTCCTGAATCCAACATGAAGACATACCCTGAAATGCTTCTTCTATCATCTTGATCTCCTGCATAATCACTATCACTGAAGGCAAATAAATCTGATTTTTTTCCCCTTTTGTAAAACAAACCATAATTTGCAGTACCTTGCAAGTACCAGAGGATTCTTTTTGCAGCATAAAGATGTAACTCTCTTGGACATTCCATGTACCTGCTAATAAGACTTACAACATGCATTATGTTGCAACCAAATACATTAGGCTTCCCACAATCTGCTTGTATAGAGTGCTATCTATTTTGTTTCCATCAACATCTTTAGAAAGCTTCAAGCCAAAATCAGTTGGTGTACTCACAAAATTGTAATTATTCATCTAAAATCTATCCAAAATTTCTTCAACATATTTCTTTTGGGAAAGAAAAATCCCATCTTTAGATTGCACTACTTCAATACCCAAGAAATAATGCATTTTATCAAGATCAGACATATCAAATTCCACCATCATAGACTCCTTAAATTTATCAAACATGGCACTATCATTTCCAGTAAAAATAAGGTCATCTACATACAAGCAAACAAGAAGCAACTTGCCATTATCTTCTGATTTTATGTTCACAAGGACATTTCTGAAAACCTTTTCTAAGAAAATAGGTTTCAATGCGACTATACCAAGCTCGTAGAGTTTGTTTTAGTCCATATAAAGCCTTTTTTAATTTATACATTTTATACTCTTTGCCAAGCTTAACATAACCAGGAGGTTGAGTAATGAATACTTGTTTCTCCAAGTCTCCATGTAAGAATGCTGACTTGACGTCCAACTGGAAGATAGGCCATGAGTTTTGTGCTACCAATGCAATCACCAATCTGATTATGTCAAGCCTTACAACTGGAGCAAAAACTTCCTTATAATCGACATCAAACTCTTGCTTGTACCCTTTAGCGACTAAGCATGCTTTGTACTTATCGACTTCGCCATTTTCTTTCAGTTTTTTTCTTGTAGACCCATTTCACATCAATTGTCTTCTGTCCTTTTGGTAGTTCAATTAACTCCCAAGTATGATTTCTTTCGATGGCTGCTATTTTATCATCCATTGCCTTCCTTCACTTCAGTTGTTTGACAACTTCTTCAAAGGTTACAGGATCATAACCTAAAAACAAAGCAAAATGGGTAAGTGGGTCCTCAGATTGATCAATTCCTATTACCTCATACTCAGATATCCACGCAGGTCTTCTTCAGAGTCGATGTGGCCTTTCTGCTACAACTTCTTCATCTTGAGTGGATGATGGCTACTGTACATTCTCCAATGTTTGCTGTATTTTCTCATCATTTTTATCATCAAAGTTTGTTAGAATATGTTCTCCACCATCGTTCTTGCTGCATGACCAGGTTTGCTTTTCTTCAAAGACCATGTCCCGACTAATAACAATTTTCTTGATGTTTTGATTATAAAGCTTATAAGCCTTTGATTGATCACTAACACCAAGAAAAATGCATTTTCCTCCCTTGTCATCTTCTTTTTTCCTCTTCTGATATGGAACATGGGCATAAGCAACACAACCAAAGATTCTAAAATGATCAACATCGGTTTTCGTCCACTCCATGCTTTGGTTGGTGTTATATTTTGAACTGATAAAATTGGACTTCTGTTCAAAATATGGACACTCCAATTGACAGCCTCTGGCTAGAAGTTCTTTGGAACATTACTTCTTGTCAACCGGCTTCTCACCATGTTTAGAATTATGTGATTTTTTCTTTCACATACACCATTTTGTTGAGGAGTGTAGGCTGCTGTCAGTTGTCTTTTGATGACATGCTTTTCATAAAAATCTAAAAATTATTGCGAATTGTACTCCCCTCCATGATCTATACGCAGCACTTGTATCAAACCTCCTACTTCTTTCTCAACTATTGCCTTATAGCTTTTGAAAGCTATCAGAGCTTCAGACTTCTCCTGTAAGGAGAAAACCCAAGTTTTCCGACTAAAGTCATCAATAAAAGTAATGATATAACGTTTACCTCTATTAGATGTAGGGTTTATAGGTCTGCAAATGTCGGAATGTACAATCTCTAATAACATTTTTGCTCTATGAGTTTTTCTTTTCAGAAATGGATCTCGATGTTGTTTGCTAACAATACATTCTTCACAAACATTTGAGGGACTTGTGAAACTTGGAAGACCGACTACCACGTTTTTCTACTGCAACGTCGTTAGGCCACCGAAATTCAAATAACCATAGCGATAATGCCATTGCCACATCATATCTTTCAATTTTGCAAAAAAGCATGATTCAGTAGAGGTATAAAGATAGAGAGGGGACATTTTGTTGGTAGTCATTCTAGCTTGAGCAATTAAGCCCAATTTAGCATCTTAAATTTGGCACACTCCATTTTTGATAGTAATCTCATAATCCTTTTCTTGCAACTGACCAATACTTAGAAGATTTGTTTTTAATTCTGGAACAAAAAGAACATTTGAAATTATCTCAGTGTAATTATCTTTGGTTTGGATCAATACCTGTCCTTTTCCCATGACTGAAACTTTGGAGTTATCTCCAAATTCCACATCATCATGATGTGATTCATATAAAGGTGAAAAAATTGATTGATGCAACCAGTGTCCAAATACCACATGTTCTTGTTGGTTTCTTCTCTTACATGACAGGCCATCAAAAGGGTTATCTCCTCCTTCTTTTCAGCAAAATTTGATTTTTCTCCATAGTTCTTGGACAAGTTAGTACAACATTCAGACTTGTGATGTCCATACCTGTGACAACGATAGCACTCAACATGAGACTTATCTCTTGACTTTGGGCATGAGTACTTGTATGAGATCGACTAGTCCCCTTCCTTTTCCTTGAGAATCTGATTGCTGTTATTGATTCTTGTGATTTTTAGGTCCTTTGCCTTTGCCTCCATCTGCTTTATTAGAAGTTGAAGACTGATTGTTGGTGGAGACTTGTAATGCTTGTTCATCTTTATCTTGCTTATTGAACTTCTGTTCATGAACCAGCAAAGAACTATGCAGTTCATCAAGTGAGAGTTCATCAATATTCTTTGACTCCTCTATGGCACAGACACCAAAATTAAATTTTGGTGTTATGGATTGAAGGATCTTCTCAATGATGGTTACGTCTTCTGACTTGTCTCCATGAATCCACATCTTGTTGGCAATGGACATAACTCATGAGAAGTAGTCTGTAACTGACTCCCTAGACTTCATTTGAAGTGTTTCAAATTCTGTACGAAGTGCTTGAAGCTACTGCCTTCTTGCTCTTGCTGAACCTTGATATTTTTTCGATGGAATCCCAGATTTGCTTTGAAGTGTCTTTGCAAAGAATTGTCTCTAAGATTGAACGATCATTGGTTTGATATAAATAATTCTTTGCCTAAGATCCTTTAACTTCAGTGCTTCTACTTCTGTATTTACTACTCCAACGGGTGGTTTTGGTATTCCATTTGAAACAACCTACCAAACTGCTTAGATCTCCAGAAGTTCTCCATCAACATGCTCCAATGATCATAATAACCATCAAAGCGTGGAATTGAGGGTTGCACAAAGTTTTCAGATGCCATCTGAGTTCAAGAAAAGTAAAACAATACTATTGTTGTGCTATTGTCTATCTCACAAACTCTCTCTCTCTCTCTTATATTTAGCCAATATGGCTCTGATACCACTATTCAGTAAAAGGAGAAAGAGAGGACAAAAGTGAACAACAGAACTTCTATTTTTTTTAAAAGTCTGATACATTTTTACCAGGAAGCTGTTCTATTTATAAAGCTAAACCCAACCTATAAATGCATAAAAATAGGAAATGCAGCTACTATCACATATTGCTACCACGTACACCTAAAGACCAGGTAATCAGAAAACAAACTAAAAACCCACTAAACTAAAAACCCACTAAAGAACAAACTTCTATACACATGGACCACTAAGAGACTAACCAAATATTTCTAACAAGAAGTAGTCAACTCCCTTAAAGAAAGTAGTCGACTTACTTGAAGTGCTAAAGGAAAAATGACTAAGCATGGATTGGAGTTCTAGACCTTCATGTAATAGTACTGATCCTCAGCACTGTTCAAGTCTAAAATCTGACTTAAGGCTTAGAAATAGTCAACTCGCATGGATGAGATAGTTGACTTTCTCAAGCGTTGAAAGGAAAAATAGCCAAGCGTAGTGATAAGTACCGATCCTTGGAGGATGAAGTACCGGTACATAGAACTGTTAACAAAACTAAGCCTAGAAGAAGTCGATTATAGAGATAGAGGGAGTCGACTCGCTTATGGAGCAACACAAGCAAAATTCAAATTGTAATCAACTAGCATGAAGGAGAAGTCAACTATGACATGAGTAATGTCTAGTTTTTAGGAAAACCTATTCATGCATTAAATGACAATTCAACAACCTACAATGGCTATTTTTGGACTTCAACCGTTAGATCATCTTGAGAGGCTATAAATACAACCACTATTGAAGACCAAATAATCTTTTGAACACATTGAATACATTGATTCTACAATAATACTCTCGGTCTTCTCTGTGCCCAACTTTTAGTGTTGTATTTAGGTATTGGATTGTAAAGTCTTCACTTGAGTAGTAAGGCTCAAAGTTTGTAATTAATCTTTTGTCTCATATCCTTGTAAGAGATTAAGAAGAGAGGGTCAACTTGATCTGGGTGTGATTGCCTATGAGAGAGACAAAGTTAGGGTTTGCTAGAGTTGTGAAATGCAGCATGAGAGTTTGGGAGCAACACCTATAAAGGTTTGACTAAGATGTATGACCCAAGTTGGTTGTCCTTTTTGGTGATCAAATAGAGGATTAGAAAATCTAGGTAAAGCCTGGGAGTAGATGTACACAGGGGATGGTGGAACTACTATAAAAGAACGATGGTAATTCTCTTACTTCTCTCTATATTTATCTTCTTCAAGTCTTAACTTTTCAAAAATCCTAAAAAGTGCCCAACCACCTATTTACCACCCTCTAGGTTGTTCTTAAAATGCTAGCTCAACTGATTCAACTTGTCGTGACACGCAACGATTTAGATAGTTCTCAAGTTCCGTGTTTTGTAATGAATAAATGTCATTTTGAATTCTAAGACATCTCTCACCAGATGATTTGGATGGCGAATAAATATTTTCTTCATTATATTTGTTCAGATAATGCAAATTATGACTAAAATATATTTTTATTATATTTGATCAAATTATGCAGACAATGAATAACATATATTTTTCACTCCATATGATGGGTGGTTGGTAGGAATTGTTCATTATTTTTTGTGCAGTGTGTATGATATGATACTAGGAGTGTTAGTTGTTATCTAGAGAAGGAAGCTTATGAGAGGAATTAAATTTTTTTAACAAAAACACACAGATCTAATTTGTGGGGATTTTCATACCTTCTGGAAAGTTTTATTAACCTGATTTGAGAGGGTGCCCATAATATATCCACTACAACATTCTTTGTCATTGTCGTACATTGTGTAGACTCTACTATTTCATTGAGTGAGTGAGTCGACTTGTACTTTTGGCCTGGTCGACTTGTTTTCTATTTCGCTGAGAATTCTATAAGTCAACTTGGGCTCTAGGGTAAGCCAACATGAACAACCTATTGTCTGAATTAAGTTTGCCTATGATATATGGTGAGTCGCCTGATGTTATTTTTATGTGGTTGGAGATCTTTGCATCAATCTCCAACCACAGAGAGAATCTTTCCGGTGAAATCAGCACAATTGTGGAGATAAACCTCATGCAAAGAAGGACGAACCAGAAGTTCAATTGCCGAATCATCCAGACGATGGCAATCAAGCTTGAGACTTTGAAGATAAGGATTTGGTGGCAACAAAGGTCTTAACAATTCAGTCGTGGGTGCAATGTCCTCGCAAAGAATCAACCATAAATTGCATCAATTATAAGAATTTCATTCAAAACTTGAAATTCAGGTTGCACAATAAAACTAATACGCACAAAAAAATAGAAAAATATGAAATTAGGGTTGCAAAGTAACAATGTCCACGACAAGTGGGAATTAAGGTCACCGAATGCAACCTGAAACAAACAAATATGAGAATTAGAAGAGAAATTGGATGAAATTAGGGTTAATTTATCATGAAACAACAACCAAATTAGATGATGAAATTAGGGTTGATGAGTTCAACTCAACTATTCTTCACAAACAAACCCTAATCTGATAGAGAGAGAGAGAGAGGAACCTGGATAGAGTGTCGATGCGATGACGACGAAGACGATGAGGTTGAAAGTCATGGGGTTTGATGAGAGGCGGAGATGAACCTATACCAGCAAGAAGAGAAGAGAGTGACGGAGGAGAGATAGTCGCGATATATTTCTAGCGGGAGAGAGAATCATTCCTCCATTTCTTTTATACCAAAAAAAAATGCTGTACATTTGCCCAACAACTGCTAATAATATGGCTTTACCTACGATTTTTATTTTTCCACTGGCAAAGAGCAATCAATGTCGGCGTTTTAGTCGGCCGTTGGTAGAAATAGCCGCCGGTAAATGACTTTTTTTTTGTAGTGCAGTCTGTCTAAGTTGCAATTGTTGTTGATCTACAAATCTCGCCTCAGGATTCTGAATTCACGTTCAAGTTGTAGTTCCTCCATTTTAAATACAACCTCATGCCAACCATCTAGCTATGGAGAGAGTTGTGTTCAAATCGTTTTTGGTGCTTGTTCTTTTGGCTCAATCGTACATATAGAACGTGAAGTAGGTTATCTAAAAATAGGTCAACCGTCGCTCATATTGATCAAAACTTGGTGAGGCTTTGTAAGTCTAAAATAGTTCGTACGAGTATAATGAGATATTACAGTATTACAGTATTCTGTCCGATGTTAAGCAATGATTCTATGCCAAATCAATAGAATATTTTGAAACTATTCCTCCTTCCCTTGTTTCCAAACTTGTTATCTATGATACCATTTTAAGTTTGTGGGAGTGCCCAACATGAATAATTCTCAAATATTCTATCTTATGCTAGGGAATAATTTTAGAATATTCTTTTAAGTGACATTTCATTTAATTTTTTCCCTTTGAATACTTATTTTACAAAATCACAAATTTGGCTCTGTATTTAAACCCATTCAAGTGAGTATTGAACCCACACAATAATTGTTGTAATCAGTTTTAGTGGGAAGAATAGGCTCGTAGTTTGTTTAAGCCAGAGATAGGATGGAGAATCAGCACATTAAATCTATTCTTGTAATTGCTTTAATTTTTGCTACACTCGTGGGGCATTCAAATGCTAGTTTTACTAAATGCTTTGCAGGATGCATGATCCCTTGGTTATAGGGGGTAATCCAGCTTTATGTGGGATAAAATGCACGGCTCAATGTATCGGAAAGAGCCCTTCTGTGCAAGACATCGCTAAAGACACCAGTTACTTCTGTAAGCTTGGTTGTGCAACAACTTTGTGCACCAAATTCAGTACTGAGCAAGATCCAGGTTGGTAGTAATTTCACTATATCTATCCCTTTATTATTTTTTTGTGTAACATAACATATTTGTATTTTCACAGTTGAAAGAGAAGGTGGCAAATTGCGTGGACTCTTGCTGTGATACATGCCAGCTCTAATGATTCAACTTGCTACAACACACAACAATTTAGATAGTGCTCAAGTTGTAGCCCATGTGTTTTGTATTGAATAAATGTCATTTTGAATTCTAAGACATCTCTCACCATATGATTTGGATGGCGAATAAATTTTTTCTTCATTATATTTGTTCGGATAATGCAAATGATGTGTAAAATATATTCTTATAATATTAGTTCAAATTATGTAGACAATGAATAACATATCTTTTTCATTCCGTATAATGTGTGGTTGGTTGGAATATTGCATTAATTTTGGTGCACTGTGTATGATATTGTACTAGGAGTGTCGGTTGTTATGTTGAGAAGGAAGCTTATGAGGGGAATCAAAATTTTTTAACAAAAACATACGAATCTAATTTGTGCGGATTTTCATAACTTTTAAAAAGTTTCATTGACATGATTTGATAGGGTGTCCATAATATATCCTCTACAACGTTCTTCGTCGTTGTCGTACATCGTGTAGACTCTACAGTTTCATTGAGTGAGAGAGTCGACATGTAACTTTGGACCAGTCAATTTGTTCATTGGGCTTAATTTAGTTCTTTTTCACAGAGAATCCAACTTGGGCTTTAAGGTAAGTCAACTTGAACAACCTGCTATCTGAATTCAGTCTGCTTATGATATATGGTGAGCCGCCTAATGTTACTTCCTGAGTCGACTAACCTAATAGTCTGTCAAAGTTGCAATTATTGTTGATCTACAAATCTCGCCTCAGGATTCTGAAGTCATGTTCAAGTTGAAGTTCCTACATTCTAAATAAACCTTGTGCCAACCATCTAGCAAAGGAGAGAGTTGTTTTCAAATCGTTTTCAGACCTTGTCCTTTTGACCCTGTCAAACGTAGAACGTAAAGTACATTATCTAATAACAGTAGTTTCTTTCAATATGATCAATAACACTTAACTTTCTCTATCTTATGGTCAAATAACACTTTGCATATCGAGTATGACATTGTTAAATCTTCTATTAATTTTTATTTGTTAAATCTAAAAGTGACATCGGTCCTTGTTTGATCTCCTCATTCTGACGAGCCAAAGTAAAAGGTTGTGATTGAACGTTAACCTATTTGATTTCTCCAGAATTTTATCATTGGAAATCTCTAAGATTTGCATTCCACTGCCCCGCGAAACTTCACTTCTGCTCGGTTGAGAATACGAAAAAAGGTAACTTTGGTTTATCAAAAGAAAAAGAGTAATCACCGCTCGTATTTTTTTATAAAATAAGATAAATAATCCAGTATAGACCTAGAAGTACTTTTGACCTTTTCTTACAGCAGCCAAATAATTCGAGTATATATCATTATTCTTAATATTGATTTGATATGATAAATGCGAGATAATTTAGCTTTTTAAAATTGAAATTGATATGGCGTTTAATTTTCTTCTTAACATTTTTTGAGAAAAATGCAAGTATAATCCGTAAAATCGTTATTCTTATTACCCTCACTCGTCTAAGTTCTGAGACTTGATTTCCAAACTCAAAATTAGTAACTACCGTCTGCTGTTAAATTTTGGAGGGACTGCTAAAGAATAATTTTACAATACTCTGTCCTGTGTCAAGCAATGATTCTAAACCAAATCAATGGAATATTTCGAAACTATTCCTCCTTCCCTTGTTTCCAAACTCGTTATCTATGATACCATTTTGAGTTTGTGGAGGTGCCCAACATGAGTAATTCTCGAATATTCAATCTCGTGCCAGGGAATAATTTTAGAATATTCATTTACGTGAATTTCATTTAATTTTTTCCATTTAAATACGTATTTTACAAAATCATAAATTTGGATCTCTATTGGCATTGACGGCTATATAAACCCATTCAAGTGAGTATTGAACCCACACAATAATTGTTGTAATCAGTTTTAGTGGGAAGAATAGGCTCGTAGTTTGTTTAAGCCAGAGATAGGATGGAGAATCAGCACATTAAATCTATTCTTGTAATTGCTTTAATTTTTGCTACACTTGTGGGGCATTCAAATGCTAGTTTTACTAAATGCTTCGCAGGATGCATGATCCCTTGCAGTATAGGGGGTGATCCTAAAATGTGCGCTAAAATGTGCGGCTAAATGTATCGGAAAGAGCCCTTCTGTGCAAGACATCACTAAAGACACCGGTTACTTCTGTAAGCTTGGTTGTGCAACGACTTTGTGCACCAAATTCAGTACCAAGCAAGATCCAGGTTGGTTGTAATTTCACTATCTCTATCCCTTTATTGATTTTCTGAGTAACATAACATATTTGAATTCTCACAGCTGAGGAGAAGGTGGCAAGTTGCGTGGACTCTTGCGCAGATACATGCCGGCTCTACTGATTCAACTTGTCGCTACACACAACGATTTAGATAGTTCTCAAGTTATAGCCCATGTGTTTTGTAATGAATAGACGTCATTTTCAATTCTAAGACATCTCTCACCAGATGATTTGGGCCGCAAATAGATATTTCTTCATTATAGATGATTTAGATAGTTCTCAAGTTATGGCCTGTGTGTTTTGTATTGAATAAATGTCTTTTTCAATTCTAAGATGTGTCTCACCAGATGATTTGGTTGGCGAATAAATATTTTCTTCATTATATGTATTCGGATACTGAAAATGACGAGCAAAATATAATTTTATTTTATTAGTTCAAATTACGTACACAATGAATAACATATCTTTTTCATTCCATATGATGTGTGGTTGGCAGGAATTTTGCATTAACTTTTCATTCCAAAATTTTTTGACAAAAACATAACGGATCTAATTTGCGCAGATTTTAATAACTTCTGAAAAGTTTCATTAACATGATTTGGGATGGCGTCCATAATATTTATTGTCTACAACGTTGTTTGTCATTGTCGTACATTGTGTAGACTCTACTATTTCATTGAGTGAGTGATTCGACTCTCGCTTTTGGACCAGTCGACTTGTTCATTAGACTTAACTTATTTCGATTTCGTAGAGAATTCCATGGGTCAACTTGGGCTTTTGGGTAAGTCGACTTGAACAACCTGCTATCTGAATTCAGTCTGCCTATGATATATGGTGAGTCCCCTGAGGTTACCTCTTGACCTGACTAGACTAACAGTCTGTCTAAGTTGCAATTGTTGTCGATCTACAAATCTAGCCTTAGGATTCTGAAGTCACGTTCAAGATGTGGTTCCTCCAACCTAAATACATTCTCGTGCCAACCATCAAGCTATGGAGAGAGTTGTGCTCAAATCGTTTGCGGTACTTGTTCTTCTGGCTCTATCAAACATAGAATGTAAAATACGTTATCTAAGAATTGGTGAAATGTCGCTCATATTGATCAAAACTTGGTTAGGCTTCATAAGTCTAAAGTCGTTCATACGAGTATATTGACCAATATTTTGCTTTAGATGACAGTATTATCTTTTATTTTGATCAATAACACTTAACTTTATCGGTCCTATGGTCAAATAACGCTTTGCATATTGAGGATGACATAGCTAAATATTCTATTATTTTTTTTTTGTCAAATATAAAAATGACAACGGTCCTTGAATGACCTCCTCCTCCCAGAATGGCGAGGCAAGGTAAAAAGTTGTGATTGAATTTTTACGAATTTGATATCTCCGAAATTTTGTCATGGGAAATCTCTCAGATTTGCAATCCATTGCCCCGCAAAACTTCGATTGTGCTCGGTTGAGAATACGAAAACAACTCACTTTGGTTTATCAACAGCAAAAGAGTAATCATTGCTCGTATTTTTATATAAAATAGGATAAATAATCCGGAAATGACTATTTTTACGTTATCAGAAGTACTTTTGACCTATTTTTACGGTGGCCAAATAATTCGAGTACGATTATCTAGTATCGTCCTGCTATATTCTTTTATGTACTACGCTTCAAATATTCTGCCTCTAAACACCAAATAATGTGTTTTGGAAAAATACATGCATGATTTATATATTGTTATTCTTAATATTGATTTGATATGATAAATGCGAGATAATTTAGCTTTTTAAGATCGAAATAGATATTGCGTTTAATTTTCTTCATAACATTTTCTGAGAAAAATGCAAGTATAATCCGTAAAATCGTTATTCTTATTACCCTCACTCGTCTAAGTTTTGAGACTTGATTTCCAAACTCAAAATTAGTAACTACCGTCTGCTGTTAAATTTTGGAAGAACTGCTAAAGAATAATTTTAAAATACTCTGTCCTGTGTCAAGCAATGATTCTAAACCAAATCAATGGAATATTTTGAAACTATTCCTCCTTCCCTTGTTTCCAAACTCGTTATCTATGATACCATTTTGAGTTTGTGGAGGTGCCCAACATGAGTAATTCTCGAATATTCAATCTTGTGCCAGGGAATAATTTTAGAATATTCATTTAAGTGAATTTCATTTAATTTTTTCCCATTAAAAACATATTTTACAAAATCATAAATTTGGATCTCTATTGGCATTGACGGCTATATAAACCCATTCAAGTGAGTATTGAACCCACACAATAATTGTTGTAATCAGTTTTAGTGGGAAGAATCGGCTCGTAGTTTGTTTAAGCCAGAGATAGGATGGAGAATCAGCACATTAAATCTATTCTTGTAATTGCTTTAATTTTTGCTACACTTGTGGGGCATTCAAATGCTAGTTTTACTAAATGCTTCGCAGGATGCATGATCCCTTGCAGTCTAGGGGGTGATCCTAAAATGTGCGCGCTAAAATGTGCGGCTAAATGTATCGGAAAGAGCCCTTCTGTGCAAGACATCACTAAAGACACCGGTTACTTCTGTAAGCTTGGTTGTGCAACGACTTTGTGCACCAAATTCAGTACCAAGCAAGATCCAGGTTGGTTGTAATTTCACTATCTCTATCCCTTTATTGATTTTCTGAGTAACATAACATATTTGAATTCTCACAGCTGAGGAGAAGGTGGCAAGTTGCGTGGACTCTTGCGCAGATACATGCCGGCTCTACTGATTCAACTTGTCGCTACACACAACGATTTAGATAGTTCTCAAGTTATAGCCCATGTGTTTTGTAATGAATAGACGTCATTTTCAATTCTAAGACATCTCTCACCAGATGATTTGGGCCGCAAATAGATATTTCTTCATTATAGATGATTTAGATAGTTCTCAAGTTATGGCCTGTGTGTTTTGTATTGAATAAATGTCTTTTTCAATTCTAAGATGTGTCTCACCAGATGATTTGGTTGGCGAATAAATATTTTCTTCATTATATGTATTCGGATAATGAAAATGACGAGCAAAATATAATTTTATTTTATTAGTTCAAATTACGTACACAATGAATAACATATCTTTTTCATTCCATATGATGTGTGGTTGGCAGGAATTTTGCATTAACTTTTCATTCCAAAATTTTTTGACAAAAACATAACGGATCTAATTTGCGCAGATTTTCATAACTTCTGAAAAGTTTCATTAACATGATTTGGGATGGCGTCCATAATATATATTGTCTACAACGTTGTTTGTCATTGTCGTACATTGTGTAGACTCTACTATTTCATTGAGTGAGTGATTCGACTCTCGCTTTTGGACCAGTCGACGTGTTCATTAGACTTAACTTATTTCGATTTCGTAGAGAATTCCATGGGTCAACTTGGGCTTTTGGGTAAGTCGACTTGAACAACCTGCTATCTGAATTCAGTCTGCCTATGATATATGGTGAGTCCCCTGAGGTTACCTCTTGACCTGACTAGACTAACAGTCTGTCTAAGTTGCAATTGTTGTCGATCTACAAATCTAGCCTTAGGATTCTGAAGTCACGTTCAAGATGTGGTTCCTCCAACCTAAATAAATTCTCGTGCCAACCATCAAGCTATGGAGAGAGTTGTGCTCAAATCGTTTGCGGTACTTGTTCTTCTGGCTCTATCAAACATAGAATGTAAAATACGTTATCTAAGAATTGGTGAAATGTCGCTCATATTGATCAAAACTTGGTTAGGCTTCATAAGTCTAAAGTCGTTCATACGAGTATATTGACCAATATTTTGCTTTAGATGACAGTATTATCTTTTATTTTGATCAATAACACTTAATTTTATCGGTCTTATGGTCAAATAACGCTTTGCATATTGAGGATGACATAGCTAAATATTCTATTATTTTTTTTTTGTCAAATATAAAAATGACAACGGTCCTTGAATGACCTCCTCCTCCCAGAATGGCGAGGCAAGGTAAAAAGTTGTGATTGAATTTTTACGAATTTGATATCTCCGAAATTTTGTCATTGGAAATCTCTCAGATTTGCAATCCATTGCCCCGCAAAACTTTGATTGTGCTCGGTTGAGAATACGAAAACAACTAACTTTGGTTTATCAACAGCAAAGGAGTAATCATTGCTCGTATTTTTATATAAAATAGGATAAATAATCCTGAAATGACTATTTTTACGTTATCAGAAGTACTTTTGACCTATTTTTACGGTGGCCAAATAATTCGAGTACGATTATCTAGTATCATCCTGCTATATTCTTTTATGTACTACGCTTCAAATATTCTGCTCTAAACACCAAATAATGTGTTTTGGAAAAATACATGCATGATTTATATATTGTTATTCTTAATATTGATTTGATATGATAAATGCGAGATAATGCTGCCACTAACACCTAAAGACCAGGTAACCAGAAAACAAACTAAAAACCCACTAAAGAACAAACTCCTATACACATGGACCACTAAGAGACTAACCAAATATTTCTAACAATCCCTCCCTTGAACTGTGTTTAGAACATCATGATAGCATAAAAAACCCTCCCTTATATTGAAGTTTCAATTGTGCAGACTCCCAGCAACTTCCTAAGCTTCTGAAATGCTGCCAGCTTGAGGGCCTTTGCAAATATATCAGCAACCTGATCTTCACTTCTGCCATAAACTAAATCAATAGTTTCTTCTTTCGTGAGATCTCATAGAAAATGAAACCTTATATCGATGTGCTTGCATCTCCCGTGTAGCACAGGATTTTTTGATAACTTTATTGCTGAGCTATTGTCACAATATATAAGGGAAGGTCCTTGCTTAAAATGAATCTCCTTAAGAATCTTCCTTAGCCATATTGCTTGACAAGCACATGCTGATGCTGTGACAAACTCAGCTTCTGTGGTGGACAAGGTCACGATTGATTGCTTCTTTGAGGACCATGAGATGGCTCCTGAATCCAACATGAAGACATACCCTGAAGTGCTTCTTCTATCATCTTGATCTCCTACATAATCACTGTCACTGAAGGCAAATAAATCTGATTTTTCTCCCATTTTGTAAAACAAACCATAATTTGCAGTACCCTGCAAGTACCGGAGGATTCTTTTTGCAGCATAAAGATGTAACTCTCTTGGACATTCCATGTACTTGCTAATAAGACTTACAACATGCATTATGTTGCAATCAAATACATTAGGCTTCCCACAATCTGCTTGTATAGAGTGCTATCTATTTTGTTTCCATCAACATCTTTAGAAAGCTTCAAGCCAAAATCAGTTGGTGTACTCACAAAATTGCAATTATTCATCTAAAATCTATCCAAAATTTCTTCAAAATATTTCTTTTGGGAAAGAAAAATCCCATCTTTAGATTGCACTACTTCAATACCCAAGAAATAATGCATTATATCAAGATCAGACATATCAAATTCCACCATCATAGACTCCTTAAATTTATCAAACATGGCACTATCATTTTTAGTAAAAATAAGGTCATCTACATATAAGCAAACAAGAAGCAACTTGCCATTATCTTCTGATTTTATGTTCACAGGGACATTTCTGAAAACCTTTTGTAAGAAAATAGGTTACAATGTGACTATACCAAGCTCGTAGAGCTTGTTTTAGTCCATATAAAGCCTTTTTTAATTTATATATTTTATACTCTTTTCCAAGCTTAACATAACCAGGAGGTTGAGTAATGAATACCTGTTCCTCCAAGTCTCCATGTAAGAATGCTGACTTGACGTCTAACTAGAAGATAGGCCATGAGTTTTGTGCTACCAATGTAATCACCAATCTGATTATGTGAAGCCTTACAACTGGAGCAAAAACTTCCTTATAATCGACATCAAACTCTTGCTTGTACCCTTTAGCGACTAAGCATGCTTTGTACTTATCGACTTCGCCGTTTTCTTTCAGTTTTTTTCTTGTAGACCCATTTCACATCAATTGTCTTCTGTCCTTTTGGTAGTTCAATTAACTCCCAAGTATGATTTCTTTCGATGGCTACCATTTTAGCATCCATTGCCTTCCTCCACTTCACTTGTTTGACAGCTTCTTCAAAGGTTACAGGATCACAACCTAAAAACAAAGCAAAATGGGTAAGTGGGTCCTCAGATTGATCAATTTCTATTACCTCATACTTAGATATCCTTGCAGGTCTTCTTCGGAATCAATGTGGCCTTTCTGCTACAACTTCTTCATCTTGAGTGGATGATGGCTGCTGTACATTCTCCAATGTTTGTTATATTTTCTCATCATTTTCATCGTCAAAGTTTGTTAGAATGTGTTCTCCACCATCATTCTCGCTCCATGACCAGGTTTGCTCTTCTTCAAAGACCATGTCCCGACTAATAACAATTTTCTTGGTGTTTTGATTATAAAGCTGATAAGCCTTTGACAAAACACTAACACCAAGAAAAATGCATTTTTCTCCCTTGTCATCTTATTTTTTCCTCTTCTGATATGGAACATGGGCATAAGCAACACAACCAACGATTCTAAAATGATCAACATCGGTTTTCGTCCACTCCATGCTTTGGTTGGTGTTATATTTTGAACTAATAAAGTTGGACTTCTGTTTAAAATATGGACACTCCAATTGACAGCCTCCGGCTAGAAGTTCTTTAGAACATTATTTCTTGTCAACCGGCTTCTCACCATGTTTAGAATTGTGTGACTTTTTCTTTCACATACACCATTTTGTTGAGGAGTGTAGGCTGCTATCAGTTGTCTTTTGATGCCATGCTTTTCGTAAAAATCTAAAAATTATTGCGAATTGTACTCCCCTCCATGATCTATACACAGCACTTGTATCAAACCTCCTACTTCTTTCTCAACTATTGCCTTATAGCTTTTGAAAGCTATCAGAGCTTCAGACTTCTCCTGTAAGGAGAAAACCCAACTCTTCCGACTAAAGTCATCAATAAAAGTAATGATATAACGTTTACCTCCATTAGATGTAGGGTTTATAGGTCTGCAAATGTCGGAATGTACAATCTCCAATAACATTTTTGCTCTATGAGTTTTTCTTTTCAGAAATGGATCTCGATGTTGTTTGCTAACAACACATTCTTCACAAACATTTGAGGGACTTGTGAAACTTGGAAGACCGACTACCACGTTTTTCTACTGCAACGTCCTTAGGCCACCGAAATTCAAATAACCATAGCGATAATGCCATAGCCACATCACATCTTTCAATTTTGCAAAGAAGCATGGTTCAGTAGAGGTATAAAGATAGAGAGGGGACATTTTGTTGGTAGTCATTCTAGCTTGAGCAATTAAGCCCAATTTAGCATCTTAAATTTGGCACACTCCATTTTTGATAGTAATCTCATAACCCTTTTCTTGCAACTGACCAATACTTAAAAGATTTGTTTTTAATTCTGGAACAAAAAGAACATTTGAAATTATCTGAGTGTAATTATCTTTGTTTGGATCAATACCTGTCCTTTTCCCATGACTGAAACTTTGGAGTTATCTCCAAATTCCATATCATCATGATGTGATTCATATAAAGTTGAAAAAATTGATTGATGCAACTAGTGTCCAAATACCACATGTTCTTGTTGGTTTCTTCTCTTACATGACAGGCCATCAAAAGGGTTATCTCCTCCTTCTTTTCAGCAAAATTTGATTTTTCTCCATAGTTCTTGGACAAGTTAGTACAACATTCAGACTTGTGATGTCCATACCTGTGACAACGATAGCACTCAACATGAGACTTATCTCTTGATTTTGCGCATGAGTACTTGTATGAGATCGACTAGTCCCCTTCCTTTTCCTTGAGAATCTGATTGCAGTTATTGATTATTGTGATCTTTAGGTCCTTTGCCTTTGCCTCCATCTGCTTTATTGGAAGTTGAAGACTGATTGTTGGTGGAGACTTGTAATGCTTGTTCATCTTTATCTTGCTTATTGAACTTCTATTCATGAACCAGCAAAAAACTATGCAGTTCATCAAGTGAGAGTTCATCAATATTCTTCGACTTCTCTATGGCACAGACAACAAAATTAAATTTTGGTGTTATGGATCGAAGGATCTTCTCAATGATGGTTACGTCTTCTGACTTGTCTCCATGAATCCACATCTTGTTGGCAATGGACATAACTCATGAGAAGTGGTCTGTAACTGACTCCCCAGACTTCATTTGAAGTGTTTCAAATTCTGTACGAAGTGCTTGAAGCTGCTGCCTTCTTGCTCTTGCTGAACCTTGATATTTTTTCCATGGAATCCCAGATTTGCTTTGAAGTGTCTTTGCAAAGAATTGTCTCCAAGATTGAACGATCATTGGTTTGGAATAAATAATTCTTTGCCTAAGATCCTTTAACTTCAGTGCTTCTACTTCTGCATTTACTGCTCCAACGAGTGGTTTTGGTATTCCATTTGAAACAACCTACCAAACTGCTTAGATCTCAAGAAGTTCTCCATCAACATGCTCCAATGATCATAATAACCATCAAAGCGTGAAATTGAGGGTTGCACAAAGTTTTCAGATGCCATCTGAGTTCAAGAAAAGTAGAACAATACTACTGTTGTGCTATTGTCTATCTCACAAACTCTCTCTCTCTCTCTTATATTTAGCCAATGTGGCTCTGATACCACTATTCAGTAAAAGGAGAAAGAGAGGACAAAAGTGAACAACAGAACTTCTATTTCTTTTAAAAGTCTGATACATTTTACCAGGAAGCTATTCTATTTATAAAGCTAAACCCAACCCATAAATGCATAAAAATAGGAAATGCAGCTACTATCACATATTGCTACCACGTAGACCTAAAGACCAGGTAACCAGAAAACAAACTTAAAACCCACTAAAGAACAAACTTCTATACACATGGACCACTAAGAGACAAACCAAATATTTCTAACAAGAAGTAGTCAACTCTCTTAAAGAAAGTAGTCGACTTACTTGAAGTGCTAAAGGAAAAATGACTAAGCATGGATTGGAGTTCTAGACCTTCATGTAATAGTGCCGATCCTCAGCACTGTTCAAGTCTAAAATCTGACTTAAGGCTTAGAAATAGTCAACTCGCATGGATGAGACAGTTGACTTTCTCAAGCATTGAAGGGAAAAATAGCCAAGTGTAGTGATAAGTACCGATCCTTGGAGGATGAAGTACCGGTACATAGATCTGTAAACAAAACTAAGCCTAGAAGAAGTTGATTATAGAGATAGAGGGAGTCGACTCACTTATGGAGCAACACAGGAAAAATTCAAATTGTAATCAACTAGTATGAAGGAGAGGTCAACTATGACATGAGTAATGTCTAGTTTTTAGAAAAACCTGTTCGTGCATTAAATGACAATTCAACAACCTACAACGGCTATTTTTGGACTCCAACCGTTAGATCATCTTGAGAGGCTATAAATACAACCACTATTGAAGACCAAATAATCTTTTGAACACATTGAATACATTGATTCTACAATAATACTCTCGGTCTTCTCTGTGCCCAACTTTTAGTGTTGTATTTAGGTATTGGGTTGTAAAGTCTTCACCTGAGTAGTAAGGCTCAAAGTTTGTAATTAATCTTTTGTCTCATATCCTTGTAAGAGATCAAGAAGTGAGGGTCAACTTGATCTGGGTGTGATTGTCTATGAGAGAGACAAAGTTAGGGTTTGCTAGAGTTGTGAAATGCAGCATGAGAGTTTGGGAGCAACACCTATAAAGTTTTGACTAAGATGTATGACCCAAGTTGGTTGTCCTTTTTGGTGATCAAATAGAGGATTAGAAAATCTAGGTAAAGCCTGGGAGTGGGAATAGACGTATACAGGGGATGGTGGAACCACTATAAAAGAGCGATGACAATTCTCTTACTTCTCTCTATATTTATCTTCTTCAAGTCTTAACTTTTTAAAAATCCTAAAAAGTGCCCAACCACCTATTTACCACCCTCTACGTTGTTCTTAAAATGCTAGCTCAACTGATTCAACTTGTCGTGACACGCAACGATTTAGATAGTTCTCAAGTTTCGTGTTTTGTAATGAATAAATGTCATTTTGAATTCTAAGACATCTCTCACTAGATGATTTGGATGGCGAATAAATATTTTCTTCATTATATTTGTTCAGATAATGCAAATTATGACTAAAATATATTTTTATTATATTTGATCAAATTATGCAGACAATGAATAACATATATTTTTCACTCCATATGATGTGTGGTTGGTAGGAATTGTTCATTATTTTTTGTGCAGTGTGTATGATATGATACAAGGAGTGTTAGTTGTTATCTAGAGAAGGAAGCTTATGAGAGGAATTAAAACTTTTTAACAAAAACACACGGATCTAATTTGTGTGGATTTTCATACCTTCTGGAAAGTTTTATTAACCTGATTTGAGAGGGTGCCCATAATATATCCACTACAACATTCTTTGTCATTTTCGTACATTGTGTAGACTCTACTATTTCATTGAGTGAGTGAGTCGACTTGTACTTTTGGCCTAGTCGACTTGTTCATTAGACTTAACATAGTTCTATTTCTCAGAGAATTCTATAAGTCAACTTGGGCTCTAGGGTAAGCCAACGTGAACAACCTATTGTCTGAATTAAGTTTGCTTATGATATATGGTGAGTCGCCTGATGTTATTTTTATGTGGTTGGAGATCTTTGCATCAATCTCCAACCACAGAGAGAATCTTCCCGGTGAAATCAGCACAATTGTGGAGATAAACCTCATGCAAAGAAGGACGAACCAGAAGTTCAATTGCCGAATCATCCAGACGATGGCAATCAAGCTTGAGACTTTGAAGATAAGGATTTGGTGGCAACAAAGGTCTTAACAATTCAGTCGTGGGTGCAATGTCCTCGCAAAGAATCAACCATAAATTACATCAATTATAAGAATTTCATTCAAAACTTGAAATTCAGGTTGCACAATAAAACTAATACGCACAAAAAAATAGAAAAATATGAAATTAGGGTTGCACAGTAACAATGTCCACGACAAGTGGGAATTAAGGTCACCAAATGCAACCCCAAACAAACAAATATGAGAATTAGAAGAGAAATTGGATGAAATTAGGGTTAATTTATCATGAAACAACAACCAAATTAGATGATGAAATTAGGGTTGATGAGTTCAACTTAACTATTCTTCACAAACAAACCCTAATCTGATAGAGAGAGAGAGAGAGAGAGAGGAACCAGGATAGAGTGTCGATGCGATGACGACAAAGACGATGAGGTTGAAAATCATGGGATTTGATGAGAGGCGGAGACGAACCTATACCAGCAAGAAGAGAAGAGAGTGATGGAGGAGAGAGAGTCGCGATAGAGAGAGAATCATTCCTCCATTTCTTTTATACCAAAAAAAAAATGCTGTACATTTGCCCAACCGCTGCTAATAATATGGCTTTACCTGCGATTTTTATTTTTCCACTGGCAAAGAGCGATCAATGCCGGCGTTTTAGCTTTTTAAAATTGAAATAGATATTTCGTTTAATATTCTTCATAACAATTTCTGAGAAAAATGCAAGTATAATCCGTAAAATCGTTATTCTTATTACCCTCACTCGTCTAAGTTTTAAGACTTGATTTCCAAACTCAAAATTAGTAACTACCGTCTGCTGTTAAATTTTGGAGGGACTGCTAAAGAATAATTTTACAATATTCTGTCCTGTGTCAAGCAATGATTCTAAACCAAATCAATGGAATATTTTGAAACTATTCCTCCTTCCCTTGTTTCCAAACTCGTTATCTATGATACCATTTTGAGTCTGTGGAGGTGCCCAACATGAGTAATTCTCGAATATTCAATCTTGTGCCAGGGAATAATTTTAGAATATTCATTTAAGTGAATTTCATTTAATTTTTTCCCTTTAAAAACATATTTTACAAAATCATAAATTTGGATCTCTATTGGCATTGACGGCTATATAAACCCATTCAAGTGAGTATTGAACCCACACAATAATTGTTGTAATCAGTTTTAGTGGGAAGAATAGGCTCGTAGTTTGTTTAAGCCAGAGATAGGATGGAGAATCAGCATATTAAATCTATTCTTGTAATTGCTTTGATTTTTGCTACACTTGTGGGGCATTCAAATGCTAGTTTTACTAAATGCTTCGCAGGATGCATGATCCCTTGCAGTATAGGGGGTGATCCTAAAATGTGCGCGCTAAAATGTGCGGCTAAATGTATCGGAAAGAGCCCTTCTGTGCAAGACATCACTAAAGACACCGGTTACTTCTGTAAGCTTGGCTGTGCAACAACTTTGTGCACCAAATTCAGTACCAAGCAAGATCCAGGTTGGTCGTAATTTCAGTATCTCTATCCCTCTATTGATTTTCTGAGTAACATAACATATTTGAATTCTCACAGCTGAGGAGAAGGTGGCAAGTTGCGTGGACTCTTGCGCAGATACATGCCGGCTCTACTGATTCAACCTATCGATACACACAACGATTTAGATAGTTCTCAAGTTATAGCCCATGTGTTTTGTAATGAATAGACGTCATTTTCAATTCTAAGACATCTCTCACCAGATGATTTGGGCCGCAAATAGATATTTTCTTCATTACAGATGATTTAGATAGTTCTCAAGTTATGGCCTGTGTGTTTTGTAATGAATAAATGTCATTTTCAATTCTAAGACGTGTCTCACCGGATGATTTGGTTGGCGAATAAATATTTTCTTCATTATATGTATTTGGATAATGAAAATGACGAGCAAAATATAATTTTATTTTATTAGTTCAAATTACGTACACAATGAATAACATATCTTTTTCATTCCATATGATGTGTGGTTGGCAGGAATTTTGCATTAACTTTTGTGCAGCGTAAATGATATGGTACTTGGAGTGTTGGTCGTTAGGTTGAGCAGTAAGCTTATGAGGGGGATCAAAATTTTTTGACAAAAACATAACGGATCTAATTTGCGCAGATTTTCATAACTTCTGAAAAGTTTCATTGACATGATTTGGGATGGCGTCCATAATATATATTGCCTACAATGTTGTTTTTCATTGTCGTACATTGTGTAGACTCTACTATTTCATTGAGTGAGTGAGTCGACTCGCGCTTTCGGACCGATCGACTTGTTCATTAGACTTAACTTATTTCGATTTCGTAGAGAATTCTATGGGTCAACTTGGGCTTTTGGGTAAGTCGACTTGAACAACCTGCTATCTGAATTCAGTCTGCCTATGATATATGGAGAGTCCCCTGAGGTTACCTCTTGACCTGACTAGACTAACAGTCTGTCTAAGTTGCAATTGTTGTCGATCTACAAATCTAGCCTTAGGATTCTGAAGTCACGTTGAAGATGTAGTTCCTCCAACCTAAATACATTCTCGTGCCAACCATCAAGCTATGGAGAGAGTTGTGCTCAAATCGTTTGCGGTACTTGTTCTTCTGGCTCTATCAAACATAGAACATAAAATACGTTATCTGAGAATTGGTGAAATGTCGCTCATATTGATCAAAACTTGGTTAGGCTTCATAAGTCTAAAGTCGTTCATACGAGTATATTGACCAATATTTTGCTTTAGATAACAGTATTATCTTTTATTTTGATCAATAACACTTAACTTTATCGGTCTTATGGTCAAATAATGCTTTGCATATTGAGGATGACATAGCTAAATATTCTATTATTTTTTTTTGGTCAAATATAAAAATGACGACGGTCCTTGAATGACCTCCTCCTCCTAGAATGGCGAGGCACGGTAAAAAGTTGTGATTGAATTTTTATGAATTTGATATCTCCGAAATTTTGTCATTGGAAATCTCTTAGATTTGCAATCCATTGCCCCGCTAAACTTCGATTGTGCTCGGTTGAGAATACGAAAACAACCAACTTTGGTTTATCAACAGCAAAAGAGTAATCATTGCTCGTATTTTTATATAAAATAGGATAAATAATCCAGAAATAACTATTTTTACGTTATCAGAAGTACTTTTGACCTATTTTTTCGGTGGCCAAATAATTCGAGTACGATTATCTAGTATCGTCCTGCTATATTCTTTTATGTACTACGCTTCAAATATTCTGCCTCTAAACACCAAATAATGTGTTTTGGAAAAATACATGCATGATTCATATATTGTTATTCTTAATATTGATTTGATATAATAAATGCGAGATAATGCTGCCACTAACACCTAACGACCAGGTAACCAGAAAACAAACTAAAAACCCACTAAAGAATTAACTCCTATACACATGGACCACTAAGAGACTAACCAAATATTTCTAACAATCCCTCCCTTGAACTGTGTTTAGAACATCATGACAGCATAAAAAACCCTCCCTTATATTGAAGTTTCAATTGTGCAGACTCCCAGCAACTTCCTAAGCTTCTGAAATGCTGCCAGCTTGAGGGCCTTTGCAAATATATCAGCAACCTGATTCTCACTTCTGCCATAAACTAAATCAATAGTTTCTTCTTTCGTGAGATCTCATAGAAAATGAAACCTTACATATGTGTTTGCTTCTCCCGTGTAGCACAGGATTTTTTGATAACTTTATTGTTGAGCTATTGTCACAATATATAAGGGAAGGTCCTTCTTGCTTAAAATGAATCTCCTTAAGAATCTTCCTTAGCCATATTGCTTGACAATCACATGCTGATGCTGTGACAAACTCAGCTTCTGTGGTGGACAAGGTCACGATTGATTGCTTCTTTGAGGACCATGAGATGGCTCCTGAATCCAACATGAAGACATACCCTGAAGTGCTTCTTCTATAATCTTGATCTCCTACATAATCACTGTCATTGAAGGCAAATAAATCTGATTTTTCTCCCCTTTTGTAAAACAAACCATAATTTGCAGTACCCTGCAAGTACTGGAGGATTCTTTTTGCAGCATAAAGATGTAACTCTCTTGGACATTCCATGTACTTGCTAATAAGACTTACAACATGCATTATGTTGCAATCAAATACATTAGGCTTCCCACAATCTGCTTGTATAGAGTGCTATTTATTTTGTTTCCATCAACATCTTTAGAAAGCTTCAAGCCAAAATCAGTTGGTGTACTCACAAAATTGCAATTATTCATCTAAAATCTATCCAAAATTTCTTCAAAACATTTCTTTTGGGTAAGAAAAATCCCATCTTTAGATTGCACTACTTCAATACCCAAGAAATAATGCATTATATCAAGATCAGACATATCAAATTCCACCATCATAGACTCCTTAAATTTATCAAACATGGCACTATCATTTCCAGTAAAAATAAGGTCATCTATATACAAGCAAACAAGAAGCAACTTGCCATTATCTTCTGATTTTATGTTCACAGGGACATTTCTGAAAACTTTTTGTAAGAAAATAGGTTTCAATGTGACTATACCAAGCTCGTAGAGCTTGTTTTAGTCCATATAAAGCCTTTTTTAATTTATACATTTTATACTCTTTGCCAAGCTTAACATAACTAGGAGGTTGAGTAATGAATACCTGTTCCTCCAAGTCTCCATATAAGAATGCTGACTTGGCGTCTAACTAGAAGATAGGCCATGAGTTTTGTGCTACCAATGCAATCACCAATCTGATTATGTCAAGCCTTACAACTGGAGCAAAAACTTCCTTATAATCGACATCAAACTCTTGCTTGTACCCTTTAGCGACTAAGCATGCTTTGTACTTATCGACTTCGCCGTTTTCTTTCAGTTTTTTTCTTGTAGACCCATTTCACATCAATTGTCTTCTGTCCTTTTGGTAGTTCAATTAACTCCCAAGTATGATTTCTTTCGATGGCTACTATTTTATCATCCATTGCCTTCCTCCACTTCACTTGTTTGACAGCTTCTTCAAAGGTTATAGGATCACAACTTAAAAACAAAGCAAAATGGGTAAGTGGGTTCTCAGATTGATCAATTCCTATTACCTCATACTTAGATATCCACGCAGGTCTTCTTCGGAGTCGATGTGGCCTTTCTGCTACAACTTCTTCATCTTGAGTGGATGATGGCTGTTGTACATTCTCCAATGTTTGCTGTATTTTCTCATCATTTTCATCGTCAAAGTTTGTTAGAATGTGTTCTCCACCATCGTTCTCGCTCCATGACCAGGTTTGCTCTTCTTCAAAGACCATGTCCCGACTAATAACAATTTTCTTGGTGTTTTGATTATAAAGCTTATAAGCCTTTTATTAATCACTAACACCAAGAAAAATGCATTTTTCTCCCTTGTCATCTTCTTTTTTCCTCTTCTGATATGGAACATGGGCATAAGCAACACAACCAAAGATTCTAAAATGATCAACATCGGTTTTCGTCCACTCCATGGTTTGGTTGGTGTTATATTTTGAACTAATAAAGTTGGACTTCTGTTTAAAATATGGACACTCCAATTGACAGCCTCCGGCTAGAAGTTCTTTGGAACATTATTTCTTGTCAACCGGATTCTCACCATGTTTAGAATTGTGCTGTTTTTTCTTTCACATACACCATTTTGTTGAGGAGTGTAGGCTGCTGTCAGTTGTCTTTTGATGCCATGCTTTTCGTGAAAATCTAAAAATTATTGCGAATTGTACCCCCCTCCATGATCTATACGCGGCACTTGTATCAAACCTCGTACTTCTTTCTCAACTATTGCCTTATAGCTTTTGAAAGCTATCAGAGCTTCAGACTTCTCCTGTAAGGAGAAAACCCAACTCTTCCGACTAAAGTCATCAATAAAAGTAATGATATAACGTTTACCTCTATTAGATGTAGGGTTTATAGGTCTGCAAATGTCGGAATGTACAATCTCCAATAACATTTTTGCTCTATGAGTTTTTCTTTTCAGAAATGGATCTCGATGTTGTTTGCTAACAACACATTCTTCACAAACATTTGAGGGACTTGTGAAATTTGGAAGACCGACTACCACGTTTTTCTACTGCAACGTCCTTAGGCCACCGAAATTCAAATAACCATAGCGATAATGCCATAGCCACATCACATCTTTCAATTTTGCAAAGAAGCATGATTCAGTAGAGGTGTAAAGATAGAGAGGGGACATTTTGTTGGTAGTCATTCTAGCTTGAGCAATTAAGCCCAATTTAGCATCTTAATTTTGGCACACTCCATTTTTGATAGTAATCTCATAACCCTTTTCTTGCAACTGACCAATACTTAAAAGATTTGTTTTTAATTCTGGAACAAAAAGAACATTTGAAATTATCTGAGTGTAATTATCTTTGGTTTGGATCAATACCTGTCCTTTTCCCATGACTAAAACTTTGGAGTTATCTCCAAATTCCACATCATCATGATGTGATTCATATAAAGTTGAAAAAATTGATTGATGCAACCAGTGTCCAAATACCACATGTTCTTGTTGGTTTCTTCTCTTACATGACAAGCCATCAAAAGGGTTATCTCCTCCTTCTTTTCAGCAAAATTTGATTTTTCTCCATAGTTCTTGGACAAGTTAGTACAACATTCAGACTTGTGATGTCCATACCTGTGACAACGATAGCACTCAACATGAGACTTATCTCTTGACTTTGGGCATGAGTACTTGTATGAGATCGACTAGTACCCTTCCTTTTCCTTGAGAATCTGATTGCTGTTATTGATTCTTGTGATCTTTAGGTCCTTTGCCTTTGCCTTGCCTTTGCCTCCATCTGCTTTATTGGAAGTTGAAGACTGATTGTTGGTGGAGACTTGTAATGCTTGTTCATCTTTATCTTGCTTATTGAACTTCTGTTCATGAACCAGCAAAGAACTATGCAGTTCATCAAGTGAGAGTTCATCAATATTCTTCGACTCCTCTATGGCACAGACAACAAAATTAAATTTTGGTGTTATGGATGGAAGGATCTTCTCAATGATGGTTACGTCTGACTTGTCTCCATGAATCCACATCTTGTTGGCAATGGACATAACTCATGAGAAGTAGTCTGTAACTGACTCCCCAAACTTCATTTGAAGTGTTTCAAATTCTGTACGAAGTGCTTGAAGCTGCTGCCTTCTTGCTCTTGCTGAACCTTGATATTTTTTCCATGGAATCCCAGATTTGCTTTGAAGTGTCTTTGCAAAGAATTGTCTCCAAGATTGAACAATCATTGGTTTGGAATAAATAATTCTTTGCCTAAGATCCTTTGACTTCAGTGCTTCTACTTCTGCATTTACTGCTCCAACGAGTGGTTTTGGTATTCCATTTGAAACGACCTACCAAATTGCTTAGATCTCAAGAAGTTCTCCATCAACATGCTCCAATGATCATAATAACCATCAAAGCGTGAAATTGAGGGTTGCACAAAGTTTTCAGATGCCATCTGAGTTCAAGAAAAGTAGAACAATACTACTGTTGTGCTATTGTCTATCTCACAAACTCTCTCTCTCTCTCTCTTATATTTGGCCAATGTGGCTCTAATACCACTATTCAGTAAAAGGAGAAAGAGAGGACAAAAGTGAACAACAGAACTTCTATTTCTTTTAAAAGTCTGATACATTTTTACCAGGATGCTGTTCTATTTATAAAGCTAAACCCAACCCATCGCAGGAGCTCCAAGCCAACAGTTACCCGCAGACCTCAGAAACCCTAGGCCCACTTTTACGTAGGTAAGGGCGAGATTCTGATTCAATAGCTCTAGGGTTTTGATTCCTTGGTGATTTAGACTTAATTGCTGACTCTTGTTTCGAATTTGAAGCATTTCAGGTCCCAGACTGAATTGCACAACGCTTGGATCACTGGATTGTAAACTGCGCAAAACCCTAGGTGAGGGAAATGCAAATTCTTTTGGACATTTGAATTATTTTTATTGAATTTAGGATTGAAATTAGAATTGGAAACTATATGTATGCTTTGAAATAAGTTCGACTCAAAGGAAATGTACTTTCCAGCAATTTCATATGAAATTATTTAGGTTAAATCTAGAATTCGATATAAATTGGACTGCGAAGCATGGAAGAATGTCTTAGATAGTATTAAGGTTTTGTTTGATTGGTTTGTGTAGCTTTCCTTGGGATTTGAATTGAAATTGACATGAATTAAATTAATATTATGTAATTCGGGAGAATATTGATAAAATTGAGGAATATTGTAAATTTAAAGTCGTCGGTGATTTGAAATGATACTAGATTGATGAAACGAAAGTTTAGGAATGTAATTGTGCAAGTTAAGGCTATTGTAAATAAAGGAAAAATTAAAAACCCTTTAATAGAGGTTTAATTGATAATTATTCATGTTGATTGGTTTAGGTTGACCTTTGGAGACTCGAAAGGAGTCATTTTGGGTTAATTGTGGAAATAGGAAGTGGATACCCTCCCTAGAGGTGAGTGGATAGTTCATTGTGTCACGCCCCGAACCGGGAATCGTGAACAGCCGCCCGTTGACCTGGATGCCGGCTGTATTTCTACAGAAAATCGGGCAGAACCTCCCCATAAATCAGAGGTCTCCCATGTACAATCAAACCTGTATACCTGTATACATTCAAAACAATCCAGAAAATAAAACAAATGGCCATCCCGGCCTCTCAAAACAATCCACCAAATCTCCCAACCGACATCCAGACAACGCAAGGCTAATAAAACACCAACAGTCCTAGCCACAGACCTCTACTGTCATGCCCAACTAGAGCATGACCAGCCGCCACAACAAGCGGGCCTAAATTTTATACAATTATATTACAAATTCCCAAGTTTATACTTTAAACATTTACAAATGCCTCAATGCAAATGAAATGAGAGTTTCGCAAACAGAAGTCCAAAAATTATACAATTATCCCAAAATATGTACACGGTCAACTACGGACCTCAACAAGACCACGCAGGGTCTACAATAAAATACGAAATTCATATCTTCAATTAAAACTTAATCTCACCGTTGTCAACTCCAATCCACCAATAAGCTATCCCGCCCTCGAGCCAAATACATCACCCTAGCGCCATAATCCTGTCTGGGGAGGGAAAAAGGAGGGGTGAGTACTCAGGGAAGAATACTCAGTGAGTGAGTGGGTCAATGTAATCGTGTAATATGGGGTGTGAAACTGGAGTGTCAAAACATAAGTATACAAATCATATTTCAAATCATCATGCTTTTCATTTCAACCATATATCATTTGCACGCAATATCAAATCAAATATGCATCCAAAACAGTCATCAAAATCATAGAGCTGCCAGCCGAAAATGTCCCGGCAGAGGTCTACCACGACCTATGACAGGCGCACCGGGGGTGTTTTATGCGATTTTTATTTAAAGTGCTCTCTGCCCCGGCGTTGGCGACGGACCTCGTCCAGGTGCTAGACTTGGATAGCATCCAAATCCTCCCCCTTTCGGGTTCAACCTGCCTAGTACCGTGTCGTAAATATAATCTCGACAACTCGTGGGATACCCCAGGCCTTAGGCATATCCGGACGCCACCAAAGCGCCTCTCACGGTGTCCTTCGTAGCTACGGAACAATACATATCCAAGCCCTCAAGGCCAATATCAATATCATATCAAACATGTGCCGTAAATCAGGTTCGCAAACCAAATGCAACATATATCATAAAATGGCACATTTCACATTTCAACCACATGGATGCATATTTCATAATTCAACCAAATTTTTGGACACTCCATCGGTTCACAAAAATCATTTTCAAAGCCAGTCAAACCATTTTAAGCACGCGATAAATCATGCTCATTTATCAAATTGTTGTAAATCAGAGTTTACATATTAAACGAAAACATTGAAGAAAAACCCACTCACAGTATACGGGAGGGTCAATCACTCCCTACAATGCACAAGTGTCGAAATCGTGCTCCCCTCGATCAGTCTCCAATCAAGTCACTACAATTATAACACATCATATATTTCTCACACCTCAACCTCAATTGTATCTATGTACATTTACAACATCACACTGTTCAATCCATATACACTTGTATATACTTACAATTCAATCAATTAAAATTTTACTCGATCCTCGATTGACCTTCCTAATACAAAATCATAATTATGTCATCAATTTCCATTTTCTCTAATTTTTGTAAAATTCTCAATTCTTCAATTTATGAATACACTCTAATGTCATCAATTGCATTTCATTTATAATTAACACATTCAAAACCAAGTCTAATTCAACTCCAAAACCACTCAAAGTCGGAAACATGCGTAAATTAATAAATTGTCTACAAAATAGAAAAATCTTTGAAAAATCATATACTTTTCGATTCTCATCCGATTTCTTCAAACCTTATGTCATTTTAAAGGTATTAATGTCTATTTTCATGCATTCGTCAAATTAAACTCTAAAAGCAACCATTCAAATCAAATCAACATGATTCTCTCCTCCGGAACATTCCAATTCATATAAAATTTCTATAATTGACCTGAATAATTACTTATAATGTCACACAAAGCATTAAAATCAAATCTCACATACTTCCAACACATATACAGCACTTTTGATCCTAATTTACCCTAATTGCATCCAAATAATTCAAATGAGTTAGAAATCCCTCACCTAGGGTTCACTGCGATCCAAAAACCCTAACGTCCGTGCGACATTTGATTCATTCCAAAACCTGCAATGTCTCCAAATTGAAGCAAATTTTAGCAATTAGACTTAATCGCTATGGAACTCAAACCCTAGAACTAAGATCCAACTCAACCCTTACCTATGTAGTGAAAGGGTCGCAGTGGGCTCTCGAAGGAGCGCAGAAGCGTGTGAGCAAGGGGCGAGCCGCGTGCGCAAGAGCTGTCGCACGCACAGGGCTAGCGTGCGCTGGAGCCATCGCGCTGCACAGGCTGGAACCATCGCACGCTGCACGGGCTAAGCTATCGCGCGAGCGCTGGGCCGCGCGCCGAGCAACACCGCCGCTCCGCGGCGCGCGAGCGGGAGAGGGAGCAGAGCGAGGGAGACTGAGAGAGTGAGATGGAGAGCGAAGTAGAGAGAGGCAGAAATGGTGCGGAATAGACGGGTGGCGACCGCGGTGGCTCGCGGTGGCCGTGGGTTGTGGTGACAGCGACCAAGTCGCGGCGGAGGGAGAGAGAAATCGCGAAGAAAATCGCGAGCGGGAGGAAGTGAGAGAGAGCAACCGAGAGAGAGAAGGAGAAATAGAGAGTGAGACCGAGGGGGTAGAGAGAGAAGTGATCGCCGGTGATGGTGGCGGTTGTGGGTGGCTGTGAAGGCCGGAGGCGGCAGCCGCGGTGGAGGCGGCAGCCGCGGTGGAGGCGGCACGAGGAAGCCGCGGGAAGAATATGGAGAGGCGGAGAGAGAAAGTGGGAAAGAGATAAAGAAATTAGGGGTTTAAACCCTAATTTCGTTTTTTTTTTTTTTTTTTTTTTTATAATAATTATTATTATTATTACATTTCTTTTTGTAAATAAATTTATAAATAATTAAGTGAGTAAATGTATAAATTAATAAATGAATAAATAATCATCTATATATTTTTATACTCTCCTTATTTTACAAATCGGAAATACGGATACTTTAAATATCCCAAAAATTTCAAATTACATACCTCAAAATCGAAAATCAATATAATTAAAAATTTCTCTCTCTATATATAAACTACGAATTATTTTATTTAATTTCGTGAACAGGAATACTAGTACGGACACCGCAGTGTCGGTGTTACATTTTCTAACCCCCTAAAAACAAGTTTCGTCCTCGAAACTTCAAATGCAGTTTATACATAAAAATGGAGGGTGTTGCTTCACATTGTTCCTTAAATCTCCCAAATTTCTTTGTCAAGTAAAATCTGGTTATTAAACTAGCAACATTTTACTTCCATAAAATTGGATCCACTGTTTTCATTCCTTGTCATTTATACATTACTATCCACTAAGATTTCCACTCATAAAACTACCAACTTATGTCTTAGTCTCCTTTCCTTAATCTTGGATAACTTCTTATTGAAAAATATTGTACCACGTGGATCTCATTCGCGCTGCACTAGTTATCCTCAATACTTGTCATTTAACCTTCTAATACCTTTCCATGGGTGCTTCAAACCCTCGTCAATATGATTGCCTAAATTAAAAACACAATGTTTTCACTATTTTAGGGCTTTAAAATGAAAACCCTACAATCCAAAATTTAATTTCCCAAACTACGAGTGCAATCAAAATACATATATTCCTTGAGGTAATATTAGTCAAAACTCAATAGTCTCTATCAAGATGGTGCATATAGCAGCCACAGTTTTAAGACTTAGTGTAAGATATATACAATTCCTTATATCATTAAACTTGTGTATGGTGAAATGTAGGTCAATACCAAGATAGCCTAGACCACGTAAGAAAACTTAATCCACTTTCAATATTTGAACCTTTCCACGTTTCAAATCTCAAATCCTTAATTGGATAACTTTTCCATCAAAGTACTTCTATCATAATCATTTTCAATCAACTTTAGTATCATACAATATCACTGATATTCTATACACATCAAATCAAGCACATATCACCACATATCACCCGGGGTATTGCATTATTACTCCCAACTTATCAAGATTTAGAGATAATAAATATATACCTCATTACACCGAACTCTATCGTCACAAGAGACATCATTTCCAACTTCAAGACCCAAAAGGCATAGACTCAAACTCTCTCTATATTACTTTATTTAATGATCCACATAAAATGATCATGAATAAATAACGAGAATACTAATCTCCAAACAGAAAAATCCAATAACTAAATATTAAGTTTCCCATTTCCATTGGAAATTCAATAATAGAGCACAAGTCACCTTTAGTTCAATTTCCTATCAAATCCATAAACTCCATGTCGATAATTGTATGAGCATCAATACTTTAACGATTTGTTCCTGCAGACAATATACAATGTTTCACTACCTCTTTAATTTTCTCCAATTTCTAATAATATTATATAATTAGGGGCTAATAATTTCTCAATGGGCTCATAGTTTTGTACAATATAATCATTTATATCACAATACTTTTCCATGTGGAATTTCATTCTTCTATCATATATGTCTAGCTTCAAGTTTACTTTCTTTGAAGAATTCATCACCCACTAAGTATCAAATCACCAAGAAGCATTTTCAATCCAAAAATATACATAAAATAATGCATATACGCTCAAATTCCTATTATAAACTGAAGTTTATGATTTTATCTTCATGTAAATACTATTCATTAATTTTGTCATCTTCTCTATTTTCAAGTGATGAGTAAAAGAAACTTATACAAAAATAAATGGCCTAAGAAAGTCAAACCCAACATGGGCTCTATAAATAAAAATTCCCATATGATATAGCTCAAAAAAAATCTTGAATTCATAAAATATACAAAATAATTAAAGCTCGAATTTGATAACACTTATTGATAGTATTATACTTTTCATACCCTCATTCCCTTAGACCTTTGTCCATAATACCTCGGGCAAATAGAATACATACATGTCATATGTATCTAAGAACAGTTACAAGCAACGTAACATAATTGCAAATGCAAATTGCTAAATTATCTCCAATTAAACTTTACACATTTTCCCATCTAATTGCAGTCTTGAATCACAGAATTGGCTAACCTCGCCAAATAATATAAAGAACAAAGAAATACTATGAATTCTATAATAGTGTCATCAATAATTAAACTCCTATCTTCTTTTGGTCCCTACAGGACTGATTGAAAACTTTAAAAAATCCTCCTCAGTAAAAGGTAATAGTCTCAACTCTCATATTCTTCCAATGTAATGACATTTAAGAGTCCTTTATCAAGAGAAGTCAAGAATCGATTAACGTGCTAACCAAACTCCATACTTATAAACGAGTTATTAAACTCCATAAAAATGAACACCCGTGTGATCAACTGGAAATATTCATCGTAGCTAATAAGATAAACAAGATAACATTCATCAAGCCCCAACATCCACTCACAATATCAATTTCTCAATAGCATTTTACCATATTTCTTAATCATAAACAATCATATATTGTCATGCCTATTATACAAAATATCAAACTTTTAACATCAAATGTCAATCCACAATGATTACTACAAGAGTACTTACCATTCAGCCAAACAATTCAAGAAAAATCTTCAATCACAATTAAATATAAATATACACACACACTAAGTATCTCTGACTCCTTTATTAACAACCTCATTTCCATTTTATTTATACTCAACACCAATTCAAGTTTTGTACACACGAATTTCTCAAGATGTTTTAATTCTGAAGTTATATATAGCTTGCTTCCTTCAAAAGTAAAATAGACCTAACTACCAAATTTGTAATCTTTTCCTATCCCCAGAATTTCTTCATCAATTTATAAAGTTAAAGCCTCTTTAGTAAGAAAATGTCACTAGCAATCTAGAAATCCATTTGGTATTCATTATTTAATTCCAAGGGGATCCATCGATCCATGAGTATACCATATACAAGAATCCTAGGACTGAAATATGTTAACAGAACAAAAGTCCTACTAAAACTTCATAAAATATCGATGGTCAAATTTCCTCAAGAAATCTTCCTATTGCAATAGATCTGTAATCTTATCACCAATAGCCTCCCACTAATTGAGGGCATCACCATGTAACAATCTCTCTGTTACTCGTAGACTCTATAGACTGTATCTCGAGTGATATGTTTGTCAAAATGAGTGACTACCATAATCTTCCTATCAAGTGACGAGAGAGGCCTATCAGAATGGCGAGCGAATGTATCGCTTACATATAAAAGCTTCGACCCGATATCTATGAGAATACGGGCGTCAATACCAAATATTTGTATGGTACTTAAAGATAAGAAGAGATTAAAACATTTAAAATATTAAGAAAAGTAGCCATATATATATATCAAACTAGTTAAGCTTCAAAAGCTTTAACTAGTCAAAACTGTACATCAATATCGTGATATACTAGATCCCATAAGGAGCGTACAACAAAAGCGCTACGCTGAGGGGTCCGCGAGAGAATCCCCATAATAACACTAGGGTTTGCCGGTGCATTCTCCTGGGTCGTCGCAAACACACAAGCCTGGGCCCTAGGTTGCTGTCGCGACGGTCCTGACACTGTACTACTCCCGGATGCAGTCCGAGGAGCGGTAAGAGCTGAGTGCACAGGTGCCCCCTGCTGGCCTATGCCAGAAGTACCAGTATGACTCCGTAAAGTCGATCCTCGACCTAAATCCAGGCAGGCACTCATAATATGACCTTGCTTCCCACACTGGCAGCAAGTAACCCTTATTCTTCATGCCCCATATGCATGGTGGTTGCCGCATTTGCGGCAGAAAGGCTATCTCTATGCCATAAACTGTGTAGTGACACTAGGGGCTGGTGCCCCAAAATTCTGTGGTCGAAATGATAGCATCTGCACCCAATGGGAGGTGCACTACTCATACACCTGTCTAAACGCATCAAATGATGGTGATAGAACCATGGCTATAATAGCCGACTGAGAAAGTGCTAAAATGATACACATAACGAGGAAACATCCTCGGATATTCTAAGTGTCTCAGGTACAAATCTAGTACCTCGCCTAATAATCAAAATCTTACAAATAAAGAGCTTAAATTAGATATGATTTAAAGGTTAGGGTTAGTTACGAAGTAACTAACCCCCTAAATGAATAAACTTATCAGTTTAAGAACTGATAGAACCAATATGCTAGGTTAGATACGCACCGTATCTAATCCCCTAAAAAGAATAACTCATATGCCTAAAACCGTGTACTGGGATCTCATGACTGTAATGAAACTCTCATATGCATTGAGGACTTTAACTCATACTTGGGAATGTTTTCAAGACTCTCTTCCTACATAACTCTCAACCTAGAGCTCTGATACCAACCGAACTGTCACGCCCCGAACCGGGAATCGTGAACAGCCGCCCGTTGACCTGGATGCCGGCTATATTTCTACAGAAAATCGGGCAGAACCTCCCCATAAATCGGAGGTCTCCCATGTACAATCAAACCTGTATACCTGTATACATTCAAAACAATCCAGAAAATAAAACAAATGGCCATCCCGGCCTCTCAAAACAATCCACCAAATCTCCCAACCGACATCCAGACAACGCAAGGCTAATAAAACACCAACAGTCCTAGCCACAGACCTCTACTGTCATGCCCAACTAGAGCATGACCAGCCGCCACAACAAGCGGGCCTAAATTTTATACAATTATATTACAAATTCCCAAGTTTATACTTTAAACATTTACAAATGCCTCAATGCAAATGAAATGAGAGTTTCGCAAACAGAAGTCCAAAAATTATACAATTATCCCAAAATATGTACACGGTCAACTACGGACCTCAACAAGACCACGCAGGGTCTACAATAAAATACGAAATTCATATCTTCAATTAAAACTTAATCTCACCGTTGTCAACTCCAATCCACCAATAAGCTATCCCGCCCTCGAGCCAAATACATCACCCTAGCGCCATAATCCTGTCTGGGGAGGGAAAAAGGAGGGGTGAGTACTCAGGGAAGAATACTCAGTGAGTGAGTGGGTCAATGTAATCGTGTAATATGGGGTGTGAAACTGGAGTGTCAAAACATAAGTATACAAATCATATTTCAAATCATCATGCTTTTCATTTCAACTATATATCATTTGCACGCAATATCAAATCAAATATGCATCCAAAACAGTCATCAAAATCATAGAGCTGCCAGCCGAAAATGTCCCGGCAGAGGTCTACCACGACCTATGACAGGCGCACCGGGGGTGTTTTATGCGATTTTTATTTAAAGTGCTCTCCACCTTGGCGTTGGCGACGGACCTCGTCCAGGTGCTAGACTTGGATAGCATCCAAATCCTCCCCCTTTCGGGTTCAACCTGCCTAGTACCGTGTCGTAAATATAATCTCGACAACTCGTGGGATACCCCAGGCCTTAGGCATATCCGGACGCCACCAAAGCACCTCTCACGGTGTCCTTCGTAGCTACGGAACAATACATATCCAAGCCCTCAAGGCCAATATCAATATCATATCAAACATGTGCCGTAAATCAGGTTCGCAAACCAAATGCAACATATATCATAAAATGGCACATTTCACATTTCAACCACATGGATGCATATTTCATAATTCAACCAAATTTTTGGACACTCCATCGGTTCACAAAAATCATTTTCAAAGCCAGTCAAACCATTTTAAGCACGCGATAAATCATGCTCATTTATCAAATTGTTGTAAATCAGAGTTTACATATTAAACGAAAACATTGAAGAAAAACCCACTCACAAGTAACGGGAGGGTCAATCACTCCCTACAATGCACAAGTGTCGAAATCGTGCTCCCCTCGATCAGTCTCCAATCAAGTCACTACAATTATAACACATCATATATTTCTCACACCTCAACCTCAATTGTATCTATGTACATTTACAACATCACACTGTTCAATCCATATACACTTGTATATACTTACAATTCAATCAATTAAAATTTTACTCGATCCTCGATTGACCTTCCTAATACAAAATCATAATTATGTCATCAATTTCCATTTTCTCTAATTTTTGTAAAATTCTCAATTCTTCAATTTATGAATACACTCTAATGTCATCAATTGCATTTCATTTATAATTAACACATTCAAAACCAAGTCTAATTCAATTCCAAAACCACTCAAAGTCGGAAACATGCGTAAATTAATAAATTGTCTACAAAATAGAAAAATCTTTGAAAAATCATATACTTTTCGATTCTCATCCGATTTCTTCAAACCTTATGTCATTTTAAAGGTATTAATGTCTATTTTCATGCATTCGTCAAATTAAACTCTAAAAGCAACCATTCAAATCAAATCAACATGATTCTCTCCTCCCCAACATTCCAATTCATATAAAATTTCTATAATTGACCTGAATAATTACTTATAATGTCACACAAAGCATTAAAATCAAATCTCACATACTTCCAACACATATACAGCACTTTTGATCCTAATTTACCCTAATTGCATCCAAATAATTCAAATGAGTTAGAAATCCCTCACCTAGGGTTCACTGCGATCCAAAAACCCTAACGTCCGTGCGACATTTGATTCATTCCAAAACCTGCAATGTCTCCAAATTGAAGCAAATTTTAGCAATTAGACTTAATCGCTATGGAACTCAAACCCTAGAACTAAGATCCAACTCAACCCTTACCTATGCAGTGAAAGGGTCGCAGTGGGCTCTCGAAGGAGCGCAGAAGCGTGTGAGCAAGGGGCGAGCCGCGTGCGCAAGAGCTGTCGCACGCACAGGGCTAGCGTGCGCTGGAGCCATCGCGCTGCACAGGCTGGAACCATCGCACGCTGCACGGGCTAAGCTATCGCGCGAGCGCTGGGCCGCGCGCTGTCGCGCGAGCAACACCGCTCGCAGTCGCGCGCGCGAGCGGGAGAGGGAGCAGAGCGAGGGAGACTGAGAGAGTGAGATGGAGAGCGAAGTAGAGAGAGGCAGAAATGGTGCGGAATAGACGGGTGGCGACCGCGGTGGCTCGCGGTGGCCGTGGGTTGTGGTGACAGCGACCAAGTCGCGGCGGAGGGAGAGAGAAATCGCGAAGAAAATCGCGAGCGGGAGGAAGTGAGAGAGAGCAACCGAGAGAGAGAAGGAGAAATAGAGAGTGAGACCGAGGGGGGTAGAGAGAGAAGTGATCGCCGGTGATGGTGGCGGTTGTGGGTGGCTGTGAAGGCCGGAGGCGGCAGCCGCGGTGGAGGCGGCACGAGGAAGCCGCGGGAAGAATATGGAGAGGCGGAGAGAGAAAGTGGGAAAGAGATAAAGAAATTAGGGGTTTAAACCCTAATTTCGTTTTTTTTTTTTTATAATAATTATTATTATTATTACATTCCTTTGTTTAAATAAATTTATAAATAATTAAGTGAGTAAATGTATAAATTAATAAATGAATAAATAATCATCTATATATTTTTATACTCTCCTTATTTTACAAATCGGAAATACGGATACTTTAAATATCCCAAAAATTTCAAATTACATACCTCAAAATCGAAAATCAATATAATTAAAAATTTCTCTCTCTATATATAAACTACGAATTATTTTATTTAATTTCGTGAACAGGAATACTAGTACGAACACCGCAGTGTCGGTGCTACACATTGCGTTCATGAATTAGTAACATGTTTTAAAAATTGCTTTGAAAATAATTTTGAAAGATTTTTATATGTTTTATATAAATTGTTTTGTGATTGTGGGTTGTCTGAACTGGATTGTGAAATACGAATGCATCCATTGTGTTTATAAATGCTTTTGTGCCATGTGCTATTTGATATTGCTCTATGAACTGCTTTGGCATGAAATTATGAATTAATTGTTGGAAATCATGACACATTGTTGAGAAATGAATTGATTAAGAAATGAAGGGTGCCGTAGATGACTATAGTCATATTCCCCCCACGGAGCGACCCGACGGGGTGGCGTGGTTTGGGGTTTGGATATGCGGGGTAGTTTGACGTCCCTCCCTTTGCTGAAGTTGTGCTATATCTGGTGCACCCCGGTGAGGTACGAGCCAACGCCAAGGAAGGGGGTTTGTTTTGAGACATTGGATAGAAAAAAAAAACCATTGGTGGGCTTTCGTCTGAGTTTGGCCGCCCTAAGACGGAAACGTTTTTCGATGGGACCCCAGGATTTTCTGAAAGGATAATTGACATGGATGCATATTTGTGAAATGTGATTTATTGAAATGATTTTATGTGTATGAAATGATTTACGAGATATGCTTTGATTGTCCCACATTCACCCCTTGTTTATGAATACAATTGTACCATTGCACTCCACTCACTGAGTATTCCCCGATATTCACCCTCCTCTCTCCACCTTTTTCAGAGGAGACTTAGTTGGGAGACAACTCGATGGAGCTTGCGCAGTATTTTTGCAGATTGTATAGGTATTTGGCTCATGCAGGATTTTTAGAGATTTATAGCTCTCAAACCATGGAAAGGGAAGTCTGTACATTCTATGTTGTGCGGATTTTATTGCTACTGGCCGAGTTGTTGGCAAGTATTGATAAAATCCGATGATTTTTGATATGTACTTTATTATTTTGATTACTCTATTTTTGAAAAACTGTTTTATTCTATACTGAGACATTTGAATTATAATTGTTGGCTTTTGCTATTTTCCTATGATTTTGTGAAGTTTTGTACAACTCATACCGTTAAGATTTTACTGATACTGGCTTGTTTTCCTCAGGTAAGTATTGGTAAAAATCCGACGGCTATGTTTTGGGACTTCTTGTTTGTTACACGCTTTATTGTGGTGAGAATTCTGAGTGGTTAGGATGGCCACGTCGCATGCGTGCATGTACAGGTTCCCACTCCCCATTGTGTGCTGCTGTGTACTCATGCATGTACAGGTTTCCACTCCCCGATGTGTGCTAATGTATGATTGCATGTACAGGATCCCACTCCTCGATGTGTGTCAATGTATGTGTTTGTACGTCCAGGAATGAGCTGGATGGGCTCCTTGCATGTGTATTGATTTTGTAATTTCTTGTTTTTGAAGAGTCTTATGCTTTTGATGATTTATTGTGAATTTGATAGCATTGCGGAGTCCCGGCAGATGGGGAGGTTTTGCCCATGTACCGAGACGACGCGACAGTTGTCGCGTGGTCGATCCGAGGATCGGGGCTTGACAAAAGTAGTCGACTTACTTGAAGTGCTAAAGGAAAAATGACTAAGCATGGATTGGAGTTCTAGACCTTCATGTAATAGTACCGATCCTCAGTACTGTTCAAGTCTAAAATCTGACTTAAGGCTTAGAAATAGTCAACTCGCATGAATGAGACAGTTGACTTTTCAAGCGTTGAAAGGAAAAATAGCCAAGCGAAGTGATAAGTATCGATCCTTGGAGGATGAAGTACCGGTACATAGAACTGTTAACAAAACTAAGCCTAGAAGAAGTCGATTATAGAGATAGAGGGAGTCGACTCACTTATGGAGCAACACAGGCAAAATTCAAATTGTAATCAACTAGCATGAAGGAGAAGTCAACTATGACATGAGTAATGTCTAGTTTTTAGAAAAACCTGTTCGTGCATTAAATGACAATTCAACAACCTACAATGGCTATTTTTGGACTCCAACCATTAGATCATCTTGAGAGGCTATAAATACAACCACTATTGAAGACCAAATAATCTTTTGAACACATTGAATACATTGATTCTACAATAATACTCTCGGTCTTCTCTGTGCCCAACTTTTAGTGTTGTATTTAGGTATTGGGTTGTAAAGTCTTCACCTGAGTAGTAAGGCTCAAAGTTTGTAATTAATCTTTTGTCTCATATCCTTGTAAGAGATCAAGAAGAGAGGGCCAACTTGATCTGGGTGTGATTGTCTATGAGAGAGACAAAGTTAGGGTTTGCTAGAGTTGTGAAATGCAGCATGAGAGTTCGGGAGCAACACCTATAAAGGTTTGACTAAGACGTATGACCCAAGTTGGTTGTCCTTTTTGGTGATCAAATAGAGGATTAGAAAATCTAGGTAAAGCCTGGGAGTAGACGTACACAGGGGATGGTGGAACCACTATAAAAGAATGATGGCAATTCTCTTACTTCTCTCTATATTTATCTTCTTCAAGTCTTAACTTTTTAAAAATCCTAAAAGGTGTCCAACCACCTATTTACCACCCTCTAGGTTGTTCTTAAAATGCTAGCTCAACTAATTCAACTTGTCGTGACACGCAACGATTTAGATAGTTCTCAAGTTCCGTGTTTTGTAATAAATAAATGTCATTTTGAATTCTAAGACATCTCTCACCAGATGATTTGGATGGCGAATAAATATTTTCTTCATTATATTTGTTCAGATAATGCAAATTATGACTAAAATATATTTTTATTATATTTGATCAAATTATGCAGACAATGAATAAGATATATTTTTCACTCCATATGATGTGTGGTTGGTAGGAATTGTTCATTATTTTTTGTGCAGTGTGTATGATATGATACTAGGAGTGTTAGTTGTTATCCAGAGAAGAAAGCTTATGAGAGGAATTAAAATTTTTTAACAAAAACACACGGATCTAATTTGTGGGGATTTTCATACCTTCTGGAAAGTTTTATTAACCTGATTTGAGAGGGTGCCCATAATATATCCACTACAACATTCTTTGTCATTGTCGTACATTGTGTAGACTCTACTATTTCATTACTCTACTATTTCATTGAGTGAGTGAGTCGACTTGTACTTTTGGCCTGGTCGACTTGTTCATTAGACTTAACGTAGTTCTATTTCGCTGAGAATTCTGTAAGTCAACTTGGGCTCTAGGGTAAGCCAACATGAACAACCTATTGTCTGAATTAAGTTTGCCTATGATATATGGTGAGTCGCCTGATATTATTTTTATGTGGTTGGAGATCTTTGCATCAATCTCCAACCACAGAGAGAATCTTTCCGGTGAAATCAGCACAATTGTAGAGATAAAGCTCATGCAAAGAAGGACAAACCAGAAGTTCAATTGCCGAATCATCCAGATGATGGCAATCAAGCTTGAGACTTTGAAGATAAGGATTTGGTGGCAACAAAGGTCTTAACAATTCAGTCGTGGGTGCAATGTCCTCGCAAAGAATCAACCATAAATTACATCAATTATAAGAATTTCATTCAAAACTTGAAATTCAGGTTGCACAATAAAACTAATACGCACAAAAAAATAGAAAAATATGAAATTAGGGTTGCACAGTAACAATGTCCACGACAAGTGGGAATTGAGGTCACCAAATGCAACCCCAAACAAACAAATATGAGAATTAGAAGAGAAATTGGATGAAATTAGGGTTAATTTATCATGAAACAACAACCAAATTAGATGATGAAATTAGGGTTGATGAGTTCAACTCAACTATTCTTCACAAACAAACCCTAATTTGCTAGAGAGAGAGAGAGAGAGAAAGAGGAACCTGGATAGAGTGTCGATGCGATGACGACGAAGATGATGAGGTCGAAAATCATGGGATTTGATGAGAGGCGGAGACGAACCTATACCAGCAAGAAGAGAAGAGAGTGATGGAGGAAAGAGAGTCGCAATATATTTCTAGCGGGAGAGAGAGAATCATTCCTCCATTTCTTTTATACCAAAAAAAAAAATGCTGTACATTTGCCCAACCGCAGCTAATAATATGGCTTTACCTGCGATTTTTATTTTTCCGCCGGCAAAGAGAGATCAATGCCGGCGTTTTTGTCAGCCGTTGGTAGAAATGGCCGCCTGTAAATGACATTTTTTTTGTAGTGCAGTCTGTCTAAGTTGCAATTGTTGTTGATCTACAAATCTCGCCTCAGGATTCTGAATTCACGTTCAAGTTGTAGTTCCTCCATTTTAAATACAACCTCGTGCCAACCATCTAGCTATGGAGAGAGTTGTGTTCAAATCGTTTTTGGTGCTTGTTCTTTTGGCTCAATCATACATAGAGAACGTGAAGTAGGTTATGTAAAAATTGGTTAACCGTCGCTCATATCGATCAAAACTTGGTTAGTCTAAAATAGTTCGTACGAGTATAATGACCTATTTTACTTTTGATAACAGTAGTATCTTACATTTTAATTATTGGTTTATTGTGCCCTAGAGGGGCATTTTAGGTAATTGATAGGGTTAGTGGGATAACTCCCACTAACCCATACCTACCCAACATGTCTCTCTCTCTCTCTCTCACGTACATGACATGGAATTGAGGGAAGTTGCAATCTCCCGTTCCAATAGTCTTCTCCAAAATGCATCAATTGTTCATGGCAGATGAGTGCAACATATTGAGAGAAAAATAGAATTCTCTAGAGAGAGAATTTTATTTGAGGGTTTGAGAAATTTTCGAGTAGGAAAATTTCTCCCGTCACATTGATCGCCGGACTGAGGGTTGCGGCGTTGTGACATTGTGGTGGTGGTTCAATTAACATCGTGATCACTATCCCGACCGCGAGATCCGATCGAGGGACGCACGATCGATTTTTGGGCTCTACATATTCGAGGTATTTATACCCTATACCCAACCAATATTTATTTTTCCTGAAAATTATTTATGAATGCTTCCGCTGCATGTGACTCGAATTAAATTCCAACATTGGTATCAGAGCGATACGTTGGATTAAAAATAATTTTCGGGTTAATTTTTTGGTATAAAAAATATTGGGTTTAAAATTTGGAGTTCGGATCATGGATGAGTTTCGTGAATCCGAGAACACCACTGTGTTACCCATGATCCCTAGAACACGAAAATGATTTTTTCGTAATTTTCTGAGCACGTTTAGGCGAAGAAAACTCCGGTTGAAAGTTTCGGCCGTGAATAGTGACCGACCCCTTCAACCTTAGATTTGTCGAGTTCTAGGGCAAATCGATGCATGAAATTTATAGATCTGTAATCCTTGCTTCATGCTCTTCAATTTGGTATATATATTGCATATGATTGTGGCCGGAAAATTGAGTTTCAAATTTGACCGCGGAGGGTCGGATTTTAGGATCCAAAATACGCCGAGTTTAGGGCGCAATAATTCCAAAAATCGAGTCAAGGATACTTGGAATAAATGGAATTAGAGATTCCATAAAAAATCCTGTCAAAATGGTGCCGGAAATGGGGTTTTCCGGCAACCGGGTCGAAAGACCCGGTTACAGAAACCATCGGGCGAAGAAGACGAAGTGCAGACCCGCGGGCGCGTGAGATACACGCGCGAGGAAGGCGAGTGAAGCAACAGGGGGCTGGAGCGTGTCCTTCACGCGCGGAAATGGAGCGTGAGAGGACGGGTCGTCCGGGTCGGTTACGACCCGGACACGTGTCACCGACCTACGCCCCACGGATCCGGACCGGATTCGGGTTCCGACCCAAATCCGGATCCGGAACCGACCCCGCCCGCGGGTCGCGCACGTGAATGCGCGTGACATGTGCGCCTGCGCGTCAGGCGCGTGAGACGACGCGCAGAGCGCGCGTGTGAGTGCGTGCGGGCGCGCGCGCGCGTCACGCGCACGCGTCAGAAGAGGTTCCCGGCGCGTGGGGACGCGCCGCCGGTGCGTGGCGGCGCGTGGGACCTCCGGCGGCGCGTCAGGTCGTCCGGAATTGAAATTTTTTCAATTTTTGAGGGTCCCACATCTATAAAAGTGACTTTTTGTGGGTTTTTGTGCATTGAATCCTAGTCCAAACGGTGAGATGCTATCCCGGATTGTGGTGTATGGTGTCTGTTGATTCATACGCTCGTCTTGGGGTATGTATTCGAATTATTTGGGTCTTGTTGATTCGTAGGGTGCACAAAATATGAGAATAAGCATCACAAGTCACAACTATCTCATTGACTGCTTCTAAAATTGTCGTATTTGATTTTTGCAAGGGGGATAAAATTGAATGGTGATAAATACGAGATTTTTCACTGGTAGATTCAATTTATCCTCGAGGAGCAAGATCTAATTAAAATTCTGAGGCATGTGATGGTGGACTACAGGGAGGGTTCCACACCTCAGAGAGACGGGATTAGGAGACATTACGTGCATGAAAGAGGAATGATAGCCGAGTCAGGGCAATCCTCCTGAGTAGCATGCACGATGATGTGATCCCAGTCTATGAGCAATATCCTACGGTTTTATCGGTTTGGCTCACCCTATAAAGAGTATTGTGGTACTCTTACAGATCCTGAGATGAGGATACTGACTTATAAGTGTAACAACTTATAAGAAAATGGTTGATCATATGATGATGCAACATTTGATAAAAATGTCGAGTATGATCGCCGAGTTGGGGAATGTGACCGAGCCCATTTCGGATATATTTTCTTGTACTGGTGTGATCCAGTTCTTTACCTGATTCATGAGAAATCATGAAAGTCTATTTCACATACGACGAAAGTATTCGTACTTTCACTAATGTGAATAGGCACAGTGAGCTCGAGTAGGAGCATCTGGAGGCGAGTAGGCCATACTCGGGTCATGCTTATGCGATGGAGTCGAGCAAGGACTCCTGTGTGACTCGAGCCTCAGGTAAGAAGAAAACCATCCGAGAAAACCGATAATACTACGTAGCTCGAGATAGGAGCGCGCTTATAAAGTTCCGTCCTGTAAGTCCTCAAGTAGGAGGATTTACGTACTAAAACGGAGTGTTTTGTTGACATCAGAGGGAGTAGCACTTGCAAGTTGGAGTTGCAAAGTTGCTAGACTCTGTATGCCCTTTACGCTCCAAAAGTTTGACGGAACTTGATTTCAGTTTAGGATATGCTCTGTTAATTTGGAAATTTTAGAATTTCCATTTATTACGACAATTCTATGATTGGTTCTATTTTTGGTCCATGAGGGACTATATGCACTGGAAATAATTCTTTTCAATGGTATTTCTTGTTGTCCTCTTAGTGTGAGAGAGGATGAACCGGTTAGCAGTGAGTGATTTTGTAGAACCCGCTAACCAGTCTTGCCTAGACGGCAAACTTACAAGAAAACCATTCGACAATGCAATGAGGGCTGGGACTCCATTGCAGTCGGTTCACTCCAATATCTGTGGCCTTATGAACGTGAGAACCTGAAATAGTGTTGGGTACTCTATTACGTTCATAGACAATTACACGTGTTTCGGTTACATTTATCTGATCTCGCGCAAGTCTGAGGCATTGAGATGCTTCAGGAGGTTTACTAGCGAGCTTGATAATCAGTTATTTGAGAGTAGAGACTCTCAGAACCGATCGAGTACGCGAGTATTTGTCTAAAGAGCTCTATTTCAAGAAGGGCATTACGAGAAACTGACTATTCCTCGCTACTCAGTGGAGTAGAGTAGCCGCGAGAGAGGAATATGACTTTGTTTGAGACGGTGAGGCCGATGATGGCGCAAACCAATTTACTCGTTTCCCATTGGGGAGATGAGTTATTGGCTGCAGCCTATGTTTTCAATCGTATTCTATTGAAGTCCGCAGTCAATACTCCATATGAGCTTTGGACAGGGAGACAGCCTGACCTTAGCCATTCGAGATTATGGGGTTATGCATCGTATGTTCACTATTTCTCGCATTTACACAGCGAGTTAGGCTTGCGAGAAAAGAGATGTATTTCTAATGAGCATACAGATGGCACTCTCACTGAGATTGAGTCTCATGATGCCGAGATTCTTGAAAGTGATTTCCCTATGAGAGGTGAAATCAATTGGGACTTTACCTTTCATGAGATGGATGAGCCTAGTGGTTGGCTAATCCCAGTGGCAGGATCCAAGAATCTATTACGGATCTGGGTTCTAGTGGGAGTGATCCATCTAGAGGTAAAAAGGTTTCCCATCCTCTTAAGAGTAGTCAAGGATGCGTACCTAATCGTCGCTTCCCGATTGAGGGAGAGGCTCTCAGTATGACTCTTGAGGATTACGAGAAACCTTTAACTGTCCTAGAGTTTCTTGAGGGTTCCATGGAGGACCATTGATTATAGGCCATGGGTGAGAGGAGTTGATGAGAATCAATAGGATCTGGGATCTAGTTGATTTACCTGAGGGAAGTAGGGCCGTTGAGAATATGTGAGTTCTCAACATCAAGAAAAAGACCGACGGATCGGTGTAGAGGTATAAGGCCTATCTGATAACCAGGGGTTACTCAGACTGAGGGCAAGATTACCTCGATCCGTTTACTTTTAGCGATTGTCGTGGACATGATATGGATCTGGAGTGAGGCCAGATGAACGTTGAGACTGTTCTCCTGAGTGGGAGTTTTGGATGAGGAGATCTACAAGGAACAGCCATCTGGCTTTATTCTTGTAGATCAGGATGACAAGGTCCATTGACTTCGGAAGTCGACATGCGACCTTAATCATCAATCCAGGCAGTGGCGCTTGAGATTTCACGAGGAGGTGACATCCCATGGTTTCGTGATGATCGATGAGGATCATCGCGTATACTTGTTACGTTCTTGTGATCATGTCCTCATGTGAATGACATTCTGTTGACTGGGAACAACAGAGAGTATCTAATGACTACGATAACGTGGATATTGTCGAGTCTTGATGTGAAGAACATGGGTGAGACTCAGTTCTTCCTCGAAGTTAAGATCTAGAGGGATTGCTCGAGACAGGTGTTGATCCTTCCACAGGAGTCAAACATCAAAAGAGTTCTCGAGTACTTCGAGAAGATCAACTACGACCTTAAAGATACTCTTATCGTTAAAAGGTTAAAGCCTAATTCTTGACATATGCCCTAAGACTCAGAAAAGGACAAGGGAAATGAGTAGAATCTCTTGTTCCAGTGCATTGAGTGATCTGATGTACGCAGTGTCGAATACACGTTCAGACATTTGATTTGCAGTCACTATGGTAATTAGGTATCGATCGAATCCTAGAGGGGATCACTGGAGAGCAGTGAAAGGATTCCGAGATATCTCGAGAGAACTGCGGACCTCCTTTAGTGTTACGGAGGAGGTGATTTGCATCTTATTGGGTATTCAGATACCAACTGGGTTGGTGATCTGAACGTATGCAAATCAATATTAGGTTTTACTGTCTTGGAGTAGCAAGAAGTAAACCTGTATATCTCTATCTACGATAGAGACTGAGCTTATGAGATGCTCAGCAGCAGTTCAGGAGAGTGTTTGGCTCCGGAGATTTCGGATCACTTAGGGGTTATGTCAAATAGTGGGAGGCCAGTGATGATTTATTGAGAAAATCAGGCCGCCTTTGACCACACTTGAGACCCTAAGTATCAGTAAGTCCAAACACATTGATACCTAATACTATATTATGAGAGACATCACCGAGAAGGGTGAAGTGACAAATAAAGTACATTACTATACAGCGCGTTGGCTGATCCCTTCAATAAACTCATTGTGTTAGATTCCTATATGAGATATTGGAATCATTGGGTTTGCATATACATTCACATTTCTCACCTTGTACTGATGCTTATTGTGTTATATATATGACATGTGTGCATGATTGGGTCACTTATTTATTGCACTATTTTAATTGTCATATATTTTGTGATATGTTGTGATAAATGATATGTCAGGCAGGCGTGGTCGACTCTCTCACACGAGTGACCACCTCCAGCTCTGGGTGAGCGGAGATGAGACGTTTTCTAGTTGTAAGAGGCTTTGAGAGTGGCCCTACTAGAACATAAGTCGCCCTGATATGTGTTCAGGATGAGGTCATATGCGATATGATCGGCATGGACGTACCCACATCCATGTTGCTTGTAAGTAGCCAGGTTTGAGATCTCAGATATCACCTGCGACTAGTGATATTGTCTCTGAGATACTCTCTCTGAGATCTCTGGGTAAAGTCTTATGTGTAGACTGAGCCTCATACCTGCACAGTGTTAGAGAAATCTGACATATACCCTTTGAGAGATGGGGGAATAACACTGTGGCACGCGTTTCATACCGCGTGTGATATGTCGACCAGGGATAGTGAGAGTATTATTTGAGACACTGATATGATTTTGATCCCCGTTCCCACTGTGTGAGACCCGAGATCCATTGGGTGGGATCTCTAGTACCCTTATCACTTTCGACTGTTTCTAGAAGTCTTGGCTCAGTGTTGCTACTTTAGTCTGTTTACCGATGGCCCGGAAGATAAATTGAGGTCTGAGGGACAGGTCTAGGAAAGCAGCTGAATTGAGGCTAATAGATTCGAGTTTGGGAAAAGGAAGACCAATTGACATTACATCATTGTGTTGTATTCACCGGCTAGCCTATTATGTCTGTCCATGTTGGGATGTAAACATAATAGTGGATACACAGTCGAGCATTTATTGGGGATTACTTTCGTTGAGGAAAGTAGCTCGATGGATGTAATTAGTCTTGGATCCCGGGGTGCGGCCGAGTTCTTTTGATACTAACGATGGCTTCTCGATCATCCTAACAGGTGCATCGAGAGGTCTTTGCTTGCAGGTGTACTCGCAGGTCGCACGACGCCCAATTCTGTATGAAAGTCCAGCAGGGTGATGTGATCGCATGAGTTGTGATATTGTGACGAATATTAAAATGCCCTCGCGTGCAAGTGGGAGATATTGGTTTATTGTGCCCTAGAGGGGCATTTTAGGTAATTGATAGGGTTAGTGGGATAACTCCCACTAACCCATACCTACCCAACATGTCTCTCTCTCTCTCTCACGTACATGACATGGAATTGAGGGAAGTTGCAATCTCCCGTTCCAATAGTCTTCTCCAAAATGCATCAATTGTTCATGGCAGATGAGTGCAACATATTGAGAGAAAAATAGAATTCTCTAGAGAGAGAATTTTATTTGAGGGTTTGAGAAATTTTCGAGTAGGAAAATTTCTCCCGTCACATTGATCGCCGGACTGAGGGTTGCGGCGTTGTGACATTGTGGTGGTGGTTCGATTAACATCGTGATCACTATCCCGACCGCGAGATCCGATCGAGGGACGCACGATCGATTTTTGGGCTCTACATATTCGAGGTATTTATACCCTATACCCAACCAATATTTATTTTTCCTGAAAATTATTTATGAATGCTTCCGCTGCATGTGACTCGAATTAAATTCCAACATTAATCAACAACACTTAACTTTCTCGCTCTTATGGTCAAATAACATGTTGCATATTGAGCATAACATTGTTAAATATTCTATTAATTTTTTTTGTTTAATCCAAAAATGACATTGGTCCTTGTTTGAGCTCCCGCTCCCAGAATGAAGAGGCAGAGTAAAAAGTTGTGATCGAATTTTTGCCTATTTGATAACTCCAGAATTTTGTCATTGGAAATCCCCCAGATTTGCAATCCAATACGTCGTGAAACTTTGCTTATGCTGAGTTGAGAATACAAAAAACAAGTAACTTTGGTTTATCAAAAGTGAAAGTGTAATCATTGCCCATATTTTTATGTAAAATAAGATAAATAATCCGGTGTGGACCAATTTTTACATTATCAGAAGTACTTTTGACCTATTTTTACAGTAGCCAAATAATTCCAGTACGATTATCTAGCAAGTTCCTACTATATTCTTTTATGTACTACATTTCAAATATTCTGTCTCTATACACCAAATAATGTGTTTAGGAAAAATACATGTATGATTCATATAATGAGATAAATTAGGTTTTTAAAATTGAAATTGATATTTCATTTAATTTTCTTCATAATATTGTTTGAGGAAAATGCAAGTATAGTTCATAAATCCTTATTCTTATTGCACTCACTCTACTAAGTTTTAAGATTTGATTTCCGAACTCAAAATTGGTAACTGCTGTCTGCTGTTAATATTGGGAGAGACTGCTAAAGAATAACATTACAGTATTCTGTCCGATGTTAAGCAATGATTCTATGCCAAATCAACAGAATATCTTGAAACTATTCCTCCTTCCCTTGTTTCCAAACTTGTTATCTATGATACCATTTTAAGTTTGTGGGAGTGCCCAACATGAATAATTCTCAAATATTCTATCTTATGCTAGGGAATAATTTTAGAATATTCTTTTAAGTGACATTTCATTTAATTTTTTCCCTTTGAATAGTTATTTTACAAAATCACAAATTTGGCTCTGTATTTAAACCCATTCAAGTGAGTATTGAACCCACACAATAATTGTTGTAATCAGTTTTAGTGGGAAGAATAGGCTCGTAGTTTGTTTAAGCCAGAGATAGGATGGAGAATCAGCACATTAAATCTATTCTTGTAATTGCTTTAATTTTTGCTACACTCGTGGGGCATTCAAATGCTAGTTTTACTAAATGCTTTGCAGGATGCATGATCCCTTGGTTATAGGGGGTAATCCAGCTTTATGTGGGATAAAATGCACGGCTCAATGTATCGGAAAGAGCCCTTCTGTGCAAGACATCGCTAAAGACACCAGTTACTTCTGTAAGCTTGGTTGTGCAACAACTTTGTGCACCAAATTCAGTACTGAGCAAGATCCAGGTTGGTAGTAATTTCACTATATCTATCCCTTTATTATTTTTTTGTGTAACATAACATATTTGTATTTTCACAGCTGAAAGAGAAGGTGACAAGTTGCATGGACTCTTGCTGATACTTGCCGGCTCTACTGATTCAACTGGCTACAACACCCAACGATTTAGATAGTTCTCAAGTTGTAGCCCTTGTGTTTTGTAATGAATAAATGTCATTTTAAATTCTAAGACATCTCTCACCAGATGATTTGGATGGGGAATGGATATTTTCTTCATTACAAATGATTTAGATAGTTCTCAAGTTTTCATGTGTTTTGTAATGAATAAATGTCATTTTGAATTCTAAGAAATCTCTCACCAGATGATTTGGATGGCGAATAAATATTTTCATCATTATATTTGTTTGGATAATGCAAATGATGAGTAAAATATATTCTTATAATATTTGTTAAAATTATGTAGACAATGAATAACATATCTTTTTCATTCCGTATAATGTGTGGTTGGTTGGAATATTGCATTAATTTTGGTGCACTGTGTATGATATTGTACTAGGAGTGTCGGTTGTTATGTTGAGAAGGAAGCTTATGAGGGGAATCAAAATTTTTTAACAAAAACATACGAATCTAATTTGTGCGGATTTTCATAACTTTTAAAAAGTTTCATTGACATGATTTGATAGGGTGTCCATAATATATCCTCTACAACGTTCTTCGTCGTTGTCGTACATCGTGTAGACTCTACAGTTTCATTGAGTGAGAGAGTCGACATGTAACTTTGGACCAGTCAATTTGTTCATTGGGCTTAATTTAGTTCTTTTTCACAGAGAATCCAACTTGGGCTTTAAGGTAAGTCAACTTGAACAACCTGCTATCTGAATTCAGTCTGCTTATGATATATGGTGAGCCGCCTAATGTTACTTCCTGAGTCGACTAACCTAATAGTCTGTCAAAGTTGCAATTATTGTTGATCTACAAATCTCGCCTCAGGATTCTGAAGTCATGTTCAAGTTGAAGTTCCTACATTCTAAATAAACCTTGTGCCAACCATCTAGCAAAGGAGAGAGTTGTTTTCAAATCATTTTCGGACCTTGTCCTTTTGACCATATCAAACGTAGAACGTAAAGTACATCATCTAAAAAGAGGTCACATGTCTCTCATATGGATCGAAACATGGCTTCATATGTCTAAAAAAGTACGTAGAGTGTAATGACCTATTTTACTTCTAATAACAGTATTATCTTTCAATATGATCAATAACACTTAACTTTCTCTATCTTATGGTCAAATAACACTTTGCATATCGAGTATGACATTGTCAAATCTTCTATTAATTTTTATTTGTTAAATCTAAAAGTGACATCGGTCCTTGTTTGACCTCCTCATTCTGACGGGGCAAAGTAAAAAGTTGTGATTGAACTTTTACCTATTTGATTTCTCCAGAATTTTATCATTGAAAATCTCTAAGATTTGCATTCCATTGCCCCGCGAAACTTCGATTGTGCTCGGTTGAGAATACGAAAACAAGTAACTTTGGTTTATCAACAGCAAAAGAGTAATCATTGCTCGTATTTTTATATAAAATAGGATAAATAATCCAGTATAGACCTAGAAGTACTTTTGACCTTTTTTTACAGCAGCCAAATAATTCGAGTATATATCATTATTCTTAATATTGTTTTGATACAATAAATGCGAGATAATTTAGTTTTCAAAATTGAAATTGATATTTCATTTAATTTTCTTCGTAAAATGGTTTGAGGAAAATGCAAGTATAATCCGTAAAATCGTTGTTCTGTGTCAAGAATAAACTCAAAATTAGTAACTACTGTCTGCTGTTAAATTTTGGAGGGACTGCTAAAGAATAATTTTACAATATTCTGTCCTGTGTCAAGCAATGATACTAAACCAAATCAATGGAATATTTTGAAACTATTCTTCCTTCCCTTGTTTCCAAACTCGTTATCTATGATACCATTTTGAGTTTGTGGAGGTGCCCAACATGAGTAATTCTCGAATATTCAATCTTGTGCTAGGGAATAATTTTAGAATATTCATTTAAGTGAATTTCATTTAATTTTTTCCCTTTAAATACATATTTTACAAAATCATAAATTTGGCTCTCTATTGGCATTGACGGCTATATAAACCCATTCAAGTGAGTATTGAACCCACACAATAATTGTTGTAATCAGTTTTAGTGGGAAGAATAGACTCGTAGTTTGTTTAAGCCGGAGATAGGATGGAGAAACAGCACATTAAATCTATTCTTGTAATTGCTTTAATTTTTGCTACACTTGTGGGGCATTCAAATGCTAGTTTTACTAAATGCTTTGCAGGATGCATGATCCCTTGCAGTATAGGGGGTGATCCTAAAATGTGCGCGCTAAAATGTGCGGCTAAATGTATCGGAAAGAGCCCTTCTGTGCAAGACATCACTAAAGACACCGGTTACTTCTGTAAGCTTGGTTGTGCAACGACTTTGTGCACCAAATTCAGTACCAAGCAAGATCCAGGTTGGTTGTAATTTCACTATCTCTATCCCTTTATTGATTTTCTGAGTAACATAACATATTTGAATTCTCACAGCTGAGGAGAAGGTGGCAAGTTGCGTGGACTCTTGCGCAGATACATGCCGGCTCTACTGATTCAACTTGTCGCTACACACAACGATTTAGATAGTTCTCAAGTTATAGCCCATGTGTTTTGTAATGAATAGACGTCATTTTCAATTCTAAGACATCTCTCACCGGATGATTTGGGTCGCAAATAGATATTTTCTTCATTACAGATGATTTAGATAGTTCTCAAGTTATGGCCTGTGTGTTTTGTAATGAATAAATGTCATTTTGAATTCTAAGATGTGTCTCACCAGATGATTTGGTTGGCGAATAAATATTTTCTTCATTATATGTATTCGGATAATGAAAATGACGAGCAAAATATAATTTTATTTTATTAGTTCAAATTACGTACACAATGAATAACATATCTTTTTCATTCCATATGATGTGTGGTTGGCAGGAATTTTGCATTAACTTTTGTGCAGCGTAAATGATATGGTACTTGGAGTGTTGGTCGTTAGGTTGAGCAGTAAGCTTTTGAGGGGGACTAAAATTTTTTGACAAAAACATAACGGATCTAATTTGCGCAGATTTTTATAACTTCTGAAAAGTTTCATTGACATGATTTGGGATGGCGTCCATAATATATATTGTCTACAACGTTGTTTGTCATTGTCGTACATTGTGTAGACTCTACTATTTCATTGAGTGAGTGATTCGACTCGCGCTTTTGGACCAGTCGAATTGTTCATTAGACTTAACTTATTTCGATTTCGTAGAGAATTCCATGGGCCAACTTGGGCTTTTGGGTAAGTCGACTTGAACAACCTGCTATCTGAATTCAGTCTGCCTATGATATATGGTGAGTCGCCTGAGGTTACTTCTTGACTTGACTAGACCAACAGTCTGTCTAAGTTGCAATTGTTGTCGATCTACAAATCTAGCCTTAGGATTCTGAAGTCACATTCAAGATGTAGTTCCTCCAATCTAAATACAATCTCGTGCCAATCATCAAGCTATGGAGAGAGTTGTGCCCAAATCGTTTGCGGTACTTGTTCTTTTGGCTCTATCAAACATAGAACGTAAAATACGTTATCTAAGAATTGGTGAAATGTCGCTCATATTGATCAAAACTTGGTTAGGCTTCATAAGTCTAAAGTCGTTCATACGAGTATATTGACCAATATTTTGCTTTTGATAACAGTATTATCTTTTATTTTGTTCAATAACACTTGAATTTATCGGTCTTATGGTCAAATAATGCTTTGCATATTGAGCATGACATAGCTAAATATTCTATTATTTTTTTTTGTCAAATATAAAAATGACAACGGTCCTTGTATGACCTCCTCCTCCCAGAATGGCGAGGCAAGGTAAAAAGTTGTGATTGAATTTTTACGAATTTGATATCTCCGAAATTTTGTCATTGGAAATCTCTCAGATTTGCAATCCATTGCCCCGCGAAACTTCAATTGTGCTCGGTTGAGAATACGAAAACAAGTAACTTTGGTTTATCAATAGCAAAAGAGTAATCATTGCTCGTATTTTTATATAAAATAGGATAAATAATCCGGAACGGACTATTTTTACGTTATCAGAAGTACTTTTGACCTATTTTTACGGTGGCCAAATAATTCGAGTACGATTATCTAGTATCGTCCTGCTATATTCTTTTATGTACTACGCTTCAAATATTCTGCCTCTAAACACCAAATAATGTGTTTTGGAAAAATACATGCATGATTTATATATTGTTATTCTTAATATTGATTTGATATGATAAATGCGAGATAATTTAGCTTTTTAAAATCGAAATAGATATGGCGTTTAATTTTCTTCATAACATTTTCCGAGAAAAATGCAAGTATAATCCGTAAAATCGTTATTCTTATTACCCTCACTCGTCTAAGTTTTGAGACTTGATTTCCAAACTCAAAATTAGTAACTACCGTCTGCTGTTAAATTTTGGAGGGACTGCTAAAGAATAATTTTACAATACTGTGTCCTGTGTCAAGCAATGATTGTAAACCAAATCAATGGAATATTTTGAAACTATTCCTCCTTCCCTTGTTTCCAAACTCGTTATCTATGATACCATTTTGAGTTTGTGGAGGTGCCCAACATGAGTAATTCTCGAATATTCAATCTCGTGCCAGGGAATAATTTTAGAATATTCATTTACGTGAATTTCATTTAATTTTTTCCATTTAAATACGTATTTTACAAAATCATAAATTTGGATCTCTATTGGCATTGACGGCTATATAAACCCATTCAAGTGAGTATTGAACCCACACAATAATTGTTGTAATCAGTTTTAGTGGGAAGAATAGGCTCGTAGTTTGTTTAAGCCAGAGATAGGATGGAGAATCAGCACATTAAATCTATTCTTGTAATTGCTTTAATTTTTGCTACACTTGTGGGGCATTCAAATGCTAGTTTTACTAAATGCTTCGCAGGATGCATGATCCCTTGCAGTATAGGGGGTGATCCTAAAATGTGCGCGCTAAAATGTGCGGCTAAATGTATCGGAAAGAGCCCTTCTGTGCAAGACATCACTAAAGACACCGGTTACTTCTGTAAGCTTGGTTGTGCAACGACTTTGTGCACCAAATTCAGTACCAAGCAAGATCCAGGTTGGTCGTAATTTCACTATCTCTATCCCTTTATTGATTTTCTGAGTAACATAACATATTTGAATTCTCACAGCTGAGGAGAAGGTGGCAAGTTGCGTGGACTCTTGCGCAGATACATGCCGGCTCTACTGATTCAACTTGTCGCTACACACAACGATTTAGATAGTTCTCAAGTTATAGCCCATGTGTTTTGTAATGAATAGACGTCATTTTCAATTCTAAGACATCTCTCACCAGATGATTTGGGCCGCAAATAGATATTTTCTTCATTACAGATGATTTAGATAGTTCTCAAGTTATGGCCTGTGTGTTTTGTAATGAATAAATGTCATTTTCAATTCTAAGACGTGTCTCACCGGATGATTTGGTTGGCGAATAAATATTTTCTTCATTATACGTATTCGGATAATGAAAATGACGAGCAAAATATTATTTTATTTTATTAGTTCAAATTACGTACACAATGAATAACATATCTTTTTCATTCCATATGATGTGTGGTTGGCAGGAATTTTGCATTAACTTTTGTGCAGCGTAAATGATATGGTGCTTGGAGTGTTGGTCGTTAGGTTGAGCAGTAATCTTATGAGGGGGATCTAAATTTTTTGACAAAAACATAACGGATCTAATTTGCGCAGATTTTCATAACTTCTGAAAAGTTTCATTGACATGATTTGGGATGGCGTCCATAATATATATTGTCTACAACGTTGTTTGTCATTGTCGTACATTGTGTAGACTCTACTATTTCATTGAGTGAGTGAGTCGACTTGCGCTTTTGGACCGGTCGACTTGTTCATTAGACTTAACTTATTTCGATTTCGTAGGGAATTCTATGGGTCAACTTTGGCTTTTGGGTCAGTCGACTTGAACAACCTGCTATCTGAATTCCGTCTGCCTATGATATATGGTGAGTCCCCTGAGGTTACCTATTGACTTGACTAGACTAACAGTCTGTCTAAGTTGCAATTGTTGTCGATCTACAAATCTAGCCTTAGGATTCTGAAGTCACGTTCAAGATGTAGTTCCTCCAATCTAAATACAATCTCGTGCCAACCATCAAGCTATGGAGAGAGTTGTGCCCAAATCGTTTGCGGTACTTGTTCTTCTGGGCTCTATCAAACATAGAACGTAAAGTACGTTATCTAAGAATTGGTGAAATGTCGCTCATATTGATCAAAACTTGGTTAGGCTTCATAAGTCCAAAGTCGTTCATACGAGTATATTGACCAATATTTTGCTTTTGATAACAGTATTATCTTTTATTTTGATCAATAACACTTAACTTTATCGGTCTTATGGTCAAATAACGCTTTGCATATTGAGCATGACATAGCTAAATATTCTATTATTTTTTCTTGTCAAATATAAAAATGACCATGGTCCTTGAATGACCTCCTCCTCCCAGAATGGCGAGGCAAGGTAAAAAGTTGTGATTGAATTTTTACGAATTTGATATCTCCGAAATTTTGTCATTGGAAATCTCTCAGATTTGCAATCCATTGCCCCGCGAAACTTCGATTGTGCTCGGTTAAGAATACGAAAACAAGTAACTTTGGTTTATCAACAGCAAAAGAGTAAACATTGCTCGTATTTTTATATAAAATAGGATAAATAATCTGGAACGGACTATTTTTACGTTATCTTTTGACCTATTTTTACGGTGGCCAAATAATTCGAGTACGATTATCTAGTATCGTCCTGCTATATTCTTTTATGTACTACGCTTCAAATATTCTGCCTCTAAACACCAAATAATGTGTTTTGGAAAAATACATGCATGATTTATATATTGTTATTCTTAATATTGATTTGATATGATAAATGCGAGATAATTTAGCTTTCTAAAATTGAAATAGATATTGCGTTTAATTTTCTTCATAACATTTTCTGAGAAAAATGCAAGTATAATCCGTAAAATCGTTATTCTTATTACCCTCACTCGTCTCAGATTTGAGACTTGATTTCCAAACTCAAATTTAGTAACCACCGTCTGCTGTTAAATTTTGGAAGGACTGCTAAAGAATAATTTTACAATACTGTGTCCTGTGTCAAGCAATGATTGTAAACCAAATCAATGGAATATTTTGAAACTATTCCTCCTTCCCTTGTTTCCAAACTCGTTATCTATGATACCATTTTGAGTTTGTGGAGGTGCCCAACATGAGTAATTCTCGAATATTCAATCTTGTGCCAGGGAATAATTTTAGAATATTCATTTAAGTGAATTTCATTTAATTTTTTCCCTTTAAATACATATTTTACAAAATCAGAAATTTGGATCTGTATTGGCATTGACGGCTATATAAACCCATTCAAGTGAGTATTGAACCCACACAATAATTGTTGTAATCAGTTTTAGTGGGAAGAATAGGCTCGTAGTTTGTTTAAGCCAGAGATAGGATGGAGAATCAGCACATTAAATCTATTCTTGTAATTGCTTTAATTTTTGCTACACTCGTGGGGCATTCAAATGCTGGTTTTACTAAATGCTTCGCAGGATGCATGATCCCTTGCAGTATAGGGGGTGATCCTAAAATGTGCGCGCTAAAATGTGCGGCTAAATGTATCGGAAAGAGCCCTTCTGTGCAAGACATCACTAAAGACACCGGTTACTTCTGTAAGCTTGGTTGTGCAACGACTTTGTGCACCAAATTCAGTACCAAGCAAGATCCAGGTTGGTCGTAATTTCACTATCTCTATCCCTTTATTGATTTTCTGAGTAACATAACATATTTGAATTCTCACAGCTGAGGAGAAGGTGGCGAGTTGCGTGGACTCTTGCGCAGATACATGCCGGCTCTACTGATTCAACTTGTCGCTACACACAACGATTTAGATAGTTCTCAAGTTATAGCCCATGTGTTTTGTAATGAATAAACGTCATTTTCAATTCTAAGACACCTCCGACCAAATGATTTGGACTGGGAATAGATAATTTCTTCATGAGAAATGATTTAAACTGTTCTCAAGGTATGGCCCGTGTGTTTTGTAATGAACAAATGCCATTTTCAATTCTATGACGTGTCTCACCAGATGATTTGGAGGGCGAATAAATATTTTCTTCATTATATGTATTCGGATAATGAAAATGAGGAGCAAAATATAATTTTATTTTATTAGTTCTAATTACGTACACAATGCATAACATATGTTTTTCATTCCATATGATGTGTGGTTGGCAGGAATTTTGCATTAACTTTTGTGCAGCGTAAATGATATGGTACTAGGAGTGTTGGTTGTTTGGTTGAGAAGTAAGCTTATTAGGGGTATCAAAATTATTTAACAAAAACATAATGGATCTAATTTGCATAGATTTTCAAAACTTCTGAAAAGTTTCATTGACATGATTTGAGAGGGTGTCCATAATAGATTCTCAACAACGTTTTTTGTCATTGTCGTATATTGTGTAGACTCTACTATTTCATTGAGTGAGTGAGTCGGCTTGTGCTTTTGGACCGGTCGACTTGTTCATTAGACTTAACTTAGTTCGATTTCGTAGAGAATTCTGAGTCAACTTGAACAACCTGCTGTCTGAATTCAGTCTGCCTATGATAGATGGTGAGTCACCTGATGTTACTTCTTGAGTCTACTAGCTTAACAGTCTGTCTAAGTTGCAATTGTTGTCAATCTCCAAATCTCACCTTAGGATTCTGAAGTCATGTTCAGGATGTAGTTCCTCCAATCTAAATACAACCTCGTAGCAACCGTGAAGCTATGGCGAGAGTTGTGCTCAAATCGTTTGCAGTACTTGTTCTTTTGGCTCTATTAAACATAGAACGTAAAATACGTTATCTAAGAATTGGTGAAATGTTGCTTATATTGATCAAAACTTGGTTAGGCTTCATAAGTCTAAAATAGTTCGTACGAGTGTATTGACCTATTTTGCTTTTGATAACAGACGTATCTTTCATTTTGATCAATAACACTTAACTTTATCGGTCTTATGATCAAATAACACTTTGCATATCGAGCATGACATTGCTAAATATTCTATTAATTTTTATTTGTTAAATATAAAAATGACAACGGTCCTTGTTTGACCTCCTCCTCCTAGAATGACAAGGCGAAGTAAAAAGTTGTAACTGGATTTTTATGAATTTGATTTTTTACGAAATTTGTCATTGGAAATCTCTCAAATTTGCAATCCACTACCCCGTGAAACTTCGCTTGTGCTCGGTTGAGTTGAGAATACGAGAACAAGTTACTTTGGTTTATCAATAGTAAAAGAGCAATCATTGCTCTTATTTTTTTATAAAATAAGTTGAATAATCCGGCACGGACCTATTTTTACGTTATTAGAAGTACTTTTGACTTATTTTTATAGTGGCCAAATAATTTGAGTATGATTATTTTGTAACACCGAAAATTCGGTGTTAAAGATATTTTGTAAGTGTCTAGATAATTACAAAAGAAAATTTTAAATTTTAAAATTTATTGATTTTTGATTTTGGGGTTTTAAATTGGAATTTTTGGTATATAAAAAAAATATATATATATATATATATATCCGTGTTCCGATTTGAGGTACATACATTTTGTGTTGATGATAAATTTAGAGTTTTAAATAAAATGAGGGTATAAATATATATATATATATATATTGATAATTGTTTATTAATTAATTAATTAATTTGTAAAAAAAAAAAAAAATATATAAAAAAAAAAAAAAAAAAAAAAAATTCAAAAGAAGGGGGGAGACGCAGCGTTTCAACTTGAAACGCCGCGTCCCCGATTGTCCCCAAATCGATTAGGGCAGAAGCCCTAATCGATCTCTGTTGTCCCTCTCTCCCACTCTCTCTCTTCGAATCTCCTCCCTCTCTCCTTCGCGATTTCTCCATCACAGCCTTCACTCTGCCATCTCCGCCGCTGCAACCACCACCGGACACCACCACCGCCACCTCCTTCTTCTTTTTTCTCTCTGTCTCTCTCTCTATCCCACAGTCTCTCTAGGTTTCTCTTTGCGCTCTCTCCCCCTCTCGCGATCGCTCGCCACCACTCCCTCCACCGTTCGCAACCACCACCGTGACCACCGCGAACCACCGCGGGTCACCATCTCTCGGTCTCACGAAATCTCTCTCACTCTCATCGGTCACAGTCGCTCTCGGTCTCTCTCTCTATCGATTTGCTCCACCGTGACCACCACTACGAGCCACCGTGTCACCGTCTCTCTGTATCCCTTTCTTCCGCGCGCGAAAGCCCTCTCCCGCGCGCGAAGAGCTCTCGCTCCTCCCTGCTTCCGCATCTCCTGCGAGCAGTCTCTTCTGCCACCTTGCAGAAGCCCTAATTGGAAGCCCTAGACCAGAAAATGGACATCCGAAAACCCTGGTTTGAGACTGCGATTCCTCCCTCTCAAGTAAAGGCTGACTCTTAATTTTACTTCTAGGGTTTTGATTTTTCATAGAAATTGAGGCTAATTACTGAATCGTACTTGAATTTGGAGCATTTCAGGTCTTGAACTAAATAGAGCTTGAATTCACCAGTGACTGGAAGCTAGGTTGGCACACTGAGAAACCCTAGGTGAGGGATTTTCAATCCCTTCAGTAATTCAAATTATTTTTGTTGAATTAAGGTAGAAACTACATCTATATATATTTGAAATGTGTTAGACTTGAAAGAAATATATTTCCCTAAGTGTTTGTATGAAATTATTGAGGTTAAGTCTAGAATTTGATGTAAATTGGACTGTGAAGCATGTGAGAAAGTCGTAGATAGTATTAGAGTTGTATTTGATTGAATTACATAGTTTTCCTTGGGATTTGAATGGAAATCGGCGTGAATTAAATTAATATTAAGGAATTCGGGAGAAAATGGGTAAAATTGAGGAATATTGTAAATTTAAAGTCGTTAGTGATTTGAAATGATACTAATTTGAGGAAACGAAAGTTTTGGAACGTAATTATGCAAGTTAAGGCTATTGTACATAAAAAGGGGAATTTGAAAAACCCTTTAATAGAGCTTTAATTGATCTTTATTCGTCTTGATTGGTCTAGGTTGACCTTTGGAGACTCGAGAAGAGTCGTTATGAGTTGGTTTCGGAAATAGAGAGTGAATACCCTCTCTAGAGGTGAGTGGACGGTTCATTGTGTTCGTAAATGAGAAACCTGTTTAAAATTGCTTTGAAAATGATTTTTAAAGATTGTTATACGTTTTATATAAATTGTTTTGTGATTGTGGGTCATTCGAACCGAATTGTGAAATACGAATGCATCCATTGTATTTATAAATGCTTTTGTGCCATGTGATATTTGATATTGCTCTATGAGCTGCTTTGGCATGAAATTGTGGATTATTGGTTGAAATTATGGCACATTGTTGAGAAATGGATTGAATGAGAAATGGAGGGTGCCGCAGATGACTATAGTCATATACCTACCACGGAGCGACCCGACGGGGTGACGTGGTTTGAGGTTTAGATGTGCGGGGGAGTAGACGTCCCTCCCTCTGCAAAAGTCGTGCTATATCTGGTGCACCCCGGTGAGGCACGAGCCAACGCCAAGGAAGGGGGTTTGTTTTGAGATATTGGATAGTAAAACCCCTTGCGGATTTTCGTCTGGGTTTGGCCGCCCTGAGACGGAAGCATATTTCGATGGAACCCCAAGATTTTCTGAAAAAATGATTGATATGGATGCATATTTGTGAAATGTGATTTATTGAAATGATTTTATGGATATGAGATGATTTATGAGTTATGCTTTGACTGCCCCACATTCACACCTTATTTATTAGCACAAATGCACCATTGCACTCCACTCACTGAGTATACCCCTATACTCACCCCTCTCTCTCCCCATTTTTCAGAGGAGACTTAGTTGGGTGCCTACTCGACGGAGCTTGCGAAATATTTTTGCGGATCGGATAAGTATTGGCATGCAGGGTTACTTTTGGAGATTTATAGCTTGCAAAACATGGAAAGGGAAGTCTGTACATTCCAGCCGTGCGGATTTTATTGATACTGGCTGAGTTGTCGGCAAGTATTGATAAAATCCGATGATTTTTGATTTATTTTGATTTACTTTGATTTCTCTAGTTTTGGAAAACGGTTTATATCTGTACTGGGACATTTGGACTGTAAATCTTAATTTCAATGCTTTTTCTTTGATTTTATGAAGTTTTGTACAACTCATACCGTTAGGATTTTATCGATACTGGCCTGTTTTCCTCGGGTAAGTGTTGGTAAAATCTGACGGCTATGTTTTGGGACTTCTTGTTTGTTAAATGCTTTCAGAGTGGCCAAGATGGTCACATTGCATGCGTGCATGTACAGGTTCCCGCTCCCCGTTGTGTGTTGCCGTGTAATCGTGCATGTACAGGATCCCACACCCCGATGTGTGTCAATGTGTGTGTTTGTACATCTTTGATGAGCCGGATGGGCTCCTTGCATGTGTATTGATTTTTGAAATTTCTTGTTTTTGAAGAATTTTATGAGTTTGATGATTTATTGTGAATTTGATAGCCTTGCGGAGTCCGGTAGATGGGGAGGTTTTACCCATGTACCGAGACGACGCGGCGGTTGTCGCGTGGTCGATCTGAGGATCGGGGCGTGACAGCTTTATTGGTATCAGAGCTTAGGTTCACGATTTTAAAAGTTTGATGATTTTGGAATGATTTCAAATGTTTCCAAATGTCCCAAAAGTTTCTAAAGACCTTGAAGTATTTGTTTTTTTGAAAAATGTGTTTTCGAGAATGTACAAGTCTTCCATGGATTTCTTAGGAGGATAGGAATGCTCATTTTTAGGGGGTTAAATACCCGGTTCAATTCCTATTCTATTTGCTGAGATTTGACTCTTCTTCGTAGAACTATCCCTCATAGACGAAAATTGAGGAACCGAATGAGATTCCTCCTACACACCTCTACATATTAATTATAGTCATCATATATCTTGATTTCACCTCTTTATTGAGTTGTGGTTAAGATTCTTGCTAGTAGATTGCGTACGGTACTCGGTGATACTATTATCTATAATTTAATAATTAGGGTGTTTTTATTGAAGATAGATTCAATATCTGGTTTTAGTGGCTTATTAGGTGGTTCATTTTGCTAAGAAGCATGATAAAAGAGTATATTTGAGATTTAAAAGGACTTGTCCATTAGGGTTTCATTTAGAAGGCACTTTGAGGAGTGTTCCTAGTTGTGGAGTCTTGATAGCACGGTGGTGGTGAAGGATTAGATTGAAATGATGACATGAAAAGTTACAAATGTGATGCCGTGACTTTGGTAGGGTTTCCTACAATCGGAAGAAGGAAAGGTTGTAATGAGGCTGTAGATTGGATAGTAAAGGAAGTGTGCACATTGAAATTTATGGTTCAAAATTGGTTGAGTTTGTGAAATTCAAGAAGATTTAAATGCCGAAAAGTTTGGAGTATTTTATTTAGAAATTGTGTTCAAAGGATTCTAATATGAGGAAAACCTGGCAAATTTGCCTTCAAGGCGCTAATAAACAAATGGATATTTCTTCTAGACAATTTAACCTTGGAAAAAAGTGGATATTTGTATTGTGAAGATAATGTTACTGTTACTTATTGGTATAAAAGGGAATGCTTAGTTGTGTTTTGTTATAAAGTTAGATAGGGAAATTTACAATTGCATAAAAGGACTATTTGATGCTAAAGATGGTAAGTGGTTTGGATTAATGCTAAGTAGATTCTTGGAAAATTTGGAGTCTTCGGAAACTCATAGAGGTGTATATCATGTGTTCAATGATGGTATTTACTTGAACTTTTAGTAGTTCGGCTAATAGAAGGTAAATGAGAAATTTTAGAGAAATCAACTGTAAGATCGCCTTCACATTATCTTCTGATTTGTATGAGCTAGTGAATCAATCACTAAGTGGGGACTTTGGTGTGGTAAGGCAACCCAAATGTAGTCGGTAAATTCCTTAGAACTTAAACTTGATGATTTAGAGATTTGGATATAAATATTAAGTGATCATGATTGCATGATAATGAATTTAAGGAGAGATGATTTTGATGTTTTGAGATATTCATGGTGTTAGTGATAATTATATACCTTGATTGAAATTGATAGAAATTGTCATTTGACTCTCTTTCCATAGACATATAGTATTATTCATTGGTGGTCAACTCATCGAGATTTTGAGTTGAGCTGTTTCCAAATTTAGAGATGTTTGGATCAACTCGTTGATAATTTGGTTAACTCTCTTATAGGAGATGTGAATGGACGGCTTTGATGCATATGAATGGGTTAATTGTTTTCAAATATGAATTATAAATTGATTTTTGAAATGACTTTGCAAATGGATTCGAAATTGATTTGTGAAATAAATTTTAAAAGAGGATTAAAATATTTTGTGAGTGTGGTGTGCCTGAAATGAAATGGCAAAATATCCATGACTCATGACTTTGAATATTAAACTATTTGCATTTGTTACATTTGGATACTCATGTGAATTTTGAAGAATAGCTATATCTTATATTTGAGATTGTGAATCGATTGATAACTTAAGCTTGGGAACATGGTGTTGGAAAACCAATAATGACTAAGTCTTGCCACGGATCGAGGCCATGGAGGCAGCGTGGCAAAGGCTGGGTAGGAGAGTGATTTTGGACAGACCCGAAAGTTATTGAAAGGAAAATATAAAATTGTTTATTGAATTGGAGAATATGAGTCATGGAAAATTTGATATAAATTTATGTTATTACAAATGATTTTGGCATTACACGGAAATGAATTTTGATATATGTGTTTGGCACAACCACTTTCACCCTTCATTCATGCTCAATATGCCATGCCGTCTATTCACTAAAAATTTCCAGGCTTACCCCAGTCCTTCCTAATATTCTTTAAAAAAAATCTTAGATTCGAAACATGAACTTTGATTTCTAGCAACGGCTAAAGTCAGATTCTAAAAAGCACAGATATCTATACTAGTGAAACACGATAGTATTATTAAATGAGACTTACAAAGGTAGGTACCTGTGATGAAAATGATTCGCTTCAGTTGGTCCTTTATTTTGTTTGGTGAATTAATATTACTTTAGAGAGAATGATTGATAGTAGAGAGATTTTGTACGATAATGCATTGAGAAGATCTATATGCATCTAGGATATGTTTTGTTAATTTAATCGTTTTGGTGACGTGGCTTTGTTTAATGAAAGGTTTGTTTGTAACCCTAGGAAAGACTTATTGCTACTCATGTTGGGAGTTCCTTTCATATAATAATGAGCAGTTGGATTTTTAGAAAGAAATGGAAAAGGGAAAATTCAGAATTTTATCACTAATTATGATTTTTTTATTTTAGTAAATCGAGACCATCAAGCTGTTATGGGAGAGATCCAAGTAATTAGGATTTTATTTCTCTAATGTCTACCGGAATGGAGCCTTTGAGTCGATTAAAGTCGAGTGACAAGTGGATGTGGTTGATCGAGTGAGTAAAGTTGAAGGGATTGAATATAGGAAACTGTTACAAGATAGATCCATAAGCAAGGTGAGGTTTATGGATAATATTTAAGATAGTTTAGATAAAAAGGAATTTGAATTCAAGTAGAGGTTTAAGTTTAGATTGAGCACAAATTTCAAGTCGCATGATTCCATTGAGTTTACTCTCAAGAGAGGTTAGCCAAAATGTATATGGCGGAGATTGTAAGGCACCACAGGATTTCGGTGTCAATTGTATACGATTGTGACTCTCGATTCATATCTTGATTTTGGGCCTAGGCGTAAGAGATTACGGAACGGACAATACCCTATTGTTAAGGTCTAATACGAAAACGAATAGGTGGACGAAGAGATTTGAGAACCCGAAGATACTATGAGAAAGTAATAAACACATCTTCTTAATATAGAGTATACTTTTAAATTTCGAGGACGAAATTTGTTTTTAGGGGGTTAAGAGTTGTAACACCGAAAATTCGGTGTTAAAGATATTTTGTAAGTGTCTAGATAATTACAAAAGAAAATTTTAAATTTTAAAATTTATTGATTTTTGATTTTGGGGTTTTAAATTGGAATTTTTGGTATATAAAAAAAAAAAATATATATATATATATATCCGTGTTCCGATTTGAGGTACATACATTTTGTGTTGATGATAAATTTAGAGTTTTAAATAAAATGAGGGTATAAATATATATATATATATATATATATATTGATAATTGTTTATTAATTAATTAATTAATTTGTAAAAAAAAAAAATATATATAAAAAAAAAAAAAAAAAAAAAAAAAATTCAAAAGAAGGGGGGAGACGCAGCGTTTCAACTTGAAACGCCGCGTCCCCGATTGTCCCCAAATCGATTAGGGCAGAAGCCCTAATCGATCTCTGTTGTCCCTCTCTCCCACTCTCTCTCTTCGAATCTCCTCCCTCTCTCCTTCGCGATTTCTCCATCACAGCCTTCACTCTGCCATCTCCGCCGCTGCAACCACCACCGGACACCACCACCGCCACCTCCTTCTTCTTTTTTCTCTCTGTCTCTCTCTCTATCCCACAGTCTCTCTAGGTTTCTCTTTGCGCTCTCTCCCCCTCTCGCGATCGCTCGCCACCACTCCCTCCACCGTTCGCAACCACCACCGTGACCACCGCGAACCACCGCGGGTCACCATCTCTCGGTCTCACGAAATCTCTCTCACTCTCTGTCAGTCACAGTCGCTCTCGGTCTCTCTCTCTATCGATTTGCTCCACCGTGACCACCACTACGAGCCACCGTGTCACCGTCTCTCTGTATCCCTTTCTTCCGCGCGCGAAAGCCCTCTCCCGCGCGCGAAGAGCTCTCGCTCCTCCCTGCTTCCGCATCTCCTGCGAGCAGTCTCTTCTGCCACCTTGCAGAAGCCCTAATTGGAAGCCCTAGACCAGCAGAAAATGGACATCTGAAAACCCTGGTTTGAGACTGCGATTCCTTCCTCTCAGGTAAAGGCTGACTCTTAATTTTACTTCTAGGGTTTTGATTTTTCATAGAAATTGAGGCTAATTACTGAACTGTACTTCGAATTTGGAGCATTTCAGGTCTTGAACTAAATAGAGCTTGAATTCACCAGTGACTGGAAGCTAGGTTGGCACACTGAGAAACCCTAGGTAAGGGATTTTCAATCCCTTCAGTAATTCAAATTATTTTTGTTGAATTAAGGTAGAAACTACATCTATATATATTCTGAAATGTGTTAGACTTGAAAGAAATATATTTCCCTAAGTGTTTGTATGAAATTATTGAGGTTAAGTCTAGAATTTGATGTAAATTGGACTGTGAAGCATGTGAGAAAGTCGTAGATAGTATTAGAGTTGTATTTGATTGAATTACATAGTTTTCCTTGGGATTTGAATGGAAATCGGCGTGAATTAAATTAATATTAAGGAATTCGGGAGAAAATGGGTAAAATTGAGGAATATTGTAAATTTAAAGTCGTTAGTGATTTGAAATGATACTAGTTTGAGGAAACGAAAGTTTTGGAACGTAATTATGCAAGTTAAGGCTATTGTACATAAAAAGGGGAATTTGAAAAACCCTTTAATAGAGCTTTAATTGATCTTTATTCGTCTTGATTGGTCTAGGTTGACCTTTGGAGACTCGAGAAGAGTCGTTATGAGTTGGTTTCGGAAATAGAGAGTGAATACCCTCTCTAGAGGTGAGTGGACGGTTCATTGTGTTCGTAAATGAGAAACCTGTTTAAAATTGCTTTGAAAATGATTTTTAAAGATTGTTATACGTTTTATATAAATTGTTTTGTGATTGTGGGCTGTCTGAACTGAATTGTGAAATACGAATGCATCCATTGTATTTATAAATGCTTTTGTGCCATGTGATATTTGATATTGCTCTATGAGCTGCTTTGGCATGAAATTGTGGATTATTGGTTGAAATTATGGCACATTGTTGAGAAATGGATTGAATGAGAAATGGAGGGTGCCGCAGATGACTATAGTCATATACCTACCACGGAGCGACCCGACGGGGTGACGTGGTTTGAGGTTTAGATGTGCGGGGGAGTAGACGTCCCTCCCTCTGCAAAAGTCGTGCTATATCTGGTGCACCCCGGTGAGGCACGAGCCCACGCCAAGGAAAGGGTTTGTTTTGAGATATTGGATAGTAAAACCCTTGGCGGATTTTCGTCTGGGTTTGGCCGCCCTGAGACGGAAGCATATTTCGATGGAACCCCAGGATTTTCTGAAAAAATGATTGATATGGATGCATATTTGTGAAATGTGATTTATTGAAATGATTTTATGGATATGAGATGATTTATGAGTTATGCTTTGACTGCCCCACATTCACACCTTATTTATTAGCACAAATGCACCATTGCACTCCACTCATCGAGTATACCCCTATACTCACCCCTCTCTCCCCCCATTTTTCAGAGGAGACTTAGTTGGGAGCCTACTCGACGGAGCTTGCGAAATATTTTTGCGGATCGGATAAGTATTGGCATGCAGGGTTACTTTTGGAGATTTATAGCTTGCAAAACATGGAAAGGGAAGTCCGTACATTCAGTAGTGCGGATTTTATTGATCTTGGTCGAGTTGTCGGCAAGTATTGATAAAATCCGATGATTTTTGATTTATTTTGATTTACTTTGATTTCTCTAGTTTTGGAAAACGGTTTATATCTGTACTGGGACATTTGGACTGTAAATCTTAATTTCAATGCTTTTTCTTTGATTTTATGAAGTTTTGTACAACTCATACCGTTAGGATTTTATCGATACTGGCCTGTTTTCCTCGGGTAAGTGTTGGTAAAATCGACGGCTATGTTTTGGGACTTCTTGTTTGTTAAATGCTTTCAGAGTGGCCAAGATGGTCACATTGCATGCGTGCATGTACAGGTTCCCGCTCCCCGTTGTGTGTTGCCGTGTAATCGTGCATGTACAGGATCCCACACCCCGATGTGTGTCAATGTGTGTGTTTGTACATCTTTGATGAGCCGGATGGGCTCCTTGCATGTGTATTGATTTTTGAAATTTCTTGTTTTTGAAGAATTTTATGAGTTTGATGATTTATTGTGAATTTGATAGCCTTGCGGAGTCCCGGTAGATGGGGAGGTTTTACCCATGTACCGAGACGACGCGGCGGTTGTCGCGTGGTCGATCTGAGGATCGGGGCGTGACAGCTTTATTGGTATCAGAGCTTAGGTTCACGATTTTAAAAGTTTGATGATTTTGGAATGATTTCAAATGTTTCCAAATGTCCCAAAAGTTTCTAAAGACCTTGAAGTATTTGTTTTTTTGAAAAATGTGTTTTCGAGAATGTACAAGTCTTCCATGGATTTCTTAGGAGGATAGGAATGCTCATTTTTAGGGGGTTAAATACCCGGTTCAATTCCTATTCTATTTGCTGAGATTTGACTCTTTTTCGTAGAACTATCCCTCATAGACGAAAATTGAGGAACCGAATGAGATTCCTCCTACACACCTCTACATATTAATTATAGTCATCATATATCTTGATTTCACCTCTTTATTGAGTTGTGGTTAAGATTCTTGCTAGTAGATTGCGTACGGTACTCAGTGATACTATTATCTATAATTTAATAATTAGGGTGTTTTTATTGAAGATAGATTCAATATCTGGTTTTAGTGGCTTATTAGGTGGTTCATTTTGCTAAGAAGCATGATAAAAGAGTATATTTGAGATTTAAAAGGACTTGTCCATTAGGGTTTCATTTAGAAGGCACTTTGAGGAGTGTTCCTAGTTGTGGAGTCTTGATAGCACGGTGGTGGTGAAGGATTAGATTGAAATGATGACATGAAAAGTTACAAATGTGATGCCGTGACTTTGGTAGGGTTTCCTACAATCGGAAGAAGGAAAGGTTGTAATGAGGCTGTAGATTGGATAGTAAAGGAAGTGTGCACATTGAAATTTATGGTTCAAAATTGGTTGAGTTTGTGAAATTCAAGAAGATTTAAATGCCGAAAAGTTTGGAGTATTTTATTTAGAAATTGTGTTCAAAGGATTCTAATATGAGGAAAACCTGGCAAATTTGCCTTCAAGGCGCTAATAAACAAATGGATATTTCTTCTAGACAATTTAACCTTGGAAAAAAGTGGATATTTGTATTGTGAAGATAATGTTACTGTTACTTATTGGTATAAAAGGGAATGCTTAGTTGTGTTTTGTTATAAAGTTAGATAGGGAAATTTACAATTGCATAAAAGGACTATTTGATGCTAAAGATGGTAAGTGGTTTGGATTAATGCTAAGTAGATTCTTGGAAAATTTGGAGTCTTCGGAAACTCATAGAGGTGTATATCATGTGTTCAATGATGGTATTTACTTGAACTTTTAGTAGTTCGGCTAATAGAAGGTAAATGAGAAATTTTAGAGAAATCAACTGTAAGATCGCCTTCACATTATCTTCTGATTTGTATGAGCTAGTGAATCAATCACTAAGTGGGGACTTTGGTGTGGTAAGGCAACCCAAATGTAGTCAGGTAAATTCCTTAGAACTTAAACTTGATGATTTAGAGATTTGGATATAAATATTAAGTGATCATGATTGCATGATAATGAATTTAAGGAGAGATGATTTTGATGTTTTGAGATATTCATGGTGTTAGTGATAATTATATACCTTGATTGAAATTGATAGAAATTGTCATTTGACTCTCTTTCCATAGACATATAGTATTATTCATTGGTGGTCAACTCATCGAGATTTTGAGTTGAGCTGTTTCCAAATTTAGAGATGTTTGGATCAACTCGTTGATAATTTGGTTAACTCTCTTATAGGAGATGTGAATGGACGGCTTTGATGCATATGAATGGGTTAATTGTTTTCAAATATGAATTATAAATTGATTTTTGAAATGACTTTGCAAATGGATTCGAAATTGATTTGTGAAATAAATTTTAAAAGAGGATTAAAATATTTTGTGAGTGTGGTGTGCCTGAAATGAAATGGCAAAATATCCATGACTCATGACTTTGAATATTAAACTATTTGCATTTGTTACATTTGGATACTCATGTGAATTTTGAAGAATAGCTATATCTTATATTTGAGATTGTGAATCGATTGATAACTTAAGCTTGGGAACATGGTGTTGGAAAACCAATAATGACTAAGTCTTGCCACGGATCGAGGCCATGGAGGCAGCGTGGCAAAAGCTGGGTAGGAGAGTGATTTTGGACAGACCCGAAAGTTATTGAAAGGAAAATATAAAATTGTTTATTGAATTGGAGAATATGAGTCATGGAAAATTTGATATAAATTTATGTTATTACAAATGATTTTGGCATTACACGGAAATGAATTTTGATATATGTGTTTGGCACAACCACTTTCACCCTTCATTCATGCTCAATATGCCATGCCGTCTATTCACTAAAAATTTCCAGGCTTACCCCAGTCCTTCCTAATATTCTTTAAAAAAAATCTTAGATTCGAAACATGAACTTTGATTTCTAGCAACGGCTAAAGTCAGATTCTAAAAAGCACGGGATATCTATACTAGTGAAACACGATAGTATTATTAAATGAGACTTACAAAGGTAGGTACCTGTGATGAAAATGATTAAGCTTCAGTTGGTCCTTTATTTTGTTTGGTGAATTAATATTACTTTAGAGAGAATGATTGATAGTAGAGAGATTTTGTACGATAATGCATTGAGAAGATCTATATGCATCTAGGATATGTTTTGTTAATTTAATCGTTTTGGTGACGTGGCTTTGTTTAATGAAAGGTTTGTTTGTAACCCTAGGAAAGACTTATTGCTACTCATGTTGGGAGTTCCTTTCATATAATAATGAGCAGTTGGATTTTTAGAAAGAAATGGAAAAGGGAAAATTCAGAATTTTATCACTAATTATGATTTTTTTATTTTAGTAAATCGAGACCATCAAGCTGTTATGGGAGAGATCCAAGTAATTAGGATTTTATTTCTCTAATGTCTACCGGAATGGAGCCTTTGAGTCGATTAAAGTCGAGTGACAAGTGGATGTGGTTGATCGAGTGAGTAAAGTTGAAGGGATTGAATATAGGAAACTGTTACAAGATAGATCCATAAGCAAGGTGAGGTTTATGGATAATATTTAAGATAGTTTAGATAAAAAGGAATTTGAATTCAAGTAGAGGTTTAAGTTTAGATTGAGCACAAATTTCAAGTCGCATGATTCCATTGAGTTTACTCTCAAGAGAGGTTAGCCAAAATGTATATGGCGGAGATTGTAAGGCACCACAGGATTTCGGTGTCAATTGTATACGATTGTGACTCTCGATTCATATCTTGATTTTGGGCCTAGGCGTAAGAGATTACGGAACGGACAATACCCTATTGTTAAGGTCTAATACGAAAACGAATAGGTGGACGAAGAGATTTGAGAACCCGAAGATACTATGAGAAAGTAATAAACACATCTTCTTAATATAGAGTATACTTTTAAATTTCGAGGACGAAATTTGTTTTTAGGGGGTTAAGAGTTGTAACACCGAAAATTCGGTGTTAAAGATATTTTGTAAGTGTCTAGATAATTACAAAAGAAAATTTTAAATTTTAAAATTTATTGATTTTTGATTTTGGGGTTTTAAATTGGAATTTTTGGTATATAAAAAAAAAAAATATATATATATATATATCCGTGTTCCGATTTGAGGTACATACATTTTGTGTTGATGATAAATTTAGAGTTTTAAATAAAATGAGGGTATAAATATATATATATATATATATATTGATAATTGTTTATTAATTAATTAATTAATTTGTAAAAAAAAAAAATATATATATAAAAAAAAAAAAAAAAAAAAAAAATTCAAAAGAAGGGGGGAGACGCAGCGTTTCAACTTGAAACGCCGCGTCCCCGATTGTCCCCAAATCGATTAGGGCGAAGCCCTAATCGATCTCTGTGCCCTCTCTCCCACTCTCTCTCTTCGAATCTCCTCCCTCTCTCCTTCGCGATTTCTCCATCACAGCCTTCACTCTGCCATCTCCGCCGCTGCAACCACCACCGGACACCACCACCGCCACCTCCTTCTTCTTCTTTCTCTCTGTCTCTCCCTCAATCTCTCAGTCTCTCTAGGTTTCTCTTTGCGCTCTCTCCCCCTCTCGCGATCGCTGCCACCACTCCCTCCACCGTTCGCAACCACCACCGTGACCACCGCGAACCACCGCGGGTCACCATCTCTCGGTCTCACGAAATCTCTCTCACTCTCATCGATCCCACGGTCGCTCTCGGTCTCTCTCTCTATTCGATTTGCTCCACCGTGACCACCACTACGAGCCACCGTGTCACCGTCTCTCTGTATCCCTTTCTTCCGCGCGAAAGCCCTCTCCCGCGCGAAGAGCTCTCGCTCCTCCCCCGCTTCCGCATCTCCTGCGAGCGGTCTCTTCGCCACCTTGCGAAGCCCTAATTGGAAGCCCTAGACCCGCGAGAAAATGGACATCCCGAAAACCCTGGTTTGAGACTGCGATTCCTTCCTCTCAGGTAAAGGCTGACTCTTAATTTTACTTCTAGGGTTTTGATTTTTCATAGAAATTGAGGCTAATTACTTGTGTACTTCGAATTTGGAGCATTTCAGGTCTTGAACTAAATAGAGCTTGAATTCACCAGTGACTGGAAGCTAGGTTGGCACACTGAGAAACCCTAGGTAAGGGATTTTCAATCCCTTCAGTAATTCAAATTATTTTTGTTGAATTAAGGTAGAAACTACATCTATATATATTCTCGAAATGTGTTAGACTTGAAAGAAATATATTTCCCTAAGTGTTTGTATGAAATTATTGAGGTTAAGTCTAGAATTTGATGTAAATTGGACTGTGAAGCATGTGAGAAAGTCGTAGATAGTATTAGAGTTGTATTTGATTGAATTACATAGTTTTCCTTGGGATTTGAATGGAAATCGGCGTGAATTAAATTAATATTAAGGAATTCGGGAGAAAATGGGTAAAATTGAGGAATATTGTAAATTTAAAGTCGTTAGTGATTTGAAATGATACTAGTTTGAGGAAACGAAAGTTTTGGAACGTAATTATGCAAGTTAAGGCTATTGTACATAAAAAAGGGGAATTTGAAAAACCCTTTAATAGAGCTTTAATTGATCTTTATTCGTCTTGATTGGTCTAGGTTGACCTTTGGAGACTCGAGAAGAGTCGTTATGAGTTGGTTTCGGAAATAGAGAGTGAATACCCTCTCTAGAGGTGAGTGGACGGTTCATTGTGTTCGTAAATGAGAAACCTGTTTAAAATTGCTTTGAAAATGATTTTTAAAGATTGTTATACGTTTTATATAAATTGTTTTGTGATTGTGGGCATCCGGACTGAATTGTGAAATACGAATGCATCCATTGTATTTATAAATGCTTTTGTGCCATGTGATATTTGATATTGCTCTATGAGCTGCTTTGGCATGAAATTGTGGATTATTGGTTGAAATTATGGCACATTGTTGAGAAATGGATTGAATGAGAAATGGAGGGTGCCGCAGATGACTATAGTCATATACCTACCACGGAGCGACCCGACGGGGTGACGTGGTTTGAGGTTTAGATGTGCGGGGAGTAGACGTCCCTCCCTCTGCAAAAGTCGTGCTATATCTGGTGCACCCCGGTGAGGCACGAGCCAACGCCAAGGAAGGGGGTTTGTTTTGAGATATTGGATAGTAAAACCCTTGGCGGATTTTCGTCTGGGTTTGGCCGCCCTGAGACGGAAGCATATTTCGATGGAACCCCAGGATTTTCTGAAAAAATGATTGATATGGATGCATATTTGTGAAATGTGATTTATTGAAATGATTTTATGGATATGAGATGATTTATGAGTTATGCTTTGACTGCCCCACATTCACACCTTATTTATTAGCACAAATGCACCATTGCACTCCACTCACTGAGTATACCCCTATACTCACCCCTCTCTCTCCCCATTTTTCAGAGGAGACTTAGTTGGGTGCCTACTCGACGGAGCTTGCGAAATATTTTTGCGGATCGGATAAGTATTGGCATGCAGGGTTACTTTTGGAGATTTATAGCTTGCAAAACATGGAAAGGGAAGTCTGTACATTCCAGTGCGGATTTTATTGATCTTGGCTCGAGTTGTCGGCAAGTATTGATAAAATCCGATGATTTTTGATTTATTTTGATTTACTTTGATTTCTCTAGTTTTGGAAAACGGTTTATATCTGTACTGGGACATTTGGACTGTAAATCTTAATTTCAATGCTTTTTCTTTGATTTTATGAAGTTTTGTACAACTCATACCGTTAGGATTTTATCGAATCTGTGCTGTTTTCCTCGGGTAAGTGTTGGTAAAATCTGACGGCTATGTTTTGGGACTTCTTGTTTGTTAAATGCTTTCAGAGTGGCCAAGATGGTCACATTGCATGCGTGCATGTACAGGTTCCCGCTCCCCGTTGTGTGTTGCCGTGTAATCGTGCATGTACAGGATCCCACACCCCGATGTGTGTCAATGTGTGTGTTTGTACATCTTTGATGAGCCGGATGGGCTCCTTGCATGTGTATTGATTTTTGAAATTTCTTGTTTTTGAAGAATTTTATGAGTTTGATGATTTATTGTGAATTTGATAGCCTTGCGGAGTCCCGGTAGATGGGGAGGTTTTACCCATGTACCGAGACGACGCGGCGGTTGTCGCGTGGTCGATCTGAGGATCGGGGCGTGACATATTTAGTATAATCCTACTATATTCTTTTATGTACCACGTTTCAAATATTTTATCTCTATACACCAAATAATGTGTTTAGGCAAAATACATGCATGATTTATGTATCGTTATTCTTAATATTGATTTTATACATTAAATACGAGATAATTTAGCTTTTTAAAATTGAAATAGATATTTCGTTTAATTTTCTTCATAATATTGTTTGAGAAAAATGCACGTATAATCCGTAAATCATTATTGTTATTGCCCTCACTCGTCTATGTTTTGAGACTTGATTTCCAAACTCAAAATTAGTAACTACCGTCTGCTGTTAAATTTTGGAGGGACTGCTAAAGAATAATTTTACAATACTGTGTCCTGTGTCAAGCAATGATTCTAAACCAAATCAATGGAATATTTTGAAACTATTCCTCCTTCCCTTGTTTCCAAACTCGTTATCTATGATACCATTTTGAGTTTGTGGAGGTGCCCAACATGAGTAATCCTCGAATATTCAATCTTGTGCCAGGGAATAATTTTAGAATATTCATTTAAGTGAATTTCATTTAATTTTTTCCCTTTAAATCCATATTTTACAAAATCATAAATTTGGATCTCTATTGGCATTGACGGCTATTTAAACCCATTCAAGTGAGTATTGAACCCACACAATAATTGTTGTAATCTGTTTTAGTGCATTCTGCTGTCTTTAGTACAAAATCACAAATTTGGCTCTCTATTTTACCATCTTTCAACTATTTCAATCATGAAGCTTTCGATTTGACTGAAAACATCCACTATTCAACTATTCTTACTGTATTCAATTTAGTGCATTCAGCTGTCTTTAAGTAGTTAGTCTATTGGGTTAAGTACTAAGATAGTGATCGTCAAATCAGAGTGCTATCAATCGAATGACTTAAGATCTTTTGTCAAACTTATTCAACCATTTTGAACATGTTATTTAACTAAAACAGACATAAGACTTAGGCTTGTCAAATGCTCCTATTCAATTCAACTAGCTTAGATAATATGTTTCAATCGGTCGAATAGTTTGTCAACTTAGTTGGCTATTTTAAACATTTTGCTCAAGTTGGGTTCGATTAGGTTTACTCTAATTCATCTTAGACAAGTATTTCAAATTATTTTTTAGTGTTGGTTAAATAGTCCTCAAAATTGGTTGAATTTTTTTTTGTAGATTTGCCTAGAAATTATTCAACTATCAATGAGACATGGTCGAATGTTATAGTCCTATTCAACTGACTATGTGTTTTGGTTGAATAATTTCATGAGGTTTGCCAAGTGTTCACTCGACTGTTTGTGTGAAATGGTCAAATGAAACAATCTCATTCGACTGAATGACTATCCTAGTCAAAGTATGAATTTCTAGGTCATAAGATTTATTCAACCTTTCAAAAGATTGGTCGAATTCTACAATCATATTTGACTAGAGGAATGTTCTAGTTGAAGCTTTTTAGTATTGATATTTGTTTTGGTCAAATGTTTATAAAGAGCAGTCGAATTGCAAAATGGGTTTTAAGGTTTTAAGTCATTCGAGTTACTTTCTAAGTTCTTATAATGAGTTACAAGTCTACTCATAAGTCAGGAATGCAAGCTTTTGATTGTGATTTTAAATTGTTCGAATGATTAAGCAGGCTGATTGATTCTAATTTTAGAAACAATTGAATGCTCATGTGGTCATTCGACTGCTTAGGACTTGTTTTAAGTTTCTTTGTCTGAGTTGGTGGAATAGCCCGATTGGGTGATCAAATGATCTATTCCTAAAATCTTGGTTCATTTGATTGCTTTTCTCATTATTGGGTTATGATAACATGCAATTTATTGAATTTATTATTGTTATCATGGTTTGAATTTGAATTGTTTAATGTCCTAATGGTTGGATTTATTGAATTTTTATTTTAGGAGATTGGGTTTGAAGGTTTGGAGCAAATTGGGCTTATTGAAGTAATTTTGGAGCTAACTGGGTCAAGACATCTTTTTGGGTTTTGAAGAATAGGAGTTTGAATTTTAATTTCAGTATTTTAGTTGAATTTTTATTTTTAGTAGGAAATCTGTTTTTAATAGGAGTGAACTTTTGTAATCTACCTAATTTTGAAAACTCCTAATTGATTTAGAAGTCTAAAGGGAAGGAAAGTACTACTAAATCTTTCATGTTACTAATTCTCAAAGAGGGTGAAGGCTATATATATATTCCTTTAGGGATTCAAGAGCCAACACTTTTTCTCCATTAAGAAGTGGACGGCTGCTGGGGGGGCACTCCCTATTCTCCCTCTCCTCAAAACATTTTTTTCTTTTTCTTATTTTTATTTTGTTCAAGACTCATCATTATGAGTGACTAAATTTTTATTTCTGATTCAAGGGGAATTTTAATCGATTGTTTTTTATTGTGAGGTTAGGTACTTAATTTAATTTCTTGTCTTTTATTCAAGTATTCGTTGATTCTTGATTTAATTTTAGGGAAACCTAATATTGGTTAATCTGACAATTTAATTCAATATTAGCTTTTCTATTGCTATTCAGGAATTCAGTGATCCGTAATTATCATGAATGAATGGTACAAGTAGCAACTAGGTTATTTTTGTTTATGGGTCTTTTACCGGTATTCATATAACCTAGGGAATCAATGGAACAAAATTGAATAATTGCGGCTATCCCAATTATTTATATTTTGGTTTAACTGTTTTCACAGAACGTAATGCCATCATTTATTAATATGGAACGCTATCGTGCCCAGCCGATTAATAATAAGTTTCGATTGGATGCTGGGTTTGGTCGATTAAATTTGGAAAACGTAAGATTTATTACGGCTATCCTAATAGATCTAAGGTTAAATACTTGAATCACAAGAATAATATTTTTAACCAATGATCAATAAGACAATCGAATATATGAACCCTTGGATCGGAGTTTTGTGAATTGATTTTCTTCCTTAAATTTTAGTATTTTGCATTATTGATTTGTTTCTTATTTTTAGTTTTTTTTTTTTATTTAGCAATTTTTATTTTAGCAAATTGTTTGAAAACCCCCCAACTTTATTTTTAACATTAACTAAGAGATTAAATTCATTAGTTCCCTTGGGATTCGACCTGGTAACCACTATTGCTACAGTTTGTTGCATTGGGGGAATCAGTTTTTAATTTGAGGGCTTCGACAACCCGACCAAATTTTGGCGCCGCTGCCGGAGAACTACATTAATTTTTTAGTTTGTGTTTTTTCATTTGTTTGTTGATTTTTGAAGAGGAGGAAAAGATGACAATGTATGTAGGAATTTTGAATCAACAACCCTTGTGCACCGTGTATCCAACTCTTAAGGTAAGTCATTCGAATCTTGAAACTCAAATTTCTGATCTAACCGCTTTGGTTCGTCAGTTGGCTATAGGGCAATTGCAAATAGTTAAAGTTTGTAACATATGTTCAACTCCCGAATATCTTACGGATATGTGTCCAATATTGCAAGAAGAACCTTTTTATACATATGATCCTTATTTTAGCAATTACAATTTTGAATGGAGGGATCATTCAAATTTGAGCTATGGGAATCAAGGAGAACAGTCAAGACATCAATCTCAATTTTTTAATGGACCATCACCAATACCGATTCAATCCTCTAATTCAGGTATGTCTCTAGAAAGTATTGTGAAAGCTCTTACGACTAATACTCAACAATTTCAACAGGAAACAAGAACTAGCATTCAGGAAATGAGGAAAAACTTACAAAACTTGGGAAATCAAATCACTCAGCTAGCTACTTCAATTAGTAATTTGGAGGCTCGAATTTCGGAGAAATTTTCCTCACAAATGGTGGTAGATCACAAAGAGAATGTTAGTTCAATAATGTTGAGAAGTGAGAACGAACTTCAGTCGAGCCTAAAATCTAAGAAGGTGGATGAAGGGAAGGATGTAGATAAGGAAAATGAATGCATGTATCAAAATTCAATTAAGGTAACATCTGAATCTTCTTTGTCTAACACTTCTAGTGCAGTTGTACCACTTTTTCCTAGCAAGTTGGAGAATTCAGAGAATGAAGTTAAGAAAACAAAAGGTGATAAGATGGGTGAGAATGTGTCTGATGTAATCAAAGGAACTTTATCTGAAAAATATGTGGATCCAGGTATGTTCACTCTACCTTATATTATTGGTAAGAAAAAAATTGAGCATGCCATACTAGACTTAGGAGCACCAGTAAATATCATGCCTTATTCAATTTATAATGCTCTGAAATTGGGTCCCTTAAAAAAAGTTGGGGTTGCTATCCAGTTAGCTGACTATTCTTATACTTACCTGGAGGGGATTATTGAGAATGTTTTAGTACAGGTTAACGAACTAATTTTTTTGATCGATTTTTACATCTTGAAAATGGAAGGAGACACAATTATTGATTCAGCTCCACTTCTATTAGGAAGACCATTCATGAAAACATCAAAGATTAAAATAAATGTAGACGAGGGTACTCTCTCCGTCGAGTTCGACGGTGAGATTGTTAAATTTATTATTTTTGATCTTATGAAGTACCCAAATGAATGTCGATCAATTTGTTTTGCTGATGTTGATTTAATTGTGCAGGAAATTTGTGAAGAAGAATTTGATATTCATTTTAATTCGAATGCACAATTAGATATGGAAGGGAAGTTATATGAACCTCCCAAATTAAAGTTGAAGCCTCCTTGAAAAAAAAAAAAAAGAAACGTCGAGCATAAAGACGTTAAACAATTGCGCTTGTTGGGAGGCAACCCAATATATTTTTTTTCCTTCTTGAATTTGTTTAGTTTGTTATTGATTAGGCATATTTGATTTGTGTCATTTGTTTCTTCTTTTAATTTTTTGTAGGTACCCAAGATGGAATTTTTAAGAATTGCATTAAACCAAAAGACACTAAGACAATTGAAAAAAAAAAATTTGAACAAAAGTAGTCTTGATGTTAAGAGATGATCACGCGGTTTTTGAAGCAATTAAAAAAAAATGGACAGAAGCAATATTAGTGTTAAGAGATGATCACGCGGTTTCTGAAAGAAGTTCAAAATTTAGACAGAAGCAGTTTTTGCATTACCAGATGATCACGCGGTTTTTAGAAGAGGTATTTTCACAGTTCAACTTTTTCAAAATCCTCCGCGACCTCACCATCGCCATAGGAGAGTTTTCTCTCATTTTTTTTGTCCTATTTTTATATATTACATAGGGTGATTTTTTTTTAGACTTACTGCGACTTTAAAATTGTGTTAATTTTTTTTTTGGGTTGCATGCTAGTTTCGTTTCTCTTTCTCACCTTTTGCATACATTGAGGACAATGTAGAATTAGGTGTGAGGGAGGATTTTATGCATCTATGCCATTTTTTCTATTTTTCTTAGAACTTCATACTCTTTTAATTTTTGTCTGAAAATAATTTTTGAGTTAGTATACATTGTCGATTTGAGTTGGAACTCATGAAAGAAACAAGTGTGATTAGTTGTATTTTGGATAAAAATTCTTTTAAGTATCCCATTGATTTTGATGATTGAATTAGATGCAAATGTGCAAAATTTGATACAATATTACACACTTTTGTGAGCATTTGAGCCTTGAGAGCATATTATCATCTTTGCTTTAATTTTTTTTATGTGTGCATCAATCATAACATGTTTATTCTAGAACTTGCTTTGCAATACTTTTCAAGACCACATTAATAAATTCATGCATTAATATGATGAGGGCAATTAGGTTTACACACTTTATCTATCTTAAAATGACATTCACGTGCATATTCATCTCCTAGTCAACCAAATTGAGCCTTTATCCTTTTTTTTTTTTTATAACCGTACAACTTTATACACAAGCCTTCTTTTTGCGTTTAACATTCTTTTTGGTCCTCATATTAAAGAAGCATGTGTTTAGATGTTGAATAGGTGGTTATTTGTAAAGAGAATTGGAGAATTTTATGTTGAGGATTGTTTTTAGAGATTTATTCATATGATTTGAGGAAATTTATATACGCATTCTTAATTTATTCTCGAGATTATCATTTAAAAAAATTTTGAAAAAAATGAAAAAAAAGAAAAAAAAAAGAAAAAAATTCCCAGAAAATTCAGATAAGTGAATTTGAAAAAAAAAAAAGTGAAAAAAAAAGCTCAAAAATTTTGATCGAGGAATGAGATGATCTTGCTTTGGATATTCTTCTTTAGGTTGATTATACTTTATGTTATGGGATGAGTTGGTTAGTAGGTCTGTTTTGTAATATTTGACATGCTTCTTTGGTATGCATTACACATTATTTTTACCTTTTACCCTACCTTTACCCAAGTCATGTTACAACCCTTATAAAGACCCTCAGATTTTTGTTTTGAATTCATTTAATCAGTGGTGGAGATTTGATTAATAAGCAAGCCTATGGTAATAGCATACTATGCTTTGATTTTGAGAGTTATTGATAAATTCCCTTCTACACACTTTGAGTGCATAGAGTGAAATCCTTGTGAGAGTATTGAATTTTGGTGCATTTAATTCTGATGAAATTATTGAATTTAATGGGATGTCTATATTTTCTTTTAAAAGTTATGAATCTATGATCGCTTGCTCTCTGGATTGTTGTTTTGGCTTGATTGCTTCAATGAATGCTACTTGAAATTGTTGAATGATGAAATGAAGGAAGGGAAGAAGTGAAAAGAAAAATAGTTGAATGACATTGGTATAGTAGATACTTGAGGACAAGCATTGGTTAGGTATGGAGGAATTTGATAACATGCAATTTATTAAATTTATTATTGTTATTATGGTTTGAATTTGAATTGTTTAATGTCCTAATGGTTGGATTTATTGAATTTTCATTTTAGGAGATTGGGTTTGAAGGCTTGGAGTAAATTGGGCTTATTGAAGCAATTTTGGAGCTAATTGGGTCAAGACATCTTTTTGGGCTTTGAAGAAGAGGAGCTTGAATTCTAATTTTAGTATTTTAGTTGAATTTTTATTTTTAGTAGGAAATCTGTTTTTAATAGGAGTGAATTTTGTAATCTACTTAATTTTAAAAACTCTCAGTTGATTTAGAAGTCTAGAGGGAAAGAAAGTGCTACTAAATCTTTCTATTACTAATTCTCTCAAAGAGGGTGAAGACTATATATATATTACTTCCAATACTTTTTCTCCATTCAGAAGTGGACGGCTGCTGGGGGGGCACTCCCTATTCTCCCTCTCCTCAAAACATTTTTTTCTTTTTCTTATTTTTATTTTGTTCAAGACTCATCATTATGAGTGACTAAATTTTTATTTCTGATTCAAAGGGAATTTTAATCGATTGTTCTTCATTATGAGGTTAGGTACTTAATTTAATTTCTTGTCTTTTATTTAAGTATTCGTTGATTCTTGATTTAATTTTAGGAAAACCTAATATTGATTAATCTGACAATTTAATTCAATATTAGTTTTTCTATTGCTATCAAGGAATTCAGTGATCTGTAATTGTTATGAATGAATGGTACAAGTAGCAACTAGGTTATTTTTATTTATGAGTCTTTTACCGGTATTCATATAACCTAGGGAATCAATGGAATAAAATTGAATAATTACGGCTATCCCAATTATTTATATTTTGGTTTAACTATTTTCACATAACGTAATGCTATCATTTATTGATATAGAATGCTATCGTGCCCAATCGATTAATGATAAGTTTCGATTGGATGTTGGGTTTGGTCGATTAAATTAGAAAAACGCAAAATTTATTACGACTATTCTAATAGATCTAAGGTTAAATATTTGAATCACAAGAATAATATTTTTAACCAATGATCAATAAGACAATCGAATATATGAACCCTTGGATCGGAATTTTGTGAATTGATTTTCTTCCTTAAATTTTAGTATTTTGCATTGTTGATTTATTTCTTATTTTTAGTTTTTTTTTATTTAGTAATTTTTATTTTAGCAAATTGTTTGAAAACCCCCCAACTTTATTTTTAACATTAACTAAGAGATTAAATTCATTAGTTCCCTTGGGATTCGACTTGGTAACCACTATTGCTACAGTTTGTTGCATTGGGGGAATCAGTTTTTAATTTGAGGTCTTCGACAACCCAACCAGGTTACTCTTTCTAATTGGTTCTGATCAAATTATCAAATTAATCATTTGACTGTTTTCTATGATTTCTTAAGAAATTGGTCGAATATGATTTACATCAGTTGAATATGATTTACATCAGCCGAGTAACTTAGTTCTACATCTGATTTCCAAACTTTGTGGACTAATTTCTGGAATTGTTTTACTTATCATCAAAATCTAAATATACCAATAATCTCCCCCTTTTATGATAATAAAATGCCCAAAATTTTGGAATTTTCTCCCCCTTTGATCTATGCATTTTCCCCTTAGAATATGCTTAAATAGCCAGCATTTTTATATGAATGAAAAGAACAAGTAGCAGAAGATGTTTAGAATTCCGCACAACATTAAAGCATTAAGCAAACATCATCGTAGCATCATTAATATTATACAAACCTCAAACTTTAAAAGATAGTAACATCAAACACAAACACCAAACATCAAATTTGCCAAAATAGCTCACCCCCTTTTCGTCATCATCCAAAAGGGAAGAGCAAAAGCACAAACACAAAGAAAAATAAAGATAAATGTAGGTCTCAGCTCAATTAATTTTTTTAAAAATGGTTTTCATAAGAAAGGATAGATTTATGGTTAATCAAGAGATCTTTTGTCTCTAACGAGAGCATTGATCTTCTCTTCCAACTTAGCAACTCTTTTCTCCTGGCAAGCTATGTCATTGTGGATTTAAAGGATATCTTGATCCTAGTCTTGATCTTCTTGATTTGTTGAATGTGTTAGTTAAGGAGGTGCAGTGTTTGTAATTTAAGGAGATTGAGGAGTTAATGATTTAAGAGGGAAGAGTTTGGAAAAAGAATATGAGCTCTAATTTTTTGACTATAGTCATATTTAAGTACTGGTTCTTTAGACACATCTACTCCATGAAGGATGACTAAATCTGAGATTATAGGACAGTAGGGAAGGTTTCCTCTCTTGGATTTGCTTAGAGTAATCATGTGCTGGGGAACTAGATAGTGAAGATCTAGATTTTCGTTCTGCATCAGGCATGCCATAGGCCAATAATCCTCCCTAGTAATGTAGTCATGTGTACTCCCTTCCTTTGTCTTTAAGTTGTAAACAATAATTTGATGAAGCAATCTTTCATGAAGACTTAAAAATGGAGCAACACCGATAGCTATTCTAAGTTGAGGATTTTTATGCATGATTCTAGCTTCATCCATGATATTAGTGTTTAAGTATTCTTTACAACTAGAGTATCCCTCATGTGCATGATAGGGTATACATGGCCTACCACTTATTCTACAAATGATGTTCGGGGTCATAACTATTTATACACCTCTAACATACGTCTTAAACATACATCTATGCCTATGGTTTCAAATGACTATATCACTCATCATTCTCTCCTCCTTGCATCCTCTGTGTTCTACCATATTATTGTAAAATACTTTTACTAGCCTTTCGAACCATGAACTATTTGGATAGAGAAATGATATAAGGAAGGCCTTTTGAATATGTTCTCCGTAAGTTGATAGTAGTATTTTTATACAATGGAATTAAATTATTTTTAGCTTTATTTATGAATTTGATGACTGTTTTAAATCTTATTTCATTATTTTACACTGATTTAATTCATGAGTTTTGATTTATAAAACATTGGGTTTACTTTTTAAATTTTGGATTAGATGAGTAGTAATTAGTATTTTGAGTATAACTTTCTGCTTTGAGGTTCGATTGAGGTGATTCTTGTTGTGTTGAATAGAAGACTTTGAGACCTACAAATCTTGTGAAGATCCCAAATGCTGATTCAAGTAGGAGGATATTCGAAAATTGCATCGAATTTGCTACGTAATGTTAAAAAGTCAATGCCATGTTGAAAAAGGAAACTTAAGCATATTAAGAAGGGAATTTCGGGATTCAGTTCCTAAAACTTCAAAAGTCTCTAAATTCAAGAAAGAGGAAGTTTCCAAATTTTGGAAAGGCAAGAGATCCTCATCACACAATAACAAGAAGTTTCCAAATCAAAGACAAACACCAAGTTTCCAAAAGGCTCATAACTACTAATTCTTTTAGGGTTTTTGGTCCTATAAATACAACATCCCCCAAGGCATTAGGGAGATCCCTCCTCCATGATTTTTTTTCTCTTTCTTTCCTTTTTGTTTTTCTTTAATATGTCTTATTAGTTTTTTTGTTGCTAGAATTCAAGGGATTCTATACTTTAATTAATTGCGTGGACGAAATTTATTTCTTTCCCTTAAAGTTTTTATTGACATGATTATTGTTTGATGAGATTTTATTATTGATCTTAATGCTTCAAATGTATAGGTACCTATATTTTGATAATTTGAGATTGACTGCATGCATGACCTATATAATTGCAGAAGATTAGTCCAATATAATAAAATCCACATAAAGTTATAAGATTAATGGACGATTAATACTGTGTGTGAGGTTTTAAGAAAAATCCTAAATTACAAATATTTTACAAAATTTAAAGCAATTGAATATAATTAAAATTGTATTACCATTGAGTTTTGGTTAGTCAAATTAGAGATTCATTGAATGACCATTGTGTGAATCTATTCTTAGAAAATCTATCATCATTAACAACAACTCTTCAGTCAATAAACCTAAAGGAATTGAAAATATGAGGGCATGTGAAAGATTAAAAATAGATAAAATTGATATCATAAGATTTTTATTAAATTAGGGTTTCATATCAAGTAGGGTTTTATTATTCATAGATTTTATTTTCGTAATTTTCTAATATCCTCATAACTTCGATTTGATCCGCCCAACTTAAATTTGAAGAATTCATATTTAGTAATATAAAATATTATCATGAAAATGATATTTGATCTCATCTTTATAAACAACATTCGACTATGACATACTTGTCTGAATTAGTGACACCAAAATTGCATATTAAGTTTTTGACACAGTTGTTGAGAAATATCTTTGCATATCAACCATAGTATCTTGTTTAAAATTTGACATTATTTTTTTTATATATATTTCTTGTTTTTTATTGTTCTTGGTAAATAGATTATATAGTTTTAGAGTTTTTCATATATATTTTTTTGTTCCTGTCCATACAGAATTAGGATTTCTAGGGTTTTGCTGCTGTTTGGAATTCAACTTAAAAATTAGTGTTAGACAACCATTATTTCCAAAGTATTTCAACGTGTTGATCAAGACCAATAGTTACTAGGAGCCGCCCTATTTTGGTCAAATTCCATTGTTTTCATAGGTTTTTCTATTTTTCTTAGATTTTTTTGTAATTTTTTTTTTTAGTTTTTTGGTTGGTTGTTTAGGTTTCTTTTATGCATCTGTTTGTCATATTTTTGTGAATTCTACTTTTATATTGGTGATCTAGGGTTTTTAGAGTGGTTCTTGCAAACTATTTTGAAGATCTAAATTTGTGCTACATTTTTGTGTCGAGCTTAAACCGATCCTAAGATCGAAATAATGGCATAGGATAATAAAGTTATGAGGGAGTATTCCATACCGAGATTTAAGGATGTATAGACTAGTGTTGAATAACCTATAGTTGTAGCTAACAACTTTGAACTAAAATCCAGTCTTATTGGCATGATGTAGGTATATCAGTTCAGTGATGAAGAAACCTTCAAAGATCCAAATATAATTTGAAGAACTTTCTGGAGATCTGCGACATGATTAAATTAAATGGAGTAAACTCTAATGCAATAAGGTTATGATTATTTCTTGTCCCTCTTAGGTGAAAGGCAAAGGTGTGGCCTAACTCTTTCCCTGCTAGTTATTTTACAAATTGGGAGAATGTATCTTAAGTATTCTTGACTAAATATTTTTTACCTAGTAAGACGATTAAATTGTGTAATGATTTTACTAGTTTTAGATAGTATAAGAGTGAATCTTTATATAATGCTTAGGAGCGTTTTAAAGATTTGATTAGGAGATGCTCACATTATGACATACTAGATTGATTAATCTTACTAACCTTTTATGGTGGTCTTTTGCATTCAATTAAAATTACCATTGATGCTGCAGTTGGGAGTGCATTTATGAGTAAATCGTATAATGAAGTAGTGCATTATTAGATAATATGACCTCTAATTAATACGATTGATCTAATGAACGTGAAATTCCAAACCAAAGATTTGGTGCGCATGAGGTCGATACTTTAACCATGCTTAATGCTAAAATTGATTCATTAATTGATGTTGTAAAATCTAATTAAATCAATATTGTGACTAACCAGATTTATTATGAGTCATGTGGAGATTCTTCTCATGTGGTTTCTAAGCGTTTGCGCATCCGCAGGTTCAACAAGCAAACTATGTCCCTAACTTTGGCAGGTTTCAAAATAATCCTTACTTCAACACATATAATCCTGGATGGAAGAATCATCCAAAGTTTTCATGAAGTCAAGGAGTACCATAGAGAGTGAATCAACCAAACTTTAATTCAAGGAATCCACAGCTAGGGGAGAGCAAGGCATTATGGGAGGTTGTAATTGAATGCTTGGTATTAGTAACAAGTGAAAGATTGAGAGTCTAGCAACAACGACTAATAAAAGGTTTGATAGGTTTGAAAGTAAAATTGATCAAATAACTAATATCTTTCATTCTTATAGCTGGGTAGATTGCCAAATGGTACCGAGAAAAGCCAAAGAGCAGGTTAACGTAAGCACAATGAGGAGTGGTAAAGAATTGTAGGACATACCAGATTCGCTTAAGGATGAAGAAAATAAAAAAGAGGAAATGAAGGAACTCCAAAAGTCTACAAATGAGGAGATTAAGACACTAGATTTTAGATAGGGAAGTATTTTACATTTTAGTGACTATAAACCACCTGTTGCTTTTCTTGGGCATCTTTTATATGCAAAAGCAAAATTTGAAAAAAATTTAGAAATTTTTAAGAAAGTGCACATTAGTATTCTTCTGTTGGATGCCATTAGACAGATGCTGAGATACACAGGATTCCTCAAGGAAGCGATCACTAAAAGAGGAAATTCAATGAGGTTTCAAAGGTCAAGTTTACAAAGGAGTGCTCCGCGATTCTACAAAAAAATTTGTAGTCAAAACTCAACAATCCAAGGAGTTTTTCTATTCCTTGTACCATAGGATCTACTGATTTTTCTAATGTTTTATATGATCTTGTTGCTAGCGTGAATATCATACCTTATTCCAAATTCTCTAAATTAGGATTAACAAAATGTCAACCTACAAGTATTTCTTTGTAATTAGCTTATAAAAGTATGAAGTATCTAAGGGGCATTGTTGAAGATATGTTCGTTAAAATTAATAAATTTATTTTTCCTATCGATTTTGTTTTCTTGGATATGGATGATAATGATGAGGATACTTCATTTATTTTAAGTTGACCTTTCCTTACCACTACACAAGTCCAGATAGATGTTTATGCTTCATGCTGGGAAGTTAATTTTACGAATTGATAATGAAAAAATTGAGTTCAATATTTTTCATTCCAAGAGAAATTTTGACAAACATTGCATGGATAAAATTATTGAACATGATCATGATCTTAATGTCTTTCATTTTACCAATTATATTGAAAATTGCATTATTAATTCGTTGCATGCAAATCATGACTTTCTAGACAATAAATATATTGACGCATGTACTATCTTGGGTATGAAATTAATTGAATTTCAACAAAAAATGAGGCTTGATGCAAGCAAAGAAAGAAAGTTGTAGATAAGTAAGTTAGAGGAACGATAGAATAAAGTATATAAGAATGTACAAACTTAGAAGGAAGGTATAAAGGCATGGCATGATACAATGAATAGACATAGTGTCATGATCTATGAGGACAAAAGAAGTTGCTAAAAGGGAGGCTACAAGTTTATCTACTTTATTAGGGAAGTTTACTGTTCTCTTTTCTTTTATTTCATTTATCTTGGTTTTGTCTAAGTGTGGGGGGAGCATTCTGATTCATGAATTTGATTTTTTTTTTAAAAAAATGAGTATTGCTGAATTTGTTTCGATACCAACAAAACTTTCTCAAATTTTCTAGTTCTTGTATATTACTTGCTTTGAATTGGGTTGCATGAAAAATAATTAGTATTAGTGATTAATTGGTATGTGATTAATTATTTATCTTTTTATGGTTGATTTGAAAGATAAGCATATAAGATTTGACACAAAAATTTACCCAAATGAGGATTTGAGCCTTAAAAAGCATTGTGCTCTCATTTTTCTTGTTAAACGTATATCACATTTAGAACGAACAATCTAGAACTTGTTTTGTTATGCATTTTGAGATCACATTCTTAATTTTCATGCACTAAAATGATTAAGACACCTAGATTCACACCATTTTTGGCTTTTGCAAAATACCATCTCTAACATTTTATATCCCCTAGTTAACCCATTTGAGCCTATTTCTTTTTTCTTTCTTAAATTATCCACATAATTTACCCCATGACCTATTTTTTTCTAGCTCCAGGTTTTGAATCCAAATTCACTAATATACGTATAGTTAAGAGCATGACATTATATTTTTAGATTTTATTTTTTATGTGTTAGAATTATCATGATGAAAACAAAGGAAAAAAAGTAGTGCTAGTTGAAAAAAATATATATATACACAAAAAGAAAGTTGAAAAAAAAAGAAAGAAAAAAAATTAAAGGAAAAAATATTTCTCATTCTTGAAAATTGTTCACTCTTATAGTAGAATTCCATTACATATTCTTTGCTTCGGAGGTGTGATATATTACATTTCATATTTGGAGTTAGAGCGCGATACATATTTTGGGATTAAAAGTAAGTTAGCATTTTCATTGCTTTGATGTAAAAGATGTCATGTCTTATACTTGAATATTTTTAGTAAATTATTTTTACGCCAATATTTGTACCAATTTATCCTTCCCTTAACCCTTACTCCATTACAACCAAATAAAAGATCTTTTGTTTGGTGCATGGTTAGGAATTTGGACAAAATTGAATTGATTTTGGAAGAAAATTATTTTGTTATTTGTCTTGCCTGAAGACAAGCAAACATTCAATTGTGGAGGTACTTAATAGCAATATTTTTATGCACTTGAATTATATTTTTTTAAGCTTTATTTATAAATTTTATGACTATTTTAAACCTTATTTTGTTATTTTATAATGATTTAATTTGTAGATTTTGATTTAGGAAATATTGAGCTTACTTTCAAAATTTTAGATTAGATGAGCAGCGGTCAGTATTTAAGTATAACTTTCTGCTTCGATATTTGATTGAGGTGATTCTTGTTACATTGAAAAGAAGACTTTGAGGCCTAAGGCTGATTCAGGCAGAAACATATTCGAAAATTGGGCCAAAATTGCTCTTACGGTGTTAAAATGTCAATGCCATGTTGAAAAAGGAAACTTGAGCATGTTAAGGAGGGCATTTCAGGATTCAGTTCCTAATTACTTCAGGAGTCTCTAAATTTAAGAGAAAGGAAGTTTCCAAATTTTGGGAAGGCAAGAGATCGTTATCGCACAATAAAAGCAAGTTTTCAAATCAAAGACAAACACCAAGCTTCCAAAAAGCTCACAACTACTAATTCTTTTAGGGTTTTTTGTCCTATAAATACAGCTCCCCCTAAGGCTTTAGGGAGATCCCTCCTTCATGATTTTTTTCTCTTTCTTTTCTTTTTATTTTTCTTTAATATGTTTTGTTATTATTTTTTTTTTGGTTTCTAAAACTCGATGGATTCTATTCTTTAATTAATTACATGGACTAAATTTATTTTTTCCCTTAAAGTTTTTATTGACATGATTATTGTTTAATGAGATTTTGTTATTGATTTTATTGCTTCAAATGTATAGTTACCTATTGTCACGCCACGAACCGAGAATCGTGAACAGCTGCCCGTTGTCCTGGATGCCAGTTGTATTTCTACAGAAAATCGAGCAGAACCTCTCCATAAATCGGAGGTCTCCCATGTACAAATAAACCTGTATACCTGTGTAATTTAAAATCATCCTGTAAATTAAACAAATGGCTATCCCGGCCTCTCCAAAACCAACAAATCCCACAACCGACATTCAGAACAACGCAAGGCTAAATAAATTACCAGCAATCCTAGCCATAAACCTCTACTGTCATGTCCAACTAGAGCATGAGCAGCCGCTACACCGAGTGGGCCTAATACACAATACTTTTTCCCAAGTAACATTCAAATACGTACAATCGTCTCAATACAAATGAAATATGGGAGTTTCGTAAATAAACATACATAAATTATATAGTCATCCCAAAATAAATACACGGCCAACTACGGATCTAACAAGACCTCGCAGGGTCGAAAATATAATACGTAATTCATCTTTCAAATTAAACTTAAGATCTCACCATCCAGAATAGCCAGATCCATCAAAATCTCTAAACTCTGAAGTATTACTCCAGCACAACAATCCTGTCTGAGGGAGGAGAGAAGAGGGGTGAGTATCTATGGGAGGATACTCAGTGAGTGAGGAGATTAATCTCAAGTACTAATAGTGTAGGTGAACATTGGAGTGTCAAATAATATCATTCGTAACCAATAATTCAAATTTCGTAGTAAATCATGATATTTTCAAATAAAATGAACTCATTTGATCATTCACACGAAATCATACATATATGCATCAATTTAAAATCAAGTAGATCAAAGAGCAAGCCGAAATGATCCTGGCAAAGGTCAACCATGACCAAAGACAGGCGCATCGGGGGTGTTATTATACAAAGTGTTTTAAAAGTAGCTCTCTACCCCGATGTTGGCTGTGGGCTTAGCTCATTGCTTACCCAGACTCGTCAAATAGGACCCCACCCGGTGCTAGACGGTGGCGTCACACATGTCCTCCCCTGATGTGGGTTCCACCGGTCGCGCCTATGAATAAATATAAACTGGACGTTTGCGGATACCTCCTGCAGAAGCATATCCGGGCAACCCGTGCCTCTACAAAGTCCCTTCGTAGCTACGGAATCATCAATGTCATCATCATAGTATCACAAGGGCACAACGTCCCGCAGGTAAGAATCCTATCATCACAAGTGGGCATCCCAGTGCCCTCACAGATCTCAAAACATTTCAAATCCGTGTGCCAATACATTTCATCAAATCATTTCAAAACAGCATACCAATGCAACGGTAGAAAAGGAAACATTCATTTCTCAAATCATGGCACAATTTCATTTTATTTCAAACATGGATGCATAATCGTGGAAAACATAACTACGACACTCTAATAATCACAAAACAGATTTGAATTTCAATTTCATACGTCGAGACAATGCCTATTAAAAGCATGTTTTATTAAAAACACGATAAAATCAGGTTTCACTATTTCATGCAAGAGATTAGGGTCCCACTCACTTTCCAGGGAGGGTAATCACTCCCTATTTTCAAAATAAATCCGAATTTGACTCCTCGAGTCTCCAACAAGATCAAGCTAATCAAAGTATCACATTAATCATCAAATTTCCAATTATTCTTAGGGTTTATCATTTTTCCTAAGTTTGTACAAACCTTAATTCTCCAATTTATGAATAAACTCTAATGTCATCAATTTTCATTCCATTTATAAGTAAATAACTAAATTAAAATCAAGTTAAATTCAAACCTAAAATCGTTCAAAATCGAAAACAAGTCTAAATACATAAATTCCCTATAAGTTAGAAAAATCTTTGAAAATTTATACACTTTTCAATTTCCATCCAAATACTTCAAACTATATGTCATTTTCAAGGTATTGGAGTCTATTTTCTTAATACAAAAGTTGTATTTTGATTTCCTATACGTAGGACAACTTATAATGAAAAGACTACATCAATTCTTAAACTCAAATCCCAAGGAAAGCTACACAAACCAATCAAACAAAACCTTAATACTATCTAAGATATTCTTCCATGCTTCGCAGTCCAATTTATATCAAATTCTAGATTTAACCTAAATAATTTCATATGAAATTGCAGGAAAGTACATTTCCTTTGAGTCGAACTTATTTCAAAGCATACATATAGTTTCCAATTCTAATTTCAATCCTAAATTCGATAAAAATAATTCAAACGTCCAAAAGAATTTCATTTCCCTCACCTAGGGTTTTGCATAGTTTACAATCTCGTGGTCCAAGCGTTGTGCAATTCAGTCCGGGACCTGAAATGCTTCAAATTCGAAGCAATAGTCAGCAATTAAGTCTAAATCACCAAGGAATCGAAACCCTAGAACTATTGAATCAGAATCTCGCCCTTACCTACGTAAAAGTGGGCTTAGAGTTTTCGGTTGGGGCTTCCGCAGGTGGCAGAACCTGCTCGCAGCAGAGGGAGAGAAGTGCTTGCGGCTACACGGGAAAGGAAAGTCGCGCGCTGCAGTCGCGTGCGCGCAGGGGCAGTCTCACGCGCGCTAGGCGGGGCATTCGCGGCCGATCGCGAGTAAGGCAGGGAGACAGAGAGAGAGAGAGAGCGAAATAGAGAGAGACAGAAAGTGATAGAGAGAGGTGAGCGGTGGCGTGTGGTGGCACCGAGTCGCGGCGGAAGCTACGACGGAAGGGAACGGAAGAGTGCGAGACGAAGAAGAGAGAGAGAGAGAGTGAGAGAGAGAGAAAGAGAAAGAGAGAGCTGTGAGGGGAAAAACAGAGAGGGAGGTGGAGAGAGAGTGGGTGGTCGACGGGTTGATGGCAGCGGCGGAGGAGGCGGTCGGGTAAGGGAGGTTACGGTGGGAAATGCGAAGGGGTTCGTGGGAGAGGATGAAAGAATGAAAGGAGAGGAATTAGGGCTATTAGCCCTAATTCGAAATTTTTTTTTTCGAATTTTTTTATTATTATTATTATATATTTCTTTTTATAAATAAATTATAAATAATTAAATGAGTAAATGTATAAATTAATAAATGAATAAATAATCATCTATATATTTTTTTTATACTCACTTTACTTTACAAATCGGAAATACGGATACTTTAAATATCTAAAAAATTTCAATTTCAAGATCCCAAAATCGAAAATCAATATAAAATTTAAAATTTTTCTATAGATATATATATAAACAGAGGAAATATTTTTATTAATTTCAAGTACAGTACAATACGGACACCGTAATGTCGGTGTTACACCTATGTTTTGATGAATTGAGATTGAATGCATGCATGATCAATATAATTGTAGGAGATTAGTCCAATTCAATAAAATCGAAGGTTATGAGATCGACAGATGATTAATACTGTGTATGGCATTTTAAGGGAAATCTTAAATTATAAATATTCTATAGAACTTAAAGCAATCTAATTTAATTATAATTGCATTACTATTGGGTTTTGGTTAATTGAATAAGGGATTCATTACATAATCATTAGGTGAATCTAATCTTGGGAAATCTACCATCATCGACAATAGCTCTTTGATCAATAAACTTAAGGAAATTGAAAAGATTTAAGCATGTGATAGATTGAAAATAAATGAAATTGATATCCTAAGGTTTTTATTAAATTAGAGTTCCGTATCGATTAGGGTTTTACTATTCGTAAATTTTATTTTCATAATTTTCTAATATCCTTATAACTTTGATTTGATCTGCTCAACTTAAATTAGAGTAATTCATCTCATCTCTATAGACAACATTAGGGTATACTTGACTGAATTAGTGATATTAAAATCGCGTATCATAAGGAAATCCTATGCTCTCGAAGAACTCCCAATCAATAACCCTACCATGAAAGATTTGACAAAAAATATTGAGTAAATGACTTACTGTGTTCTTTCAAAAGGAACTCCTTGTAGTTAAATCCAGATTTATTTCCAGCCATGATTGAAATTGAAATGGGGAATGTGTTTTCTTTTGAGATTTCACATGCAGATAGGATTAAGAGAGAGAGAGAGAGAGAGAGAGTTTGTCAGAGAGAAAGACGGTTTTTGGGAAAAGTAAGTTCAAATGATGTTTGGTGAGATTTTTGTGAACCTTAAGGTTTCAAAAATGAGAGAGAAAATGAAACATCTTTTAATTTTGATTTGAATTTAAGAATGATTGAGCTTATTCGATTGAATGATATTAATTATCAGTCGACCTTTATGCTTGAGATCCTTTTAAAAACATTATTGGGATAATTCAATTGTCTTAGGAGTTGGTTGAAAATTCCCTTAGTTTACTATAGTCCTAAGAGAGATTCGTTTGAATGTTATGATAAGTGGTTCGACTGTTTCCAAAGACATTCAATAGGTATTCTAAAAGATATGCACATATTAGTTGGAGGTTAAAGATAACATTTTACAGTTTAACACACAAGTACAAACATCAGTCAAACGTCTCTTCCAGATGATTTGACTGCTTCTCTCATATGGTCAACAGGTTGATTGATGAATTCTGACATTCAAGGTTGAGTATTAGATTACTAGATATACCTTAGAGATCACACAACTGTCGATGTCGAATATCTTTTCTAGATAATTAGACTATATTCAACCAATTGGATGGTTGATTGATTTATCTAATTAGCCATATTTGTTTTGTATATTCAGTAAATTGCATTTAGTTTTACTTGATTAGAATAGTAATGGTCGAATGTTCTTCCCAAGTATTCAACTGTTTTTCTTTTGACTATGAACTAAGCATTTTTGGTTGATTGATTCACCTAATCAATCGAATGTTTTATGTATTTAGTTGATTGTACTACTTTTTTAGTCGATTACAACAGTAACAGTCACATGCCTTTCACATGCCTTGTCTAGGCATTCAACTGTCTTCTTTTGATTACTATTTCTAAGTTGATTGTCTTCTTAAGACGGTCGACCGTCTTAACCGCTTGGTCAACGGATAGTTCATTTTAGTTGAATATTTTCTTATTTTCCTATATAATCATTCAAATCATCTTTGATTTGGTTAAATGCCTTTAGCTTAATCTTTTTGAATATTTTTTGATCTCTTATGAATTGTTTTTGAATCTTTGCTTCTTCTTTTCTAACTTCGTTCAAGTATCCCTAGCTCTCTTTTAAGTTTAAGAAACTTGTTTCTATCTAGGGGTTTTATGAAGATATCAGCTATTTGTCTTTGGGTATTTATATATTCTAAGATCACATCATTCTTCAAAACATTATCTCTGATGAAGTGTTATCTCACTTCAATATGTTTTGTTCTTGAATAGTGAATTAGATTTTTGGTTAAGTTAATTGCACTAGTGTTGTCACACTTACCTAAAACATACTCAAAATTCAGATCATAATCTCTTATCTAACTCCTAATCCACAATATTTAGGTAATAAATTGCACAATAGCAACATACTTAGCCTCTATGGTTGAGGTTTCCACACTATTTTGTTTCTTGGAAGATCATGACATCAGCATACTTCCAAAGAATTTTCATATTCTACCAATGCATTTTCTATCTATTATACATCTTGCATAGTTTGTATCTGAGAATTCATGTAAGTCGAAACTAGAATATTTATTATACCATAGTCCTAGGTTCACGGTGTCCTTTATGTATCTAAGGATCCTTTTAATAGTTGTCATATGTGATTCTGTAGGATCTGATTGGAAAATTGCACATAGACATACATTGAACTGAATATCTAGCCTAGAGGCTATTAGATAAAGAAGAGAATCTATCATACTTTTGCATAACTTCTGACATACAAATTTCCCTTCATGTAAGAATCACATAGCTAATCCTCTTTAATTTTTTATTTTGGGGAGTCCTCTAACTAGATCTTTCCTTATTAATTCTGAAATAAGATTCCTTGCATGTCCTTGTCTTCTATGCCAGAGTCTAGGATTATCATTGTTTACTTCCATTAGGCAAGTTTCTCTTGCTTTAGGAAGATTATCTAAATTTATTGTGTAAATGTTTCCTTCTCTAATTCCTCTAAATTTCATTTTCTTTGTTACTTTATCAACAATCAGACATTTAACGTCACAAACAAAACAATGAACCCATTGTCACACAACTGACTAATGATTAGTAAATTAAGCTTCAGACTTTTAACAAACAAAACATGTTCCATTTGAGTTAAGGACTTACCTATGTTGGCGATTCCAACTATTTTGCCTTTTGAGTTATCTCCAGAGATAACTTTGCCTCGTCCCTTCATTGTTAGACTACTAAACTTGGTTGCATCACTAGTCATGTGGTACGAGCATCCATTGTCCAGAAACTAGGAACTTTTGGTTCCTTTAGCCTTAAAATAAACTTGCAATAGAGTTTAGTCGGGTTTTGGCATTTAGTACCCAAATTCTTTTGGGTCTACCACTATTAGTTTTAGTAGTAATTTCATTTTTAGGAATCCACTTCATTTCTTCTTTGTCCTTTTTGCGATTTGGGTTGGTTTTACACATACTCTATTTTTTAGTTTGTTTATGTGAAACAATTGTTATTTTGAGCTTACATGTTTGTGCTGCATGTCCCTTCTTTATGCATACATGGCATTTATTTTTAATTTGTTTAGAACTTCTAACAAGTAGAGTGTATAATTTTTCTATATATATGCAGGATCATAACCCATGCCAGCCTTTTAATATATAGCCCTTTGTGATCCTAGCATCAGATCTAGTTTGTTCTAAGATTCTATCAATTTTAGAAGTTTTGCTTTTAATTCATCGATGGCTTTTATATCATGTTATAATTTCAAATTCATTTTTATTATGTTGCCATTCTTAGTGGTTCCTACAGAATGTTCAGACAATTTTGTTTTTAGTTCATTTATGTTTTTATTCTGAAATTCATTCATTTTCCTTAGATTATTATTGTTTGAGATGACCTTTGTGTTTTCTTTCTTGGCTTCTTGCAATTATTTTTCTAAATTCTTAATTTTGTCCCCAACTTATTTTCATTTGCTTCCCTTTTTGTTTGTTCATTTTTTTCTTCTAGGATTTCTAATGTTTTCTTAACTTTTCTATTTTCCTTATTAGTCTTTTTGAGATCCTTGAGAGATTCCATTAAAGCTTCATACAATTTAGACATAGAGAAATTTTCATTATTAGAATCAAAGTCAAAAATGGATTGTACCTCATAATCATCACTCTGATGTTCCAAGGCCATTACAAGTTTCCTTGCTCTTCAGCATCATCCTCTTTACTTGAGGTGTCATCTTTATCACTTCAAGCTGCTAAGGCCTTCTTCTTGTTTTTTTTTTCCTCTCCTTTCTTTCTTTTCGTTTCTGTCTTTTTTCTTAGCTTTCTTTAGCTAAGGGTATTCAGTTTTCAAATTTCCTTATTAGTCTTTTTGAGATCCTTGAGAGATTCCATTAAAGCTTCATACAATTTAGACATAGAGAAATTTTCATTATTAGAATCAAAGTCAAAATTGGATTGTACCTCATAATCATCACTCTGATGTTCCAAGGCCATTACAAGTTTCCTCGTTCTTTAGCAGCATCCTCTTTACTTGAGGTGTCATCTTTATCACTTCAAGCTGTTAAGGCCTTCTTCTTGTTTTTTTTTTTTTTTTCCTTTCCTTTCTTTCTTTTCATTTCTGTCTTTCTTCTTAGCTTTCTTTAGCTAAGGGTATTCAGTTCTGATATGTCTAAGCTTTTTACACTCGTAGCATTTGACCTCCTCCTTTTCTGGCTTTTTGAAGTTCCACTTGTTTCTATTCTTTCTCCAAAGCATGAATTTTTTGAACTCTTTGGCCAGCAATGCCTTATCCTCTTCATTATCCTATCTTTTGAATCAGAGGAGCTTTCATCACTTTTAGCCTTAAGAGCCACTCATTTTTCTCTCCTGTTTGATGAGACCATTGGCATTCAGCTTCATTTCATGAGTTAGTAATAATCATACCAGCTGATCTATAGTAAGAGTTTTAAGGTTCTTTGATTTTTCAATTACTGTGACTTTTAGCTCCCAAGATTTTGGTAGACATCTTAGAACTTTGTCCACCATGCCTTTTTGAGGAGTACCTTTTCCAAGCAGTCTTAGTTTGTTTTTAATTATGTTAAAGTGCATCATCATTTCATTTACAGTTTCTCCATCTCTCATCTTGAAAGCTTCGTATTCTTGCTTTAACAATCTAATCTTGTCATTACAAACTTGATCAGTGCCATTGTAAATTGTTTTAAGTCTCTCTCAAATTTCTTTAGCTGCAATACACATAAAGACTCGATTGTATTCACTTAGGCTCAAGGCAAGATAAAGAAGATTAACCGCCTTACAGTTTGCTCAATAGGTTTCAATAGGTTTTCTTCTGTTTTGGTATCATGTTCTTCATTTTTATTGGAATATGAATGCCATAGTTTTCTTTTGTCAGAAACTCGATTCATTCTTCAATAATTTCCTAAGCATAAGTTTTTCATACATTATTTCTAAGAGGTATAATTATTACTATTGAAGAAAGGAGCTCTACTTGTGGAGCAAGCTTTGTAAGGAATGCTATCTCCATTTAGTGCCGAGATTTTTATAGACAAGAAGATCTTTTATCTGAGGTGGTTAGATCTTTCACTAACTACCTGCTCTAATACCAATTGAAATGCAACCTAGAGGGGGGTAATTGGTTATTTTGAATATTTTAAAAATTTTGGAGTTAAAAAGTGAGTTTTAAGGATGTTTACGAAGCGAGCAGAAAAATAAAGCAAGGGAAGGAGGAAATAGGGTACTAAGAATTCTGTAGTGGTTCCACCAACTCTAATATATGTCCACTCCCAGATGACCCCTAAATTTTTCACTATCAGATATACAAGAACAACAACAACCTAGGCCTTCTATCACAAAATTTGGGACTGCTATATGAGAGACAAATATTAAGAAAAAAAAAAGATTAGTTTGTGCGGATTTTCCTACGCCACTCATTCCTATCTAAGACTATCTTTTCAACTAAATCTATCATTATCATATCTTTACGAATGCCTTGCAGCCAAGTTTTCAATGGCCTATCTCTATGTTTTATTAAATCTTCCACATTTAAGTTCTCTACCTTCCTAACAAATACATCTTTAGACCTTCGTTGCACATATCTAAACCATCTCAGACGGTATTCTCGTATCTTATCTACAATTGAACTAACTCCCAATTTATTATGTATCTCGTTGTTTCTAATTCTATCATTTTTAGTTTTGTTACACATCTACCTAAGCATTCTCATTTCAGTTACTGTCATTTTTTACTTTTGTTGCTGTTTAATGACCAAACATTTAGTATCATATAATAGAGCAGGTCTTATTGCAGTTCTATAAAATTTTTTCATTAAATGTAATGGCATCGTATGATCACAGAGCATTCTAGATGCTTTTCTCTATTTTATCCAACTCGCTTGAATTCTATTATTGACATCCCCATCTTTACTACCATCATTTGGATAATAGAACCAATATATCTAAACTGTTCGCTCTTTGAGATTTCTTTTCCTTCTAATCTAATCGTTTCTTTATTATCCTGATGATTGTCACTAAATTTATACGTTATATACTTAGTTTTAGATCTATTCAATCTAAACCCTTTAGATTCTAACATGTCCCTCAATAATTCTAATTTAGTACTAATACCCTCTCTAGTTTCATCAACCAAAACTATATCATCTGCGAAGAGTATACGCCATGGTATTTCATCTTGAATATTTTTTGTGATTTCATCTATCACTATTGTAAATAGTAAAGGACTCAATGCTGATCCTTGATGGAGCATAATGTTAATAGGAAAGTTATCGCTCAGCCCCCCGCAAGTCTTTACATTGGTCACAGCTCCTTCTTGTATATTCCTAATAAGATTAATGTATTTCAAAGAGACCCATTTTCTCATGAGCGCCCACCACAATACGTCTCTGGGAACCCTATCATATACTTTCTCAAGATCAATAAATACCATGTGTAGATCTCTTTTTTGCGCTCTAAATATCTCCATCAACTGTCTTAGCTAGTGAATTGCTTCATTGGTGGATCTTTTTTATATAAATTTGAATTGATTCTGAGATACACTTATCTCCCGTCTCAATCTATACTCTATCACTCTCTCCCATAATTTCAACATATGACTCATGAGTTTAATTCCTCTATAGTTGGAGTAATCATGTATGTCCCCTTTATTCTTATTAAGTGGGATAAGTGTGCTCTCTCTCCATGGGTTGGGTATTTTTTTTGTTTGTCAAATTTTATTAAAAAGAGCCGTTAGCATTGTTACTTTGAATTTTCTCAAATATTTTCACACCTCGATAGGGATGCCATCAGGTCCTATGGCTTTGTTATTTCCCATTCTCTTTATGGCCTCCTTTATGTTATAGGGATGAATCCTATATTTAAAATCTCTATTAATCTCTTCTATAGATATTTCTATATTTTTTATATTTACTATACTCTCAACATTAAATAGGTTATTAAAATATTTCCTCCATATCTTTCTTATATCCTCGTTTCTTACAAGTGTAATTTTTGTTTTATTCTTAATACATCTAATCTCATTTAAATCTTGTCCCTTTCTCTCCCTTAGTTTAGCAATTCGATAGATCTCTCTCTCCCCGTCTCGAGTCTCTGACGCTTGTGCAATTCGTTATACATTTTACTTTTTTATTCATGGATAATCTTTTTTACATCTTGTTTTCTCTTTTTGTATTTTTCATAGGTCTCACTACTACTATCACTTTTAAGGCTCTTATAGCACTCTCTTTTGATTCGGATCGCAGTTTCTATTTTTTCGTTCCACCACCATGACTCTTTGCCTCTTGGAGCCCCGCCCTTGGATACTCCAAAAACCTCTCTACCTATACTTTTAATATTATTAGACATATCATTCCACATTGTTTCTGAGTTATCATTGATAGACCAATTTATTACTCCAATTACTTTATCCCTAAAAATCAACATATTTTTCTCTTTTAAATTCCATCACTTAATTCTTGGCTCCATATGGTTGATATTGTTTTTGTCATTTAGGCACTCATACGTCTAGAACTAAGAGTTTGTACTGCGTCGTTATACTCTCCCCCGGTATGACCTTATAATTCTCATAGATTGTTCTATCGCTTCTTCTAGTGAGAAAGAAATCTATCTAACTAACATTTGATCCACTTCTATAGATAACTATGTACGACTCTTTTTTCTTAAAGAACGTGTTTACTAGTGTCAAATCAAACGCTACTGCAAGCTCTAGAATTGTACTTCCAGCCTCATTCCTACCACCGAAACCAAAGTTTGCATGTACAGTTTCAAATCCCTCATTGTCTCTCCTATATGTCCATTTATATCTCCTCCAATAAATAACTTATCGCTACTTGGTATGGTTTGCATAAATTCATCTAGATCATCTCAAAATTATTTCTTACTAATTGTATCTATACCTATTTGGGGCGCGTACACGCTAACTATATTAATTACGTTTTCTCCATTTACTAACTTGTCAAGTATAATTCTATCTCTCATCCTTCTTATCTCTACTACATCTCCTAATAGATCTCTATGTACAATTATTCCTATCCCATTTTTAGTTCTATCTCTACCTGTGTACCAAAACTTATGACCATAAGACTCTATTACTCTAATCTTCTCTCTCACCCACTTGGTTTCTTGAAGACACATGATCTTAATTTTTCTTCTATTTATTACTTCACATATTTCTTCTAATTTTTCGGTTAGAGATCCTATGTTCTAAGTAGTTAAGTGAATTTTATCTTCATGGAGTATTTTTCTTGTCCACACCCTAACGTCCCTTGGTAACTTGTCACTACACCCGGGATCGATGTAGCGCGTTGCTGAGGAGAAAACGCCCCATATATTTTCCTATATTTGTCTTCCATTCGTAAAAACGATTAAAAAAATTAATAATACTAATAAAATAATAAAATAAAATAAAATAAAAATATATATCTATAGTAATAATAAAGTAATAAATTTTATATTACAATTATACCGCTATGAGTTTGAAAAATTTTATATTTTAATAATTTTAAATTCATAGATATATAATAATAATAATAATAATAATAATAATATTAATACAAATAATAGTAATAGTAATAGCAGACACAATAATTAGTAGCAAATAAATTAGTAACTAACAATGACAATAATGAACAAATAACCAGATAATGTACCAAACATGTAGTAACAACAACAATAATAAACCCAATGCTAATGATGATAACAAACAAATGAATAATACTAAACAAACAACAATAATAATAACAATAATGCTAATAACAATCATTATAATAATACAACAACATCAAAACTAATAATAAACAATAACAAACAACAATACTAATGATAGAAATGGTAATAATATTAAACTTAAATAAGAATACTAATCATAGTAATGGCAATAGTAATGGTGATGAACAATTTCAATAATAATAGTAATAATGGTGATAATAGTAAATAACAAACAATACTAGTAATAAGGGCAATGTCTAGGATATGAAGGCAGAGGGAGAGGGAAGGCGTGAAGAGATGAACGCAAGGGTAGCGGGTCAGTCAGATGTGACAAAGGGGATAGAAGACGGAGACGACAGTCGGAATAGTAGCTAGATCTAGTAAAAAACAACAGCCAGATCCGGTTGAAGATAGTAGCCAGATCAGTAATTGGGGAGGGAGATAAAGAGAGATAGCGATAAGGGGTTATTCGAAGGAAGCAGGGGGTAGATCCTGTATTTTCTGGTGAGGTTGAGTTTCACTAAGGCTAGATCTGGGTTTTTCAGGTGGTTGAAACTGGATCGGGGTCTTTTGGATGAGAGAAAGAGAGATAGAGAGAGAGAGAGAGTTAGAGAGAGAGAGATCCAGAGCTAGAGATGTATGGAGAGTTATAGCCGTTTCAGAGTTCAAAAGTTTCGTCGTTCAGCAAGAAGAGGTATGGAGGGTGATAAAGAGGGTTATGTTCTGAGGCTATGGCTAAAGGAAATCAGGTGGTAGATCTAGATTTTGTGGGGTATTGGAGGAGGCAGCCGGGGTGAGCAAGATGAAAGGTATTAGACCTGGTTTTTGTGGTAGATCTGATAGTCGATCTGGGTTTTGTGCGAGACCAGAGCAAGAGAGGGCTAGAGAGAAAGGGATAGAGAGAGGAGAGAGAGAGAGATGAAGGGGAAATGCTACTTACCTGTTCGAGCAGTGTGAGAGAGCTACTCGATCGATTGTAGTGAAGTGAAAGCGGCAGGGGCGAGTGAGATCGAGATCGAGATCGAGATTGCGAGAGAGAGAGAGGGAGAAAGAAAAATAAGGATCACATTTCATAAAAATCTTGCTTAGAGGTGCAAGTGGACATTTACAAAGTTTTACTAAACTTTACTCAAACTCTTTCTCTCACTAAAGCTTAGATTAGAGATTTCCCATAATCCTTACTCACAGATTCACAAAGATAAATAAAGATGTTACAAATTTCAAAATTGATACTTCGGTATAATGAATGTAAGTGCAGAAATCTTTATAAGGGAGAGTATAAGTTTGGTTCAAATCGTGTTTCAACAATAGTAGCTCACCGAACTTGTCTTTCTCTTGTTCAAATGCTGAGAGTTTTATATCAAAGCTTCTTAACCATTGGTAGGTTCAAAATTTGAATATTGCATTTAATGTCTTCATTTACCTCTAACAGGTGTGAATTAACTTTTGCAGATCTTTTGCTGAGAAAGCTATTGTTGGTGGTTGAGAAATTAAATGCTTATAGTTGTGTTTGAAAATAGACATTGTAGCAAGAAAAAGAAGCTGACTGATTTTACCATCATTTGATTGTTTCAATCATGAAGCTTTTGATTCGACTGAAAACATCCACTATTAAACTATTCTTAATGTATTCAATTTAGTGCATTCAGCTGTTCGATTGGGTTAGGTACTAAGATAAAGATGGTCAAATCAAAGTGCCATCAATTGAATGACTTAATATCTTTTGTCAAACTTATAAGACTATTTTGAACATGTTACTCAATTAAAACAGACATAAGACTCAGGTTAGTCGATTGTTCCTATTCAATTTGACTAGTATAGATAATGTGTTTCAATCGATCGAATAGTTAGTCGACTTGGTCGATTGTTTTAAACATTTAGCTCAAGTTGGGTTTGATTGGGTTTACTTTAATTTGACTAAGACAAGTATTTCAAACTTTTTCTATAGTGTCAGTGGAATAGTTCTCAAAATCGATCGAATGTTTTCTATGGATTTGCTTAGAAATTATTCAATTATCAATGAGACATGGTCGAATGCTATAGTTTTATTCAACTGACTATGTGTGTTGGTTGAATAATTTCATAACGTTTGCTCAAGTGTTCATTTGACTGTTTGTGTGAACTGGTCGAATGATACAGTCTTATTCGACTGAATGACTATACTAGTCAAAGTATGAATTTTTTAAGTCATAAGATTTATTCAACCTCGTAGCAGATTGGTTGAATTCTACAATCATACTCGATTGGAGAAATGTTCCAGTTGAAGCTTTTGAGTATTGATGTTTGTTTTGGTCGAATGTTTATAGAGAGCGGTCAAATTACAAAATAGGGTTTAAGGTTCTGAGTCATTCGAGTTACTTCTTAAGTTCTTATAACAAGTGCAAGCTTTTAATTGTGATTTTCAATTAATCGAATGATTGAGTATGCCAACTGAGTTTAAGTTTGGAAATGATTGAATGCTCATGTGGTTATTCAACCGCTTAGTACCTATTCTAAGTTTTTTTGTCTTAGTCGGATGAATAGCCCGACTAGGCAGTCGAATGATCTATTGCTAAAAACTAGGTTCAATTGATAAATTTTCTCATCATTCGACTGGGTTACTCTTTCTACTTGGTTCACGTCGAATTATCAAATTTCATATTTGACTGTTTTCTATGATTTCTTAAGAAATTGGTTGAATATGATTTACATCAGTCGAATAACTTAGTTCTATAGTTGATTTTCAAACTTTGCGGACTAATTCCTTGAGTTGTTTTACTTATTATCAAAACCTAAATAAGTCAACAATTATATTTGTTTGGATAATACAAATGACGAATAAAATATATTTTTGTTATATTTGTTCAAATTATGTATAAAATGAATAATATATCTTTTTCATTCCATATAATTTGTGGTTGGTTGGTAGGAATTTTGCATTAATTTTTGTGTGGTGTGTATGATATAGTACTAGGAGTAATGGTTATTATGTTGACAAGGAAGCTTATTGGGCGAATCAAAATTTTTGAACAAAAACATATAGATCTAATTTGTATGGATTTTCATAACTTCTAAAAAGTTTCACCGACATGATTTAAGAGGGTGTCCATAAAATGTCGTCTACAACATTCTTTGTCATTGTCGTACATTGTGTAGACTCTACTATTTCATTAAGTGAGTGAGTCAATTTATACTTTTGGATAGGTTAACTTGTTTATTAGACTTAGTTCTATTTCATAGAGAATTCTATGAGTCAACTTGGGCTTTAGGGTGAGTTGACTTGAATAACTTCTTGTCTGAATTAAGTCTGCCTATGATATATGGTGAGTCGACTAATGTTACTTCTTGAGTCAACTAGCCTAATAGGCTATCTAAGTTATAATTGTTGTTGATCTATAAATCTCCCCTTACGATTCTGAGGTCATGTTCAAGTTGTAGTTCGTCCATTCTAAAAACAATCTCTTGCCAACTATGTAGCTATATAGAGAGTTGTGTTCAAATTGTTTTCAATACTTGTTCTTTTTGCTTTATCGAAAGTAGAATGTAAGAAGTGTTATCTAAAAATAGGCCAAAAGTCGCTCATTTTGATCAGTAACACTTAACTTTCTCTATCTTATAGTCAAATAGTTGTGGGGTCCAATTAAGTGGAGCTTAGTATCCTATCATTAAAACCACATGTCATTGGTAGATGATCTCTTTGAGCCTATAGAGTCTCCCCCTCTTTAGTTTTATTTCTTAGTTATTGATAGTTTTGAATTATTGTGATTTATTTTCATCTTAAGAATTTTTTAGGTATCCCGTATTTGTTGTGTTTAGCTTATTGCTCTTGTTTGAGTTCATGTTTATGCAGTTCATTACAACTTCTAAGTAGTTTTAAGTATTTGGTTCATTGTCAAAAAGTTTGTTAACATGACCCAAAGAAAGAATGTTACTTTTCTTTATGGGTAAAAGAAAGAATGAAAGAGTGTAGGCGTTTGTTTAATATAAATCAAAATAGAGGTAGTTTTTGTATTTTAAAAATAATTAGGTATAATGTATGGTGTAGTGTTTTTACTTTAAAATTAATAAAAATACTTTTTCATCATATATTTTAATGTATGGTTTGTGTTTGAAACAAAGTTCCATTAAGGGCCTAAAAAAAATACTGATAATGCAATCTTTTTCATGGTAAGGAGTAGTTACAGCAAAAAATCTACTTATAAGTTTTGACTTATTTTAAATAATTTGATTTATTTATAATCTAGATCAAATATTTCTTCATTTATTATTTTCTACTTAAAAGTATGTTTGAACAACTCGTCAGTCAAACCAAACATGCATTTTGTTAAAAAATAATTACATTGATAAGTTAATAATCAGAGATAAGAGTGGCTTATTTCTGACTTTAGAGTTATTCTAAATGGTTTGGATTATTTGTAACTTAAAATAAATATTTCCCTCTTATTATTTTTTGCTTATTAAAAAAAAAGATTCAATCAACTGATAAATCACACCAAATATATCTGAAATACATATTAGCGTGACTTCTTTTGCCTTGGCGGTGATATTTGCGTCGTCACTACTCCTTTCTTCTATATACACTCTTAAATACACTTAAGTAGCTGCTTTGTATTATTTTACTTAAATATTTTATAATTAAAATAAAATATTTTATATCGACATATTAAACTTTTGAAATATCATAACAGTTATTGATAAAATAAATGTCAAGTGTTTGTTATATGAGTAAATTAGGGGTGGGCATTTAGTGATCAAAATTGAAATAACAGATTTAATTCAATTATACAATTTTTATAACCATAATCTAGCCAAATAGACCAAAATCGACAATTTGGTTGATCAAATTAGATAGTTATTTCGTGTCCCTTATTTAAATTGATCAAATTATTGAAATACTGGTCTTACGTGATGATGTTTTTGTTCCTGTAATTTTAAAATCAAAGTTTACTAATTATTCTGTTTCATTAAATGTCAATTTGAAAACTTTAAAATTTAAATTTTAAACAAAATAACAAAATATGAAAAAATTAAATTATATGTAATAATCTTCTAATAGTTCATATAAAAAAATAATAACATTACATAAAATATAACAATAATAACAACAATCTGAGTTTTAATTCTAAAATTTAGGATCGGCTGTTTGAGAGACAAATATAGGAGAGGAATGAAATACAATCTGGAGAGAGTGAATAGGTTGAATGACAATTTTTAAGATTTTCTAAATGTTATAGCTTAAGGTTATGAGGAGTATAAACAAATAAGAAGAAGATAAACAGAAAACAAATAAGAAGAAGATAAATAGAAGACAGGAAGATTTGTGGTGGTTCCACCGAATTACTGCACGTCCACTCCTATACTCTCCTTGGATTTTTCACTATTATCCCAATAGTACAAACTTGATTCGCAATTCAAGTTAGACCCATACAAACTTGATTCACAGCTCAAGTTAAACCTTTACAAACTTGATTCACGACTCAAGTTAGTTCTTTCATAGTGTTTCACCCAAACATTTTCTTCCAACATCAATAGATTGATTCTCTCTCTCTAAACTCAGAAAGTGAAACCCTCACCAATCTTGATATGCTTTATATATTTAGAGAGATTGTGTTACAAGTAGTGAGGCTTAGTCCTCAGACGTAACAAATATTAAGCTTACAAAAATTTTCACACCAAAAGTGAATAAGGAATTTAACAGCAAAGTGTAGGATTTAACTAAAAACAAAGAGTATTAAGTTTATTTGATGACGTATCACAATCGTTCGAAGAAGCTCTTTAGTGTTCCTTCAGGTACCCATTTATAACATACTTGAAAGAGTCGTTTGTGAAGATGAACATTAGACAGTAATGCTTTTTACCTTCCTCATTAAAGTTTTAGCCGTCACTCTTCAATGCTTTTGGCACCTCAGTCTGTTCACCAATGATCTTGCTTGCTTTTATTGCAAAAGTTTGATTAGTCTAATCAAATACTTAAGCAAGCATTGTGTTATGTGTTAAGCAAGGTGATGTGGTGTGAATCATGCGTGCTATAGCCTTTCAAGTGCTTAATCACTTAGATCTAACTTTTGCTTTTTTCAGGTTGACTTGTCAAAAATGAAATGGGTTGACCTGGTTTTGAATTCATGTAGACACATTTTGCTCAAATGGTCGACCTATTTATTCTCTTGGTCAACTTATTAAACTCTTTTGGTTGACCTGTGATTTTTTCAAAGTCGACCTATGAGATAAATTTTTGTCTACTCTAAGTTTAGGTCGATAGCTATATCTTCCTGAGTGACCTATCAAGATGATAGAACAAAGAATCTTAAGTGTGGGTCCCCAAATGTGAATCTAAGGTCGGCTGGTGTGGCTAATTAGGTCGACATGTTGATTTTCTCAAGTTGACCTATGTTGTAAATTTTTTCTAAGTCAAAGCATAAGTCGACTTGAATAACACTGTGGCTCATCCTATTGATACCAAAATTATTCCTCTTTCCTTCATGGGTCAACTAGTGTATTGATGATTTTAACATTTAAGGTCTAGGTCAACTTGTTGTGACCATGGTCAACTTGTGGTTGTTCTAGTGTCAATATGCTCAAATAATTGAGTCAGCCTATCTTAAAAATTCTTACTAAACTAAAGCCCAAGTCGACTACCCAAGTTTATGTGTCGTTCTATTGGTTGACTTATCTATGTATTATAATCAATATGTTCAAAAATGTGAGTTGACCTATGAGCAAATTTTATATAAACCAAAGTCTAGGTCACCTTGAAGTTGCCTAGGTTGAATGATCACTTAGACTAGGTTGAATGATATACTAAAGTTTTAGCTTGTTTTTTTGCCTAGGCGATAGTCAGATCAACTTGCTATGACATAACTTACTTAAACAAGGTTTAACTTGACAGGTTCAAGTGTTTGGTCGACATACCTAATATCTGCTGAAGTGCAGGTTGACTGGTTCATTCCTATGGGTTGACCTAAGGAACTGTGTCTTTTGTTTTATATACAATGTCTTAACTCGGGTCGACTTGTTCCATTTGTGGGTCAACCTGTCATGTTATTTATTAAGCTCAAGATGAATGATTCTAATGTTTTGGTTGAGGAATAGGGTGGATCAACTTGTCTTTTCTAACGAGTCAACCTAAAGTTTGCTAACCTTTAAATAAATAAGTCATTCCTTGCTTGAGTCAACCTAAGGTTTGCTAAACCTTAGTCTAAGTGCATAGTGGGTCGACATGCTCCTTGAGTTAAGCTTCTATAGCCTTGTGTATCTCAGGTCAAATGGTGAAGTGAATTTCACAAGCCTGTTCAATGGTCTAACATTACTTGGTTCCACTTGTTCATGTTATGGGTTGACCTGTTTAAGACTTGAAACGAATGAACATAGTTTTTCTAAGGTAAAGCTTGAGCTATTCACTTAGAGATTTGTCATAGACACATAATGCTCAATTGCCTATGTATTTCTAGTATGTCCATTCTTTGTTTCTCCAAATTGGCTCACATAAATATCATCAAAACACTATATGTATAACAATCTGCCCCCATTTTATGAAGACAAAACCTCTAATTTCTGATACAGACTTCTATTTTCTGGAAATATAAACTCTAAATCCATATTTTATATCTATTGTGAGAGCTCTTCAAAAGAGTTTGAGCAAATTATCGTGGCATTCTATTTAGTTTTCCTTGAGTGGGACTAACTAATGGTTCATTTGGAATGTTGAAAAGTTGGAATATTTTGTACTATATATCTTGTTGATAGTAATATTTTTATACACTTGAATTATATTTATTTCAGTATTTATTTATAAATTTTAGAACTATTTTAAACATTATTTCATGATTTTACACTAATTTAATTCATGGACTTTGATTTAGGAAACATTGGGTTTAATTTTTAAATTTTGGATTGGATAATCAATAATTAGTATTTTGGGCATAACTTTTTATTTCGACATCCGATTGGGCTGATTATTCCTACGATAGAAAGATGACTTTGAGGCCTACAAATCTTGTGAAGAGCGCTTAGGTTGATTTAGGCATGAGCATATCCAAAAATTGGGCCGAAATTGCTATTGCAATGTTGAAAAGTCAATGCTTGAAAAACAGAAACTTAAGCATATTAAGGGGGAATTTCAGGATTTAGTTCCTAATTACTTTAGAGTCTCTAGATTCAAGATAGAAGAAGTTTTCAAATTTTGAAAAGGTAAGTGATATTTATCACTCAATGATAGCAAATTTCCAAATCAAACACAAAACCCTAGTTTTCAAAAAATTTACAATTACTAATTCTTTTAGGGTTTTTTGTCCAGTAACTACAATACCCCCAGGGCATTAAGGAGAACCTCCCCTCCACAAATTTTTTTCTTTCTTTTCCTTTCATTTTTCTTTAATATGTCTACTTAATTAGTTTTGTTTCTAAAATTCGATGGATTCTATTTTTGATTAATAACATGGCTTGATTTATATCTTTTTCTCAAGTTTTATTAGCATAATTATTGTCTGATAAAATTTTATTATTGATTTTAATGTTTCAAAACGTTTGGACACACGTTTTGAATGATTTGATGTTGAATTCATGCATAACCAATATAATTGCATGAATTAACCCGAACAATAAAATTCATATGAGAATATGAGCATGACCATTGAATTAATTTTATATGTGTGGATTTAGGAAAAACCATAGAATACAGATTTTCTATAGAACCTAATGCAGTTTGACTTAATCAAAATTGCATGACTATTAAGTGAAGTGTAATCTCAGGAAAACTGTCATCATCAACAATTATTCATTAGCCAATAAACTTATGGGGTTTTGAAATATTCAACCATGTGAAAGGTTATAAACAAATAAAATCGATGTTCTAGGATTTTTATGAAATTAAAGTTTCATATCGATTAGGGTTTTTCTATTCATAGATTTGATTTTCATAATTTTCTAATATTTTTATAACTTTGATTGGATTTGTTCAATTTAGATAGTTTAATTCATACTTAGTAATATAAAATATTCTTGTGTGAACGATATTTGATCTCATCTCTATACACAATATTCGACTAAGGTATACTTACTTGAATTAGTTGTGCAAAAATCCCATATCACTTGTTTCCAAATCTTGTCCTTATGTAGCATTAAACCTATTTTCAATATGATATATTAATATGTTATGCTATACCATGCCTTATTTAACTTTCATGAGCTAACTGTTTTCTTTTCGTCGAGGTGCGAGTATAGGAGCCTGTGGTTAGCAACTTTATCCCTAAACACCGATAGAATTTTGAAGGGAACTCACATGAAGTCAAATGCATGTAGATGATCTCTTTGAGCCGACAGAGGTTATTATTGTTTTTTCTTTTTCTTCCCCCTCTTTAGTTGCATGCACCTTATTTAGTTTTTTTTCTTAGTAATTGATAGTTTTGAATTATTGTGATTTAACCAAATATTAACTATTTGGTTAAAAGTGTTGAAAAATAAATTATTTATTTAAATGACGAAACAAATATGATTTTTTTGGGTAAACAAAAAATTTACCACTGATTAAAATTAATGAAAATACTTTTTTCATCATATATTTTAATAATATTAATAATATGATAAAACATCTATCAAGGTTCATTTCTCAAGGTAAAGAGTGGTAACTACTTATTACTTTTGACTTATTTTAAATAATTTGATTTAAATCTAAATCAAATATTTCTTCATTTATTACTTTCTACTTAAAAGTATGTTTGAACAACTCGTTTGTCAAACCAAATATATCTTAAATACTGTTTACTTATTTAAAAAAAAAAAGTAGATTCAATCAACTGATGAATCATACCAAATATATCTTAAATACATATTAGCATGACATCTTTTGCCACGAAGGTGATATTTACGCTGTCACTACTCCTTTCTTCTATACACACTCTTAAATGAACATAAGTAGCCACTTTGTATTATTTTACTTAAATATTTTCTAATTAAAATAAAAATATTTTATATCGACATATTAACCTTTTGAAATATCATAAAAATTATTGATAAAATAAATGTCAAGTATTCTTTACATTAGTAAATTTAGGGGTGAACTCAAACCATTACTGAAAATCATCACAATTGAAATAACACATTTAATTCATTTATGCAATTCCCATAATCATAAACTAACAAAATAGATCAAAAATTGACAATTCGGTTTCATCAAATTAGGCAGTTAATTCATTTTAGTTATTAAAATTAATCGAATTATTGAAATCCCTATAAGCGATTTAAGTAACAATATTTCTATTTTTGTTTAAGTAAATATAACATATATCATTCAAATCAACGTGTGACTATAAATTATAATTTTAAAGTTTAAAATTCATTAATAATTATAATTTATTAAATGTCAATTTAAAAATTTAAAATTTAAAATTTCAAACAAAATAATAAAATTTGAAACTTTTAAACTGACTATAATAATTTGCTGATAGTTCAAAAAATAATCTTTAAAAATATTTTCTTTTTTGCTTCAACGAAAAAAAAAACCCCACAATACAAGAAAAGTACAAGAATATTGCCCAAAAAAAAACCACCAAAATACAATCACAAGAGGAAAAAGTCCAAAAAAAAAAAAAAGAAAGAAAGAAAGAAAGAAAGAAAGTACAAGAATTCTCCTCCTATACCGGTCAAATATGCATACAATTATTTTTTCTTATATTCCCTGCAACCTATCAGGAGAAAACCCTAAAGTTCATAGTATGGTCCAATAACCAAATGTGGGCATGACACATGGTGGCTAATAGGCTGCCACCATAATGAGCTTGACTAAATTCCAGTCATGGCCCAACAAATATTTTGTATTTAGACTCCCTATTTTTTTTTTCACCGATTGTTATAGACTTTGTTCAACTAATTCAATTCGAGTACTATAAAATCTATTGAGAAGATTGCTCTTTCAAATTCTTTTTCTCCATTCTGAAAATATGAACTCAAAATTTCTAACTAAGAATGTAGAGTGTCCAATCATTCAATTTAAAAGAATTTAGCATTTAGACTTTTTAGCTATAATTTATAGAGAAACTTTTCAATACTAATATTTCTCTATTTTCAAAAATTGTCATGTTTAAAATATTTCAATAAGTTAAATTAATTAATATTAATATAAAATTCTTATATTTTAATATTTACTCTTTTTTCTATATAATGAATTATTTGTTTATTTAATTATATTTTTTTATCATTAAAAATTATATATTTAATCATTTTAGATTATTATTATTATAGAATATGAATATTTTATTATTTTTATAAAATAATTAGTATTTATATAAAAATTTTTATATTTTTTATGTTTATATTTTTCTTCACGTTTCTGCTCTCTTTATTCTTATAAAATATTTTTTTCCATATTGTTTCATTTCATTTCTGTTTGTTTATATTTCTATGCAATTTATGTCTTTAGCATTGATTAATATAAATCGATTTGCTTCAATAAATTTCATCAACTTTATTGCTGAGTGAAAGGATGAGTTTCTAGTTTTTAAAATCTCTCTCTCTCTCTCTCAAAAAATTATAAAAACAAATAAACAACTAATGTTTCTCATTAAGTCTTCTTTTCTCAATATAAGAAAGCACAATCCAAGGATACGCCCGGATTTGTAATTCTTTATAAACGATAGAGCAAACACTTGGTGTGCACACCAAATCAATAAAAATGGCTTCCTTTTGTTCTAAAAATCTCACTCGGTGGTTGGTCTTCCTCACAGCTCTTTGTGCAACGAGAAAAGCACAGGCATCTAAAACATATTCTTCAGTTCAAAATCTAAAATCAAAATATATTTCCATTGTCTCAATTAATTCTTAAAAATAATAAAAAAAATATCAAAACTAATCAAAATAGTGACACGTCATCCCATGCCAGTTCCACTGCCCCATGAAACTTTGCATGTGCTCAGTTGAGAATATGAAAAACAAGTAACTTTGGTTTATCAAAAGTAAAAGAGTAATCATTGCTCGTAACCAGAACGATTATCTAGTATCTTCCTACCATATTTTTTTACGTACCATGTTTCATTTACGTAGTACTACGTTTCAAATATTCCATCTCTATACACCAAATAAGGTGTTTAAGAAAAGTATTAATATTACTTTGCATTTTAAAATTAAAATTGGTATTTTATTTAATTTTCTTCATAACATTGTTTGAGAAAAATGCAAGTATAATTCATAAATCGTTATTCTTATTGCACTCACTCTACTAACTTTTAAGATTTGACTTCGGAGGGTCTGCTAAAGATTAATATTACAATATTCTATCCAATGTTAAGCAATGATTCTAAACCAAATCAACGAAATATTTTGAAACTATTCCTCCTTACCTTGTTTCCAAACTTGTTATCTATCATACCATTTTAAGTTTGTAGGGGTGTCCAACATGAATAATTCTTGAATATTCTATCCTATGCTAAGGAATAATTTTAGAATATTCTTTTCAGTGACATTTCATTTAATTTTTTTCCCTTGAAAACTTATTTTACAAAATCACAAATTTGGCTCTCGATTGGCATTGTCGGCTATATAAACCCATTCAAGTGAGTATTGAACCCGCACAATAAATCTTGTAATCAGTTTTAGTGGGAAAATTTGACTCGTAGTTTGTTTAAGCCCGAGATAGGATGGAGAAACAGCACATTAAAACTATTCTTGTAATTGCTTTAATTTTTGCTATGCTTGCGGGGCATTCAAATGCAAGTTTTACTAAATGTTTTGCAGGATGCATGATCCCTTGTGTTATAGGGGGTAATCCAGCTTCATGTGCGATAAAATGTGCAGCTCAATGTATCGGAAAGAGCCCCACTGTGCAAGACATCACTAAAGACACCGGTTACTTCTGTAAGCTTGGTTGTGCAACAACTTTGTGCACCAAATTCAGTACCAAGCAAGATCCAGGTTGGTTGTAATTTCATTGCCTCTACCCCTTTATTAATTTTCTTAGTAACATAACATTTTTGTATTTTCACAGCTGAAGAGAAGGTGGCAAGTTGCGTGGACTCTTGCTCTAATACATGCCGGCTCTACTGATTCAACTTGTCGCTACACGCAACGATTTAGATAGTTCTCAAGTTTTAGCCCATGTGTTTTGTAATGAATAAATGTCATTTCAGACATCTTTCACAAGATGATTTAGATGGAGAATAAATATTTTCTTCATTACAAATGATTTAGATAGTTCTCAAGTTATAACCCATGTGTTTTGTAATGAATAAATATCATTTTGAATTCTAATACATCTCTCACCGGATGATTTGGATGGTGAATAATTATTTTCTTCAATATATTTGTTCGGATAATGGAAATGATGAGTAAAATATAATTTTATTATATTTGTTCAAAGTACGTAGACAATGAATAACATATATTTTTCATTCCATATGATGTGTGGTTGGTAGGAGTTTTGCATTAATTTTTGTGCAGTGTGAACGATATGGTACTAGGAGTTTTGGTTGTTATGTTGAGAAGGAAGCCTACGAGGGGAATCAAAATTCTTTATCAAAGATATGCAGATCTAATTTGCGCAGATTTTCTAAATTCTGAAATGTTTCATTGACATGATTTGAAGGGTGTCCATAATATATCCTCTACAACGTTCTTCGTCTTTGTTTAACATTGTGTAGACTCTACAATTTCATTGAACTGATCGACATGTTCCTTCTACTTAAGTTAGTTCTAGTTCGCAAAGAATTCTATGAGTCAACTTGGGCTTTAGGGTAGGTCGAATTGAACAACCTGCTGCCTGAATTCAGTCAGCCTATGATAGATGGTGAGTCACCTGATGTTACTTTTTGATTCCACTAGCCTTACAGTTTGTCTAATTTGCAATTGTTGTTGATCTACAAATGTTGCCTTAGGATTCTGAAGTCACGTTCAAGTTGTAGGCCCTCCATTCCAAATACAACCTCTTGCCAACCATCTATCTATGGAGAGAGTTGTGTTCAAATCGTTTTCCGTACTTATTCTTTTGAATCTATCAAACATAGAATGTAAAATACGTTATCTAAAAGTAGGTTGAATGTTGCTCACATTGATCATAACTCGATTAGGCTTCATAAGTCTAAAATTATTCGTACGAGTATAATGACCTATTTAACCTTTGATAACTGCAGTATCTTTCATTTTGATCAATAACACTTAACTTTCTCTATCTTATGATCAAATATCAAGTATGACATTGTTAAATATTCAATTAATTTTTTTTGTTAAATCTAAAAAAGACATTGGTCCTTGTTTAACCTCCCCCTCCGAGAATGACGAGGCAAAGAAAAAAGTTGTGATTGAATTTTTGCCTTTGATTTCTCTGGAATTTTGTCATTGGAAATCTCTCAGATTTGCATTCCACTTCCCCATGAAACATCGCTTGTGCTCAGTTGAGAATATGAAAAACAAGTAACTTTGGCTTATCAAAAGCAAAAGAGTAATCGTTACTCGCATTTTTATATAAATTAAGAAAAATAATCCGGTACGGACTTATTTCTACGTTACCAAAAGTACTTTTGACCTATTTTTACAGTCGCCAAATAATTCCAGAACGATTATCTAGTATCTTTCCTACTATATTCTTTTACGTACTACGTTTCAAATATTTGATCTCCATACACAAGATAATGTGTTTAAGAAAAATACATCTTTGATTTATATATCGTTATTCTTAATATTACTTTGATACAATAAATGCGAGATAATTTAGCCTTTTAAAATTGAAATTGATATTTCATTTAATTTTCTACATAATATTGTTTGAGAAAAATGCAAGTATAATTCGTAAATCGTTATTCTTGTTACACTCACTCTACTAAGTCTTAAGACTTGATTTCCAAACTCAAAATTCGAAACTACCATTTGTTGTTAATTTTTGGAGGGACGGCTAAAGAATAATATTACAATATTCTATCCAACGTTAAGCAATGATTCTTAACCAAATCAGCGGAATATTTTGAAACTATTCCTCCTTACCTTGTTTCCAAACTTGTTATCTATCATACCATTTTAAGTTTGTAGGGATGTCCAACATGAATAATTCTTGAATATTCTGTCCTATGCTAGGGAATAATTTTAGAATATTCTTTTCAGTGACATTTCATTTAATTTTTTTCCTTTGAATACTTATTTTACAAAATCACAAATTTGGCTCTCTATTGGCATTGAAGGCTATATAAACCCATTCAAGTGAGTATTGAACCCGCACAATAAATCTTGTAATCAGTTTTAGTGGGAAAATTTGACTCGTAGTTTGTTTAAGCCCGAGATAGGATGGAGAAACAGCACATTAAAGCTATTCTTGTTATTGCTTTAATTTTTGCTATGCTTGCGGGGCATTCAAATGCAAGTTTTACTAAATGTTTTGCAGGATGCATGATCCCTTGTGTTATAGGGGGTAATCCAGCTTCATGTGCGATAAAATGTGCAGCTCAATGTATCGGAAAGAGCCCCACTGTGCGAGACATCACTAAAGACACCGGTTACTTCTGTAAGCTTGGTTGTGCAACAACTTTGTGCACCAAATTCAGTACCGAGCAAGATCCAGGTTGGTTGTAATTTCATTGCCTCTACCCCTTTATTAATTTTCTTAGTAACATAACATATTTGTATTTTCACAGCTGAAGAGAAGGTGGCAAGTTGCGTGGACTCTTGCTCTGATACATGCCGGCTCTACTGATTCAACTTGTCGCTACACGCAACGATTTAGATAGTTCTCAAGTTATAGCCCATGTGTTTTGTAATGAATAAATGTCATTTTGAATTCTAAGACATCTTTCACAAGATGATTTAGATGGAGAATAAATATTTTCTTCATTACAATTGATTTAGATAGTTCTCAAGTTATAGCCCATGTGTTTTGTAATGAATAAATATCATTTTGAATTCTAATACATCTCTCACCGGATGATTTGGATGGTGAATAATTATTTTCTTCAATATATTTGTTCGGATAACTTGAGATGGGTAGGTGATTTTATCGTTCTAGGACTTCCAAAGGATCATAGCAGAGAGAGAAAGGATAAGGCCGTAGCGATTCTTGTTAATGCTGTAGCTTCTTCTTTACTATGGCATGGTTCACCGATTGGACTGTGGTGGGCTATGTAAAGCTAGTATCCAAGTATAGGATTTTGAATTGTAACGATCTCCTCACTTACTATCCATCAATTCCTCGGAAGTAAATCAGTGAAAAGAACGAACCGATTTCCTTCCCTCCATTTTTTTCCTCTCGAGTGTGCTTTTTTCTCTTAAATATTTATGGTCATATCTTCCAGTTTTCTTGAAATTTTACTATTCTGGTTTTGGTTCTCTCAAATAAGATTGTTAGCATATTATGTCATCGTTTCCCTTATCTAGTTAATGACTGCAGTTCCCATCCCACTTATATGATATAAAAGGGTTTTCTACTCCAATTGAAGCTTCTGGTGTTTGTCTGTGTTTATATCTTCTATTATGCACTGACATGATTTTCTGTGGGTCGATTTTTTGCACTTTGGAGTTCGTCTAGACTACCCTGTGTTGGAGTTTGTTATATCTTTCACTTTCAGGAATCTTTCTCTTCCTCTAATGAGGTTGTTCCACATAGATGCATTATGAGGGTTACATGAATGAGCTCCTTCCTAAGATAGGAAAAGAAGAAGTAGAATATAAGAAGCTCCAAAGCACCAGTAAGGTGCATTTTTTTAATTCCCTTTTTAATAAGAAATTTAGTAAAAGGGAGAAAAGAGTGGAGTTTTGCATTAATTTTTGTGCAGTGTGAACGATATGGTACTAGGAGTTTTGGTTGTTATGTTGAGAAGGAAGCCTACGAGGGGAATCAAAATTCTTTATCAAAGATATGCAGATCTAATTTGCGCGGATTTTCTAAACTTCTGAAATGTTTCATTGACATGATTTGAGAGGGTGTCCATAATATATCCTCTACAACGTTCTTTGTTATTGTCGTACATTGTGTAGACTCTACAATTTCTTTGAGTGAGTCGACAAGTACTTTTGGACCGGTCAACATGTCCCTTAGACTTAACTTAGTTCTAGTTCACAAAGAATTCTATGAGTCAACTTGGGCTTTAAGGTAGGTCAAATTGAACAACCTGCTATCTAAATTCAGTCGGCCAATGATATATGGTGAGTCACCTGATGTTACTTTTTGATTCCACTAGCCTAACAGTCTATCTAATTTGCAATTGTTGTTGATCTACAAATCTTGCCTTAGGATTCTGAAGTCACGTTCAAGTTGTAGGTCCTCCATTCTAAATACAACCTCTTGCCAACCATCTAGCTATGGAGAGAGTTGTTTTCAAATCGTTTTCCGTACTTATTCTTTTGAATCTATCAAACATAGAATGTAAAATACGTTATCTAAAAGAAGGTTGAATGTTGCTCATATTGATCATAACTCGATTAGGCTTCATAAGTCTAAAATTATTCGTACAAGTATAATGACCTATTTAACCTTTGATAACTGCAGTATCTTTCATTTTGATCAATAACACTTAACTTTCTCTATCTTATGATCAAATATCGAGGATGACATTGTTAAATATTCAATTAATTTTTTTTGTTAAATCTAAAATGGACATCGGTCCTTGTTTGACCTCTCCCTCCTAGAATGATGAGGCAAAGTAAAAAGTTGTGATTGAATTTTTGCCTATTTGATTTCTCCGGAATTTTGTCATTGGAAATCTCTTAGATTTGCATTCCACTTCCACTTGAAACATCACTTGTGCTCAGTTGAGAATATGAAAAACAAGTAACTTTGGCTTATCAAAAGTAAAAGAGTAACCATAGCTCGCTTTTTTATATAAATTAAGATAAATAATCACCTATTTCTATGTTATCAGAAGTACTTTTGACCTATTTTTACGATTGCCAAATAATTCCAATACGATTATCTAGTATCTTCCAACTATATTCTTTTACGTACTACGTTTCAAATGTTCGATATCTATACACCAGATAATGTGTTTAAGAAAAATACATGTATGATTTATTTATCATTATTCTTAATATTGCTTTGATACAATAAATGCGAGATAATTCAGCTTTTTTAAAATTGAAATTGAAATTTCATTTAATTTTCTTCATAATATTTTTTGAGAAAAATGCAAGTATAATTCGTAAATCGTTTTTCTTGTTGCACTCACTGTACTAAGTCTTAACATTTGAATTCCAAACTCAAAATTCGAAACTACCATTTGCTGTTAATTTTCGGAGGGACTGCTAAAGAATAATATTACAATATTCTATCCAATTTATGCAATGATTCTAAACCAAATCAATAGAATATTTTGAAACTATCATACCATTTTAAGTTTGTAGGGTGTCCAACATGAATAATTCTCGAATATTCTATCTTATGCTAGGGAATAAATTTAGAATATTCTTTTCTGTGACATTTCATTTAATTTTTTTCCTTTCAATACTTATTTTACAAAATCACAAATTTGGCTCTCAATTGGCATTGACGGCTATATAAACCCATTCAAGTGAGTATTGAACCCGCACAATAAATCTTGTAATCAGTTTTAGTGAGAAAATTTGACTCGTAGTTTGTTTAAGCCCGAGATAGGATGGAGAAACAACACATTAAATCTATTCTTGTTATTGCATTAATTTTTGCTATGCTTGCGGGGCATTCAAATGCAAGTTTTACTAAATGTTTTGCAGGATGCATGATCCCTTGTGTTATAGGGGGTAATCCAGCTTCATGTGCGATAAAATGTGCAGCTCAATGTATCGGAAAGAGCCCCACTGTGCAAGACATCACTAAAGACACCGGTTACTTCTGTAAGCTTGGTTGTGCAACAACTTTGTGCACCAAATTCAGTACCGAGCAAGATCCAGGTCGGTATTAATTTCACTGTCTCTATCCGTTTATTAATTTTCTGAGTAACATAACATATTTGTATTTTCACAGCTGAAGAGAAGGTGGCAAGTTGCGTGGACTCTTGCTCTGATACATGCCGGCTCTACTGATTCAACTTGTCGCTACATGCAACGATTTAGATAGTTCTCAAGTTATAGCCCATGTGTTTTGTAATGAATAAATATCATTTTGGATTCTAAGACATCTTTCACCAGATGATTTGGATGGAGAATAGATATTTTCTTCATTACAAATGATTTAGATAGTTCTCAAGTTATAGCCATGTGTTTTGTAATGAATAAATATCATTTTGAATTCTAATACATCTCTCACTGGATGATTTGGATGGTGAATAATTATTTTCTTCAATATATTTGTTTGGATACTGGAAATGATGAGTAAAATATATTTTTATTATATTTAATCAAATTACGTAGACAATGAGTAACATATATTTTTCATTCCATATGATGTGTTGTTGGGTGGAGTTTTGCATTAATTTTTGTGCAGTGTGTATAATATGGTACTAGGAGTTTTGGTTGTTATGTTGAGAAGGAAGCTTATGAGCGGAATCAAATTTTTTTAACAAAAACATACGGATCTAATTTGCATGGATCTTCTTAACTTCTGAAAAGTTTCATTGACATGATTTGAGAGGGTGTCCATAATATATCCTCTACAACGTTCTTTGTCATTGTCGTACATTGTGTAGAGTCTACTTTTTCATTGAGTGAGTGAGTCGACTAGTACTTTTGGATTGGTCGGCTTGTTCCTTCGACTTAACTTAATTCTAGTTCGCAAAGAATATTCTATGAGTCAACTTGGGTTTTAGGGTTGGTCGAATTGAACAACCTGCTGTCTCAATTCTATCCACCTATGATATATGTTGAGTCACCTGATGTTGCTTTTTGATTTGACTAGCCTAACAGTCTTTCTAATTAGCAATTTTTGTTGATCTACAAATCTCGTCTTAGGATTCTAAAGTCACGTTCAAGTTGTAGGTCCTCCATTCTAAATACAAGCTCTTGCCAACCATCTAGCTGTGGAGTGAGTTGTGTTCAAATCATTTTGGGTACTTGTTCTTTTGGCTCTACCAAGCATAGAACATAAAATACGTTATCTTAAAATAGGTCAAATGTCGCTCATATTGATCAACACTCGATTAGGCTTCATAAGTCCAAAATAGTTTGTACAAGTATAATGACCTATTTTACTTTTTGTAACTGTAGTATCTTTCATTTTGATCTATAACACTTAACTTTCTCTATCTTATCATAAAGTAACACTTTGCATATTGAGCGCGACATTGTTAAATATTCTATTAATTTTTTTTTGTTAAATTTAAAAATGACATCGGTCCTTGGTTGACGACCCCCTCCCATAATGACGAGGCAAAGTAAAAAGTTGTGATTGAATTTCTGCCTATTTGATTTCTCCGGAATTTTGTCATTGGAAATCTCTCAGATTTGCAATCCATTATACCATAAAACTTCGCTTGTGCTCAATTGAGGATACAAAAAACAAATTACTTTGCTCGTTTATTTATCTATAATAAGATAAATAATCTGGTATGGACCTATTTTTATGTTATCAGAAGTATTTTTGACCTGTTTTTACCGTGGCCAAATAATTCTAGTACGATTATCTAGTATCTTCTAACTACTTTCTTTTATGTACTACATTTCAAATATTTAGTCTCTATACACCAAATAATGTGTTTAGGAAAAATACATGTATGATTTATATCATTATTCTTAATATTGTTTTGATACAATAAATGCAAGATAATTTAGCTTTTTTAAATTGAAATTGAAATTTCATTTATTTTTCTTCAGAATTTTGTTTGAGGAAAATGCAAATATAATTTGTAAATTAGTACTCTTATTGCATCTCTCTACTAAGTTTTAAGACTTGTTTTCGAAACTCAAAATTGGAAACTACTGTCTGCTGTTAATTTTCAGAGGGACTACTAAAAAATAAATTACAATATTCTATCCTATTTCAAGCAATGATTCTAAACCAAATCAATGGAATATTTTGAAGCTATTCCTCTTTCCCTTGTTTACAAACTTGTTATCTATGATACCATTTTAGGTTTGTAGGGGGTGCCCAACATGAATAATTTTCAGCTAGGGAATAATTTTAGAATATTCTTTCCTCAACCTCTGCACAACCTCTTTCTCTCATTAAAACCTAAATTAGAGATTTCCTCTAATCCTTACTCATAGATTCACAAAGATAAATAAAGATGTTACAAATTAAGATGTTACAAATTTGAAGCTTGATACTTTAGGTGTAACGAATGCAAGTGTTGTAATCTTTACTAGAGTGTGCAAGTCTGTTTAAATCGTGTTTTAACAGTGGCAACTCAATCAGCCTGTCTTTTTCTTGTTCAGATATTAAGAGTTTTATATCAGAGGTTCTTGACCATTGGTAGGTTCAAAATTTGAATATTGCATTTAATGAATTGCGAGAAAACCTATTCTTGGTTATTGAGAAATTAAATTCTTGCAGCTGTTTTTGAAAATAGATGTTGTAGCAAGAAAAATAAGTCAACTTATTTTACCATCTTTCGATTGTTTCAATCATGAAGCTTTTGATTTGACTGAAAACATCCACTATTCAACTATTCTTAGTGTATTCAATTTAGTGCATTCAGCTGTCTTTAAGTAGTTAGTCTATTGGGTTAGGTACTAAGATAGAGATGGTTAAATCAAAGTGCTATCAGTTGAATTTCTTCAGATCTTTTGTCAAACTTATTCAACCATTTTGAACATGTTATTCAACTAAAATAGACATAAGACTTAGATTAGTCAAATGTTCTTATTCAATTCGACTAGTATAGATAATATGTTTCAATCGGTCGAATTGTTTGTCGACTTGGTCGACTATTTTAAACATTTAGCTCAAGTTGGGTTCAATTGGGTTTACTCTAATTCGTCTGAGACAAGTATTTCCAACTTTTTCTATAGTGTCGGTTGAATCGTCCTCGAAGTTGGTCGAATGTTTTCTGTGGATTTGCCTAGAAATTATTCAACTATCAATGAGACATGGTCGAATGTTATAGTCCTATTCAATTGACTATGTGTTTTGGTCAAATAATTTCATGAGGTTTTCCCATGTGTTCATTCAACTATTTGTGTAAACTGGTAGAATGATACAATCTTATTCGACTGAATGACAATCCTGGTCAAAATATGAATTTCTAAGTCATAAGATTTATTCAACGTTTCAGCAGATTGGTCAAATTCTATAATCATATTTGACTCGAGGAATGTTCTTGTTGAAGCTTTTTAGTATTGATGTTTGTTTTGGTTGAATATTTATCGAGAGCAGTCAAATTGCAAAATGGGTTTTAAGGTTCTAAGTCATTTGAGTTACTTTACGAGTTCTTATAACAAGTTTCAAGTCTACTCATAAGTAAGAAATGTAAGCTTTTGATTGTGGTTTTAAATCGATCAAATGATTGAGCGGGCCGATTAATTCTAATTTTAGAAACGATTAAATACTCACGTAGTCATTCGACTGCTTAGTACCTATTCTAAGTCTCTTTGTCTGAGTTGGTCGAATAGCCTGATTGGGTGGTCAAATGATCTATTACTAAAATCTTGGTTCAGTTGATTGGTTTTCTCATTATTCGACTGGGTTACTCTTTCTACTTGGTTCTGATCATTTTATATTACCCATTTGACTATTTTCTATGATTTCCTAAGAAATTGGTCAAACATGATTTACATCAGTCGAATAACTTAGTTCTATAGTTGATTTCCAAACTTTGTGGACTAATTTCTTAAATTGTTTTACTTATCATCAAAATCTAAATATATCAATAATCTCCCCCTTTTTATGATAATAAAATCCCAAAAGTTTGGAATTTTCTCTCCTTTGATCTATACATTTTCCCCTTAGAATATTCTTAAATAGCTAGCATTTTTATATAAATGAAAAGGACAAACAGCAAATGTTGTTCAGAATTCCACACAACATTAAAGCATTAAGCAAACATCGCCGGCCGTAGCATCAATAATATTAAACAAACCTCAAACTTTAAAAGATAGTAACATCAAACACAAACACCAAACATCAAATTTGACAAACTAGCTCTCCCCCTTTTTATCATCATCCAAAAGGGAAGAGCAAAAGCACAAACACAAAGAAAAATAATGATAAATGTAGTTCTCAGCTCAATCAGTTTTTTTAAAAAGGTTTTCATAAGAAAGGATAGATTTATGTTTCATCAAGAGATCTTTTGTCTCTAATGAGAGCATTGATCTTCTCTTCCAACTTAGCAACTCTTTCCTTTAGGCAAGCTATGTCATTGTGGATTTAAAGGATTTGTTGGTCCAAGTCTTGATCTTCCTGATTTGTTGAATGTGTTCATTGAGGAGGTGCATCGTTTGTAATTTAAGGAGATTGAGGAGTTGATGATTCAGGAGGTTTAGATGAGTCAAGGTTGGCAGAGTTTGGAAAAAGAGCATAAGCTCCAATTTTTCGACTATAGTCATATTTACGTACTGGTACTCTAATCACATCTACTCCATGAAGGATAACTAAGTTTGAGATTATAGGACAGTAGGGAAGGTTTCCTCTCTTGCATTTGCTTAGAGAAATCATGTGCTGGGGAACTAGATAGTGAAGACCTAGATTTGTTCTGCATCAGGCATGCCATAATATCCAATAATCCTCCCTAGTAATGTAGTCATGTCCTTCCTCCATTGGTCTTTAAGCAGTAAACAATAATTTGATGGAGCAATCTTTCATGAAGACCCAAAGATCGAGCATCACCGATAGCTGTTCTAAGATAAGGATTTTTATGCATGATTCTAGCTTCAACCATGATGCTAGTGTTCAAGTGTTCTTCACAACTAGAGTATCCCTCACGTGCATGATAGGGTATACATGGCCTGCCACTTGTTCTACAAATGACGTTCAGGGTCACAACTATTTCTACACCTCTGACATATGTCTTAAACATGCATCTATGCCTATGGTTTCAAATGACTATATCACTCATCATTCTCTCCTCCTTGCATCCTCTGTGTTTTACCATATTATTGTAGAATACTTTCACTAGCCTTTCGAAACATGAACTATTTGGATAGAGAAGGGATATAGGGTAGACCTTTTGAATACGTTCTCCGTAAGGTGATAACAGTATTTTTATATAATTGAATTAAATTATTTTTAGCTTTATTTATGAATTTGATGACTATTTTATATCTTATTTCATTATTTTACATTGATTTAATTCATGGGTTTTGATTTATGAAACATTGGGCTTACTTTCTAAATTTCGAATTGGACGAACAGTAATCAGTATTTTGAGCATAACTTTCTATTTTGATCTCTGATTGAGGTGATTCTTGTTGTGTTACCAAGAAGACTTTGAGATCTACAAGTCTTGTGAAGATCCCAAAGGCTAATTCAAGTAGGAGCATATTAAGAAGGGAATTTCAAGATTCAGTTCCTAATTACTTTTGGAGTCTCTAAATTCAAGAAAGATGAAGTTTCCTAATTTTGGAAAGGCAAGAGATCCTTATCACACAATAATAGCAAGTTTTCAAATCAACGACAAACACCAAGTTTCCAAAAAACTCATAACTACTAATTCTTTAAGGGTTTTTTTGTCCTATAAATACAACACCCCCTGGGCAATTGGGAGATCCCTCCTCCATAATTTTTTTCTCTTTCTTTCCTTTTAGTTTTTCTTTAATATGTCTTATTAGTTTTTTTGTTTCTAGAATTCGAAGGATTCTATACTTTAATTATTTGCATGGGCTAAATATATTTCTTTCCCTTAAAGTTTTTATTGACATGATTATTATTTGATGAGATTTTATTATTGATCTTAATGTTTCAAATGTATAGTTACCTATATTTTGATAATTTTGAGATTGAATGCATGCATGACCTATATAATTGTAGAAAATTGTCCAATACAATAAAATCCACGTAAGGTTATAAGATCAATGGATGATTAATGTTGTGTGTGGGATTTTAAGGGAAATCTTAGATTACAGTTATTCCACATAACTTAAAGCAATCCAATTTAATCAAAACTATATGACCATTGAATTTTGGTAAATTAAATTAGGGATTGACCATTGGGTAAATCTAATCTTAGAAAATCTGTCATCATCAATAACATCTCTTCAGCCAATAAACTTAAGGGAATTAAAAAGATTAGAGCATGTGAAAGATTAAAAATAGATGAAATCAATTCTTAAGATTTTTATTAAATTAGGGTTTCGTATCGAATAAGGTTTTATTATTCATTGATTTTATTTCTATAATTTTCTAACATCCTCATAACTTTAATTTGATCTTCCCAACATAAATTTGAGTAATTCATACTTGATAATATAAAATATTATTGTGGAAATAATACTTGATCTCATCTCTATACACAACAATCGACTATGATATACTTGCGTAAATTAGTGACACCTATTAAGTTTTTGGCATCGCTGCTGAGGAATATCTTTGCATATTAGCTAGAGTATCTTGTTTGAAATTTGACATTATTTTTTTATATATATTTCTTTTTTCTTTATTGTTCTTGGTAAATAGATTATACAATCTTAGGATTTTTCATATATTTTTTGTTCTTATCTGTACAGAATTAAGGTTTCAGGGTTTTTCTGCTATTTGAAATTCAACTTAGGAATTAGAGTTAGATGACCCTTGTTTTCAAAGTATTTCGACGTGCTACTCAAGACCCATAGCACAACTATGGGCACCACCCTATTTTGGCTAAACCTTTTATGGTGGTCTTGTGCATTCTATTAAAATTACCATTGATGTTGTAGCTGGGGGTGCATTTATGAGTAAATCATATAATGAAGTATGTATATTATTAGATGATATGACCTCTGATCAATACGATTGGTCTAATGAATGTGAAATTCCAAACCAAAGAGTTAGTGTTCATGAGGTCGATACTTTAACCATGCTTAATGCTAAAATTGATTCATTGATTGATGTTGTGAAATCTAATCAAATCAATATCGTGATTAACCAGATTTATTATTGTAAATCATGTGGAGATTCTTCTCATGTGGTTTCTAAGTGTCCACAGATACAGTAAGAAAACTATGTCCCTAACTTTGGTAGGTCTCAAAATAATCCTTACGTCAATACATACAATCCTAGGTGGAGAATTCATCCAAACTTTTCATGGAGTCAATGAGTACCATAATGAGTGATTCAACCAAATTTTAATTCAAGGAATCCACAACTAGGGGAGAGCAAGGCATCATGGGAGGTTATAATTAAACACTTGCCATTAGTAACAAGTAAAATATTGAGAGTCTAGCAATAGTGATTAATAAAAGGTTTGACAGGTTTGAAAGTAAAATTGATCAATTAACTAATACCTTTTATTCTTGTGGCTGGGTAGATAGCCAAGTGACATCCAGGTTAAGACGAGCATAATGAGGAGTGGTAAAGAGTTGTAGGAGGTACCAGATTCACCCGAGGATGAAGAGGATAAAAAAAGGAAATGAAAGAGCTCCAAAAGTCTACAAATAAGAAGGTTAAGACACCACATTCTAAACCGAGAAGTATTTTATGTTTTAGTGACTATAAACCCTGTGTTGCTTTTTCTGGACATCTTTTATGTGTAAAAGAAAAATTTGAAAAATTTTAGAAATTTTTAAGAAAGTGGACATTAGTATTCCTCTTTGGGATGCTATCAGACAAATGCTGAGATACATGGGATTCCTCAAGGAAGTGATCACTAAAAAGAGGAAATTAGATGAGGTTTCAAAGGTTAATTTTACAAAGGAGTGCTCCACGATTCTATAAAGAAAGCTAAAATCAAAACTCAATGATCCAGGGAGTTTTTCTGTCCATTGCACCATAGGATCTACTGATTTTTCTAATGTTTTATGTGATCTTGTTGCTGGTGTGAATATCATACCTTATTCCATATTCTCTAAATTAGGATTGATGAAATGTAAACCTATAAGTATTTATTTGTAATTAGCTGATAAAAGTATAAAGTATCTAAGAGATATTTTAAAGATATATTGGTTAAAATTTGTAAATTTATTTTTCCTATCGATTCTATTGTCTTGGATATGGATGATAATGATGAGGATACTTCATCCATTTTAGGTCAACCTTTCTTTACCATTGCACAAGCCCTGATAGATGTTCATGATGGAAAGTTAATTTTATGAATTGATAATGAAAAAAAAATTGAGTTCAATATTTTTCATTCCAAGAAAAATTTTGACAAACATTGCATGGATAAGATTACTGAAATTGATCATGATCTCCATGCCTTTCATTCTATCAATCCTATTGAAAATTGTATTATTAATTCATTGTATGTAAATCATAACTTTTTAGATAATGAATATGTTGATATATGTATTATCTTGTGTGTGAAATTAATTGAATTTCAACTAAAAATGAGGCTTGATGTAGGCAAAGAAAGAAAATTGTAGATAAGTAAGCTAGAGGAATGATAGAATAAATTATATAAGAATGCGCAAACTTATAAGGAAAGGATAAAGGCATGGCATGATGTAATGAATAGACATAGTGTTATTTTACACTGATTTAATCCGTAAGTTTTGATTTAGGAAATATTGAGCTTACTTTCTAAATTTTAGATTAGACGAGAGCAGTTAGTATTTTGAACATAACTTTCTATTTCGATGTCTAATTGAGGTAATTCTTGTTACATTGAAAAAAAGACTTCAAGACTTACCAATCTTGTGAAGAGCCCAAAGGCTGATTCAGGCAGAAACATATTCAAAAATTGGGCCAAAATTACAACTATAGTGTTGAAAAGTCAATGTCATGCGGAAAAAGGAAACTTGAGCATATTAAGGAGAGAATTTCAGGATTCGATTCCTAATTACTTTAGAAGTCTTTAAATTCAAGAAAGAGAAAGTTTCCAAATTTTGGGAAGATAAGAGATCCTTATCACATAATAATAGCAAGTTTTCAAATCAAAGACAAACACCAAGCTTCCAAAAAGCTCACAACTAATAATTCTTTTAGGGTTTTTTATCCTATAAATACGACACCCCGTAAGGCATTAAGAGATCCCTCCTCCACGATTTTTTCTCTTTCTTTTCTTTAACATGCCTTGTTAGTGTTTTTTTTTTTTTTTTTGAGTTCCTATGACTCGATGGATTCTATTTTTTAATTAATTACATGGACTAAATTTATTTCTTTTCCTTAAAGTTTTTATTGACTTGATTATTATTTAATGAGATTTTGTTATTGTTCTTAATACTTTAAACGTATAGTTATCTGCGTTTTGATGATTTGAGATTGAATGCATGCATGATCAATATAATTGTAGGAGATTAGTTAAACGCAATAAAATCTACATAAGGTTATGAGATCGACAGATGATTAATGCTGTGTATGGGGTTTTAAGGGATATCTTAGATTATAAATATTCTACAAAACTTAAAGCAATCTAATTTAATATCAGATCTAACTGATACAAATCTATAGTGGTTCCACCAACTCTAGTGTACGTCCACTCCCAGACGACCTCTTGAATTTTCCACTATCAGATATAACTGATACAAATCTTGCTTAGAGGTGCAAGTGGACTTTAGAGAGTTTTTCTCAAACTCTTTCTCTCACTAAAGCTCAGATTAGAGATTCCCTCTAATCATTTACTCTTTGATTCACAAAGATAAATAAAGATATTACAAATTTGAAGATTGATACTTCAGGTGTAATGAATGTAAGTGCAGAAATCTTTACAAGAGAGTATAAGTTTGGTTCAAATAGTGTTTCAACAATAACAACTCACTAAACTTGTTTTTCTCTTGTTCAAATGTTGAGTGTTTAATATCAAAGCTTCTCAACCGTTAGTAGGTTCAAAATTTGAATATTGCATTTAATGTCTTCACATACCTCTAACGAGCGTGAATTAACTTTTGCTGAGAAAGCTATTCTTGGTGGTTGAGAATTAAATGCTTATCGCTGTGTTTGAAAATAGACATTGTAGCAAGAAAAAGAAGTCAACTGATTTTACCATCATTCAATTGTTTCAAAGTGCTATCAGTCAAATGACTTAAGATCTTTTGTCAAAATTATTCAACCATTTTGAACATGTTACTCAACTAAAACAGACATAAGACTTTGGTCATTCGAATGGTCCTATTCAATTTGACTAGTATAAATAATGTGTTTTAATCGGTTGAATAGTTAGTCGATCTGGTCAACTGTTTTAAACATTTAGCTTAAGTTGGGTTTGATTGAGTTTACTCTAATTCAACTATGACAAGTATTTTGAACTTTTTCTATAGTGTCGGTTGAATAGTTTTCAAAATCGGTCGAATGTTTTCTATAGACTTGCCTAGAAATTATTCAACTGTCAATGAGAGATGGTCGAATGCTATAGTTCTATCCAACTGATTATGTGTTTTGGTCAAATAATTTCATGTGGTTTGCCTAAGTGTTCATTCGACTGTTTGTGCGAACTGGTCAAATGATACAATCTTATTCGACTGAAAGACTATCCTAGTTAAAGTATGAATTTCTAAGTTGTAAGATTTATTCAACCTTTTGGTAGATTGGTCGAATTCTACAATCATACTCGACTGGAGAAATGTTCCGGTTGAAGCTTTTGAGTATTGATGTTTGTTTTGGTCGAATGTTTATAAAGTTTTTTGAAAGGTGGTCTCCCAATGACGTCTTTTCTATTTCTAAGGAGATTCGAATCCAGGTACTTGATTAAGAGGCAAAGTGCCCTTCCCATTATGCCAATCAACCATTGGTTCACCTTTACATTATTGAAAAGCCACGATCCATCCCTTTTGTACACTACTATAAGGCCACATATAATATCTTTTTTTTTTTTACCCTAAACTTGATCCACCGCTTAGTAACTGGAGTTTTACTCCAACTAATTTAGGCCGAGTAGCGGTCTGATCCTCATTCGGAGAGGATTCTCCCAATATAATTTTTTTCGTGCCTATAGGGAGTCCAACTTATGACTATGATTAAAAAAACTCAGCTCCATTCCAGTTGAGTCAACCCACGTTGGTCGCATATAATATCTTTTACCCATAAAGAAAAATCACACTTCTTTTTTAGATCAATTAACAAACTTTTTGAAGATGAACCGAACACTTAAAACTACCTAAAAGTTGTAACGAATAGCATAAACATGAATTCAAACAAGAGCAATAAGCTATACACAACAAATACTGGATACCTAAAAAATTCTCAAGATGAAAATAAATCACAATGATTCAAAACTATCCATAAGATCATCTACGTATACATTTGACTTCATGTGATTCCCATCAAAATTCTACTAGTGTCTAGGGATTGTTGGGAATGGAAGATCTTCGAAATATAAATTTGAAAGGGTTTGCACGTAAAATGATCACTGTTCTTAAGAAAATTATGTCCCCATTATATTACTGACTGGTTTGATGGCAAATTTCTTTAGAATATGCAAGTCGAAATAGAAATTTGAGACTACAAAATCTCAAATTTCTCCCAAGAACGAAAAGAGATTTTTGAGAAAACGAAATGGTGTTGTACTACAAAGATTCTAAGTGAATTTTTTTAATGGTGGAAGGGTATATTTATTGAGAATAAAGAATAGATATCCCTTCATTTAAAGGGTACAATGAATATATTTTTCTGATTTTAAAATTCATCAATTTATTCAAGAGACACTAATTTATTTAATTTTTTCAAAATTGCATTTTTTGTGAAAACAAATAATCGAACATATTAATTTTTCAAAATTGTGTTTTTTGAATAAAAAATTAAATAACCGAATAACCACTTAATGTCCAAGTGCCCTATTTTTTACGCTTAAATAATTATTTATTTATTTTTTTAAAACCATTTTAATAAAAATCACATTTTCTCTTCAACATACCATTTTAATCAAATTCAAATGATTTCAAATGTGATGAATTATAAATCTAATAAATTTTCTTTAACCTTTCAATGTGGAATACATTTACACAACATATTACAAATTATATTTAACAGGATAACATATGAAAATTTAAACATGAGATATAAGGTACGGTATAGCATAACATATTAATATATCATATTGAAGATAGGTCTAATACAACTTAAGGACAAATTATGGAAACAAGGTATACAGTACAAAATGTTCCAACATTTCAACATTCCAAATGAACCATTAGTCTATCCGGCTAGGGGAAAATTAAATAGAATGTCGCCAGAATTTACTCAAACTCTTTGGAAGAGCTCTCACAATCGATGCAAAATAGGTGATTGAGCAAATTACAATAACACCATAAATGGGTAGAAAATAGATCACACGTTTGTCAAAATTGGCCGTACGCAAATCAAATCCCTGACTTTGTAGGAATAAAGTACAATCACAACAAATCCAAGGTACATGGCTATGTACAATTAGTATCCAAAGAATACAGAGCTATAATTATAATTTTTGTCCGAGTAGGCCCCACTTAGGGCCTAGGTCAAACACGGCTAAAAAATGTCAAACCAGTAGAACCGGGTTTAATAGATAAAACAAAATTAAATTAGATCAAATTAGATTAGGCTGGATTAACTCATCGTGATATTGAGTTATAGTTCAACTGATATCATCCCCTCTCCTTTATATAAAATTTTCAAATTTAAATTTCCTTATGTACTTAGAAAAAAAAAAACTCATCAAATCTATACTATATGGTTTTTTTTTATATATTGAAATTTGAATCTAGAATTATTAGATTGAAAGAAGAAAATTATTATCACTAAACTATTCTCTTGAAAACTCATATGATTCTAGTGTGGGTGTCCAAACTAGTCCACCTGTGGTTCAATTTAAATTTGAAATCCACACAATTTTTTGGAGCGGCGAGGGCTTTGCTGGTTCTAAGCTCAAGACTAATACTAGGTCTAACAATAATGTATGGTCCAAAATGGGTTTATACAAGTCCTAGTGTTAAATGAATTTGATACAAGTCCACCAAATTCAAAGGTTTATGATCACTGGTCCGAGAAGGTCCGATCAAAAATACTAAAATCCAAACAAAGGAGACCCAACACATCCCAATTGTCCAGAAACAAAATAAAAAGGCTGGCCGTTCAGCTGCCCAATACAGCCGACAATGGCTGCCAATTGCCTTTTTTTTTTGGTTGGGGCGAACAATTATGGAATTAGGAAAAAAAAATTATGCCGTAGAAACTATAGGGTAATTCCATGAAATTAGAATCCAGATATAGGGTAATTCCATGAAATTAGGATCGAGAACATTAACAATTATGATGTCTTTTCGCTGTGGCGCTTTTGAAACATATTTATAGAAGTTTTAAAAATATCAATAATCTATTATTTAGTGGTAAAATATTAAATTTTTTTTTTAAAACTAAATTTTTGAATTCGAGTGTTGGAAATGAAAATAGACGCAGGGAAAGTCAACCCTTAAATTAAATTTTATAACTTCTCAAATCGAATTAGTCGGATTTTCGAATACTGATCATAAGTAAAAATAAAAAAATATAACCATTGAAAACATAAGCCTACCACTAATGTCATACCTTAAAAATATAACCTAGTTGCCTGATTTTTTCCTATCACATATCCTAATAAAATTTATAACCTGACTCAATGACATAATATTCTAATAAAATATATACAATGCAACCCGATAACATAAAGAAATCCAAATCTTAATAAAACCATAATTATATATCTTAGAGTGCAAATTAAGTTTCTCTACTTTTACATAAATTATACAATCTCGCTCAATAACATAATGTTTTAATTTTTTTTTTTTTTACATTAACTTTCCAAATTATATTATGGGCCACGAGTGCCGGTATTAAAAGGCAAGAAGTAGATAAGGGTGAGAAAGAATGAGTTTGGGTTCTAATTATTCAATTTATTATTAATAATGTTGTTGGCTAGCAGACTTACAATAACAAAATAAATAGAAAGCAACTAAAGTTTGGCCTTAGTTAGGCTTTGATGGATTTATAGTTTTCTCAAAAATTTATTGTTCACAATAATAAATTAATTAGAAAGCACCTTGTAAATGCACCACACATTACGCAGTATCTGGTCACACTAATGACATATGCTCTTAGTGATAAAATACTAAACTCTCTTTAATTAAACTCTATAATTATTTGTCTCAGATTAATCAGATTTTTAGATAAAAAATAAATAAATAAAAATATTCGCCTCCAAAAGCCCAAGTCATGGTAGTAAGGTACTTTTATTTTTGTCCAACGGGGAGGTTGAGAGCATTATCCTATAACAAAACAAAAGAAGTGACAAAACATTATAATAGAGTCCATTCCCTACCCAAATAGGACACACAAAAATAAGAAAATTATCTATCCAAAACTATGGTCAAAGCCATCTTGGAGGGGGAAAAAAAAAAAAGAATTCTTGCTGCTACATTAGATGGATATCGATGAGGACTAGTGGCAAACAGCCCCGTTGAAAATCCTACCAAATTACGTTTTATATGTTGGGAATACAAACTTATGTATATTGTTAATATAGAATTTTAAATTCTGGTGAAAATGTAAAGTTTAAATTTGAGGGAATTCCTATATCACAAATGCTAGATATCGTGACTCTATGACACAGCGGAAGCAAACAATAATAAATTTTTCAGAACTATAAAAATCATCAAGTTTGCGATATATCTCAATTGGTGATACCGAAATCTTCAAGAATCGCAAACTCTGAACACGAGTCACTCGTAGTCGAGAAGATAGCCACGAAAATCGAACTATCAACACGATGTCACAACATTCCAACCCTTAACCTGATGATTTTGAAACGATTGGAAAACTCTTTCTAAAATTGTTCTTCTCAACAATGTTTAGAGTTTTTCTCTCAAAAGAATTGTACTCTCACAATTCTTCTCCATACACTCAAATGGGTTAACACTCCAAACATCGGGCAGATATAAGATTCCGCCTAATCTCAAGAGTATACAAAACGTCATGAAGATATAAGATTTGGTCACTTCGCAGTAATAGATTGCAAGTGTCAATCCCTTTCACTTCTATAAATACTCCATTCCTCACGTACAGCCTCCTCACCTGGGGACTCAAACGGTGGAACTCTACGTATGTGCTTCTGTCGCGAGCTACATGGTCCGTGGCTCCTGAGTTTACAATCTAGAAAGGCGAAGAGTTAGCGAATATCACACTAGATGACACATAACTCAAACCACGTAAAGAAAAAGGATATACTTTTTACTCACCACACTCGCATGCGAAATGCCTAGTCTTGCCACACACGTAGCATTGGACCTCGCTCTTATGAAGCTCCTTCTTCTTGTGCTTCTGTCCTCTTTCGTCAGTCTTGGCAGGTTGCTTCTTCTTGCCTTGACCCTTGGCCTTCTTCTCATGTTTGCGTCACTTGCGCTTTACTCCCCGGGAGCTCTTACTCGACTCCGCGATATTAACATGAGTAGAAGAAGACCTAGCCACCTCCTAACGCTCCTCCTCAAGCTTAAAGTGCCTACTCACGTCTATGAAAGTACGAATACTCTCAATGTGTGTGAGATAGGTCTTAACCACATCCCAGGAGTCAAGCAAGAACTGGATCACACCCAATACCTGAAGCTCATCAGACATTGGCTCCCCTATATTCTTCAGAGAGGCGATCATATTAGACATATGCATTAAATGTTGTTTCATAGTATGATCATACCTCTTTTTGTACATGATGAACTTATAGGTCAGCATCCTCAACTTAGAAGCTGACGAAACGCCATAATGCTCTCTCAGAGCATCCCAGATCGATTGTGAAATAGGATACTACTCGTAGATCGAAATCAGGTCATCGTGTATGCTGCTAAGAAAGATCACCCTCGCTTGGCTATCCTTCTTTTTCCAAGCGCGATACACTTCCTATTCCCGCCTAACTTGTGTCGTGGTACCCTCCCCGGGGTCCACCATCTCGTTCTTAAGAACTTCCCAGAACTCTTGTTTATCGAAGACAAACTGAACCTTTAGGTGCCAAATATTATAGTTGTCACCGTTCAACTAGTCTCCCTTTACAAGAACTAAAACGACAATTTTCGTTGCAACCATGTCTCTATTACACAGAAAAAGAGACATTAGTAACAATTAATATTTAAATTAACAATTTTATGTACCCTATGAATTACCAAAACCAAAATGGATCATGTACAGACTCCAAGACGAGCGTATAAGTCAACGGATACCATACATCACAATCCGGGATTGTATCTCACCATTCGGATTAGGATTCAATACATAAAAACCCACAAATAGTCACTTTTTACTATAAAACCCTCAAAAATTGGAAAAATCCAATTTTAGGTGAACCTAAGCGCTGCCAGACCCCGGTGGCGCGTCTCCACGCGCTCTCACTCGCCGTGGAGGTACCGGGGTGCGTGCAGGACGCGTAGTGCATCAGGTACGCGCCTGCACGCGCCCGATGTACGTCAACCCACGCGCTTGACGGGCGGCCGCGCGGGTGACGAGCCTACCCGCGCACGACCCGCGTGTCCGTGTCGGACCCAAATCATGGGCGCGGGTCGAAACCCAGAAACCTGGTCTGAATCCAGGCACAGTCGGGTCTGGACCTGGGTCAATTCCGACCCGACATCTCACACGCCTATGCGCGTGTGAGATACACGCGTTGCACGAACTCTTCTTCGCATGCGTGTTGTGTACGTGCCTCACTGTTGGGCTTCGTCTTCGCCCGAATTCTTCTGCAACCGGGGCTTTTGACCCGATATCCAGAAAACCCATTTTCCGAAATTTTTTTAGGAATTCTCTAATTCAATTTATTTCAAGCATCCACAACTTGATTTTTGGTATAATTAAGCCCTAATCTATGCGTTTTTTGGATTCAAATTTTCGGCCTTTCGCGGCCAAATTTGAAATATCATTTTCCGGTATCAACAATATACAATTTATATATCAAATCAAAGAGCATGAAATGAGAAACACAGATCTATAATTTTCATGCACTGATTTGCCCTAAAAGTCAACAAATCTGGGGTTGAAGTGTTGGTCACTATTCACGGCCGAATGTTTCAAACGGAATTTTCTTGATCTAAACGTATTCGAAAAATTACGAAAAAATTATTTTTGCTATCTACGTGAGTTGAGTAACACAATGGTATAATCGGATTTATGAAACTCATTCGTGATCTGGACCCCAAATTTAATAACCTATATATTTATACCCAAATAAATTTTGAAAAATTATTTAAAATTTAATTTAACATGCTTTGATATGAATGTTAGATATCGTGACTCTATCACGCAGCGGAAGCAAACAACAATAAACTTTTCAAAACCATAAAAATAATCAAGTTTACGATATATCTCAATTGGTGATGCTGAAATTTTTGGGAACCGCAAACTCTGAACACGAGCCACTCGTAATCGAGAAGATAGCCACAAAAATCAAACTATAAATACGATGTCACAATATTCCAACCATTAATCTGATAATTTTGAAACGATCGGAAAACTCTCTCTAAAATTGTTCTTGACAATATTTAGAGTTTTTCTCTCAAAAGAATTATACTCTCACAATTCTTCTCCATACACTCAAATGGTTTAACATTGAATTAATTCAAATTCCCTACTCTCACAATTCTTCTCCATACACTCAAATGGGTTAACATTGAATTAATTCAAATTTCCAACACACATAGGAATCACCTTGAGAGAAAATAGGGGGAGTTACTCTATTATGGGATAATGGGGTTAACCATTATCTCTATTTCAAAATTTGAAAATTCAATTTTTTACTCCCGGTACTAGTGCCCTACGTGCGCATTTACCGATAACAAAGAAATTCAAATCTTAGTAAAATCTCAATTATAATGTCTTAATTTCACTCCTTACATAAATGCACAACCCATTAGATCTAAATAAATAACATAATATCCTACTTTATTCTTTGAAATTTGTTTATAACATTATTGGGAATTGTTAGTGCAGTAACGAAATAGGTATATTTCCTATTTCTCCTCATTGTCCTCTCCTACCTATCTTTCTTCGTTGGCTTCTGATTGGCACTACCATTATAAGTCATAATAGAAGCCAAAGAAGTAGATAAGAGGGAGAAGGAATGAGCGATTGGCACTAATTATCTTTCTTTGTATTTTGGTTAATTGGCCTTTCATTGATATGCCTTTCATTGTTAGCAAGGTAACAATTGATTTCTAAGTTGGACTAGTGATTTTTATTTTTATTTTTTATTTTAGTCAATCCGATATTTGATTATTTGATTAATTTGGTTTGAGTACTATAGGACCCATTTTAGGGACCTGTTTTTCTATCTTTAAGACTTGAACTAAGTTACACTAGTGACAGCGATTGTAGTGGGTTGAGGAACCTGAAAGCCTGTTAAAAGAGAAGGACTTCGTTTGATTTCTTCAACCATTTCTCTGTGGCTATTCACGCCTCAACTTCTACCTATTCAAATCAATATTGAAATCATTCTGGACAATATGATGATTTTTTTTCCTTTTTTTTTTGGTGATGAAAATGTTAATATCAGAATAATTCTTTGATTACATAGAAAAGAAAAATAAGTTCTTTTCCCTTGTATACAAGATAGGTTTTAAAAATTTGAAGAAAGGGCATTTATTATTTTTTGGTGGGAGTTTACCTAGTTCTTGATTTTTTTCTTTTTTTTTTTTTGTTTTGGTACTGGACCAATCGGTTTCCAGATCCATATGTTAATTAATTCGTTTCAAATATTGTCGGGTCCAATTTGGGGTGAACTCTTCCAACATAATTTTTTCTATTTCTAAATTTCAAATTCAAAACTTAATTAAGGGATTTAGCACTCTCACCCATTAGACCGACTGTTCGTTAGTTAGGTCCTTCTTGATTGAGAAACTATGCAGACAACAAGGAACAATTGTAAGTTTATTAGAAAAATAAAATGATTTCTGTATCAGAAAAGTATCATAAAACTTTAAAAGATTTGAAATCGGGATTAGATTTGAAATCAAAATGTTTAGAAATGGATTTCAGAAATTTATGTATCGAGAGTCAGAATTCGATTTGAAAGAATTCATAAATGAGTTTCAAAAACTCTTGTTTTCATTTGGGATTTAAAACCCTATAATTTGAATTAATTTTAATAAATCATATGAATTTTAATCCAAATTTTCATTTCAATTCACTTTAACGAAATGCAACACAAAATTAGAGATAAATTCCAGTCAAATTGTAAAGTTTAAATTTGAGGGGACTCCTGTATCACAAAGAAATTTAAATCCTAGTAAAGCTTCAATTATAATGTCTTAATGTGCAGGCTAAGTTTCACTCTTTATATGAATACACAGCCCACAAGATCTAAATAGATCCCATAATTTCCTCAAATTTATTCCACATTAATCTTTCAAAATAGTTACTGTGGAAACAAAATAGGCATAATTCATTTTCTCTCTGTGTTTTTTTTTTTTTTTTTTTTTTAGGTACAAGGAGATGCAATTAAGCGAGAATGAATCGAGGAAAGAAAGGTGAAAGTGAAAAGACTCATCACTTGAGTTGTTCGTGAGTGACCCTCATCGTCCTTTTCCTTGCCTTCTTCCTTGACTTCCAATGGGCACTAGTATTATAAGTCAAATAGTGCCTAAAATGGAAGCCAGGAAGTAGATAAGAGGGAGAAGGATTGAGTTTCGGTTGATGATTATTCAATTTTAAGGAGAATAGTATGAATATCAAAGTTATTCTCTTGCAACCAAGCTAGTCATTGTATCAAGTATGAATATCCATTCAGACCAACTGTCTTTAAGGAGAAAAAGTTAGTTTGATAAATTGATATTAGAATGCGAATAAAAAGTTGCGGAATTTTCTAATTTTATTTTTGAAGTATCCAGTTGTAAAAATATCAAAACGACTCTATAGGATGGACAAAATTTTAATTCTACATAGAAATTCTAATTCTAAAAAGCCTAAAGTTGAAGGGTCTCTTAATTAGTTTATTTTGGTCCAAATCACCTATGGTAATCACATTGTATCCGAATAAATCTAAGTAGAACCGGATTGAATTCTTAAGTGATAAAATTCTTATCACACTTATTTTAGTCATACATAAAACTCGAATTTGAGATTTTACTTAAAAAATACTAATATCGAACCACTAAACCAATTAAACATCTTTAATTCTATTACAAAGAAATTCAAATTCAAATAAAGTCTCAATGAAAGAGTCATAAACTCCAAACAAAATTTCTTTTTTTATATAAATACAATCTTGAAAATCCAAGTAGTATGGGTCTCGAAAAATTTATTTATTTATTCATTTACATAAAGGAATTTGAGTTCTAATTATTTAATTTGCTTTGCTAGTGTGGTAGATAAATTGAAAGCAACTAATTTTGGCTTTTTTGGGCTAAAAATAAAAAACAATTTCCAACTTATTTCCAAAGATATTCCTAGTAATGATAAACAACTGGGAACAACTTCATGGCCGGCTGGAGAGAGAGAGAGAGAGAGAGAGAGAGAGAGAGAGAACCGAAAACGCCAATTATATGAAAGCATTAAAAAAAAAAAGAAAGATGTTTCCAACGTTAATTGGAGTAATCAAGAAAAGTGTTCCCACCTTTCTGTCATCCTTCGAATACATTGATGATACCTAAGCATTTCTTTTTTTGACTTTATCAATCAACAAACATAAAAAAACAATGCCGCCATGGAATGTAATTGCAAATTTATTCAAATTCCTTCTTTTTTTTAAAATAAATGATTTGTCTTTGTCAACTTTTTTTTTTTATTTTTTTATTTAATGATTAGTATTTGGGTTGTTCAATTAATCCAATTCGAGTAATGTGAAATCTAAATTAGGGAGGAACTTTGGAAAACAGTATTTTTTCATTCTCAAAACTCGAAATCAAGATTTTGATTAAAAGAGTTTTAAACCCACAAGATGTTGATGTTGTTCAATTTTTCTCAATTGACTCTTAAAATTATAAAATTTTACAGAAAATTTTTTTCAAAATAAAACGCAATATTTGATGCCAAAAATTACTTTATATGAAGTTAAAAACATAATTTCTTCCTAAACCAAGGAGGGATGCTTTACTAGCATAGTTATCTCTTTGAGCATTACCATAAGTATTTCACCTTCTATAAATGCTCAGATTTGAATTATGACTATTTTTAACTCGCAGGTGGTTCTCTTCCTAGATTTAATAAATTATATAACCATTTATTAGATTTTTTTTTCATTTGTATTTTGGGATACTTCGGATTGAAATCACACCTAGCACTTGAAATTAAATTTTTTATACATATATTTTGTATTTTTTTTCTTCATATTTGGCAGTGTTCTTGAAAGTGATTGAATGAAAATTAGGTTTGTCCTCATGCATTTGTCAATGCACACGCAATACAATGCCCCACAATTATTATAAAATAATTAAACTTACAAGAAGTTTCCTTCCTAGAGATCAGAGTAGTACAAATAACACACCCCATTAAATTCACAATCCTTCAATCTCCTTAGAGCAGCCATAGTTGTGGGGAAGATCAAGTCCATGGCCAAAGATCAAGAGTCACTTTTGTGGGTTGAAGATGCCGATTTTTCGACATCAAATCTTGCAACCATCATGAAAGAATCCATTAAACTTCCTACAAAAAATGCCAATTTCACCCTCAAGATCATAACCCTCTTCTCCTCAATCTTAACATTTCTCATGCTTCTCAATCTTCTTGTTCCTGTTCCAATATTGTATCACTTGAGGTATGTCAACTCAACCTACTTCGAAGATCTTAGGTACGAAATATTTCTCATTGTATTTGAAATAATCTTCCTCGTGGCCCTTTTGATGATCTCTATGTGTGGAATGTTTTCAACGATCTACGCCACAGCCATGACTCACTTAGGAAAGTCATCAACCATCAAGGATTTCTTTCGTTGGATTATATTCCAATCTTCCTGGAAAAAACCCATTATCACATGGATATATGTCTATGTTCTTAAAGCAGGTTTTGCAGTATTTTCTTTGATTCTGATTAAATACGTTTCAGACATACCCACAACTTATTTTGGTGATTTATGGCATATTATTTTGGTGGGTATTTTGGTTTTGATAATTGACCTCAATTTGGATGCTATTTGGAATATAGCACTAGTGGTCTCAGCTATGGAACAAGATGTTTGTGCAACAGGAATGATTGCAAAGGCTAATAGTCTCATCAAAGGAAGAAGACTTCAAGGGTTTCTACTAAATCTAATTTTGCTTGTGGTAAGTGTGTTGATTTTAGCGATTTATCAAGGAATTAGAATGTTTATCCATGGCGAGACAAATCTTGGCCTCTTCGCTTTGAGGTTCGCTGTCGTGGTTATTTGCTGCTTCAAGAAGTTTTTTGGGCCTGTGGTTTTTACTATGTTTTACTTTGCATGCAAGAAGACTCATGATGAGAAAATTGAGATGAACTTTGGACCAAATGCTTATGGTTTGCTTCCTACTAAAGTTTGAAGATTATCCCTTCCTTTGCTTTGGCTATGGCCATTGGGACCAGTTCAATAAGTGCTTGTATAACATCCTTTTGTTTTTTTTGTTTTTTGTTTTTTTTTTTTGGTGGCAAGCTTTTCGTGTGATTTTTCAACAAAGCAATAAATTCCTTTTTTCATTCTCACACATCGAATAATTTCACCATTGAAATGCATCTCTATGATTTCTGCAATCCACTTGTATAATAAGACGATGATGGGTATTTTGTTTATCCTAATAAATGTGTTTATTCATATAATGTTTCAATTTCTTGATATTAATTTTATATATGGGCCACATAAAATAAAAAATCAAATCATTATGTAAACGCGCCTACTTATCAATTTGTTTAAATTTTATAAATTCATCTCTAAGATTTTAGATTTTAAATTGCAAATCTTAATATACTATTGAAGATGATACACACCTTATAGACATTAAATTATTTACTTTTACTTGGTTCCAAATGAAAAATGAGTTCTAATGAAATTCATTTCCCAACGAACTCCTATACTTGTAATTAAAAATTAAATCTGAAATTCATTTGAATTTCTATATTTGGAACAAAAAAAAATATGTAAAATTCATTTATAAATATGAGTATTTATCTAATAACCCTTAAGTTTCTCTCTATTTGAAGTTAATTAATTAGGATAAAATGATAATTGAGAAATAAAAAAGGTTGTTCCCACAAACTCTAGTGGAGATCATTTATAAATTTTTACTTTTGTTACTAATTTAAATATACATTGTTTTTAAAGAGTTAAAAATGTTTTTTACATTTTTTAATTTCAAATAACAAATTTGGATTCGTAAATAAACTATACCAAAAAAAAAAAAAAAAAAAAACAATTCATTTGGATACAAGCTGGGCATCTATGCACTTAAGCTATGTATATTGTAGTGAAGTCCCCCACCTAAGCTATTTTATTGGTTGTGCTGTTATCCTCCTCCTACATACCTTCTTCTTGGGCGCTTTTGTTTGGCGCTATATTGGCTCAGAGGGAAAGGGAATGAGTTTGGTTATTGATCATCCAATTTTCTTTGGCTGGTGATTAGGAAAGAGAAATATAATAAGACAAATTGAAAGCAACTAATTTATGTATCAAAATTAAATTAATTATTAAAAAATATAATATATTAAAATAAATCAATAATTGATTTGATTTTAATACATGATATTTTCTAACAGATCTCGTTTAGGCTTTGATTTAAATATATATATATATATATATTTTTCTCAAAAGATTGCTGTTTAGAAACTAGATCAATTTTATGGATCCAATGTGTGGTGAGAACAAGCAAAAGAATTGGTCCTATTAAGGCTAGGTGTGGTAGAAAAAGCAACAATTTAGGAGGTGAATTTACTCTTATAAAAATCATTGTTTACTTTACATGGTTGAATTAAGAGAAATTGATATATTTGACAAATTTTTCTTCAATAATTTTTACTTACATCTCTCTTTCTCTAAAAGGAGAGAGAAAGAGAGCAGTGGCGGACCAAAGAGGAGATCAGGGTGGGCAATTGCATCCCTGAATTTTTTAAAATTCAATTAATATTTATGACTCATATCTATTTTACACTTACTTAATTATAATTTTGTCCTTACAATTTTTTTTTAAAAAAAAAGAAGCAAAAACTCATTTATTTGACTAAATTTCACATATTTTTTTTTTAAAAAAAGAAACCCATTATATAACAAAAATAAAATATGACATTACTATTACATGCTTCAAAATCAATAAAAAATTTTTTTATAGTTTTTAAAGTTAAGAAAGAAAAAAATAATATTTCAACCCCGAAAAATATTAATTCATGTTTATTGCTGGAACAAATATCTTTAAATTTTTTGCACCTCTTGTCTCTGGGTCTTAAGTTCATCATTGAAAGAGAAAGTAGTTAACAAGGGAAAACATAAGATTTCATATTTTATGTTATTTATTATTTCTCTTAACTTTCTTCCTTCTTTCATCTCGATCTTGCACCAAGTCAATATTTGATTAATTTTACTTTAAATTAAATGAATTATTGACCAAGTAAAAATAATCTACATGGACATAATTTGATCGATTCTTAAATATATGATTTGATTGATTTTATTTTATTTTATGATTCGATTATAATATTTTTACGTAGACTATCGTATCAGTATTGAGTCTATTTAATTCATTTAATTTCTCTGGTCTATCTATCATTACATAAATCAACAATATTAACCACAATGGCTAACTTCATCATGGGTCCTGACCCTTTTATTTTACTTTTCATTTATATATCTTTTATTGAGTTTGGCATGGGCGGTGATCCGATTCAACTCCTCCAGCTTGCAAGTGATTTCTTATTTATAAATTAATTACAGTAATACATATAGGTGGATGAATTCAAAACAGGGGATATTGTTGTTGGATTATAACTTGGCATTCAAGATTAGGGATTTTAACATCTCATGTAGTGAATATTGAGTTTAGGGATTTTAGATCCCTCACTCTCTTATATTTATCGATCCTTTTGAACTATTTAAGTACAATGCTTATATGATGAATAAATATGAACTGAACTATTTAAGTACAATGCTTATATGATGAATAAATACGAATTTAACACAATGGTGAAATTATTCATTTTGTGACCTCAAGGTTACGGTTCGAGACATAAAAATAGTCTCTTTATAAAAATATGAGAGAAATGCTACGTACATATATGCACACTCTCCCCTTATCTTCACACTAAATTGGAAAGCATTTTGTGTGTATCAAATGAACTATTCTTTTGAGGCATGACAATGTTAGATGATTTTGTTGGTATTTAAAATTTTAACTCTTTTTTCTCTGTATTTTCATACACGCTACTATCTCTAATATAGTATGCTTTATCATAATTTATTTTACGATTCTTTATATGTTTTGCCTCTTTTGTTATGTGACACTCAATTAATACACCATCACATATATGTTGATGAGAATTGAGTCCGTGATCTAACACAGAGCCTTCCATTTTATACTGAACAGTTCCATTCAAGATCAAGCTTTGATATGAAAATGGTATCACAGTCACGCCCCGACTCTCCCGTCAAGCACGTATCAACCGCCGCATTATCTCGACATACGAGCACAACCTTCCCATATAACGGGATAACGTAAGGCATTCTAATTTTATAATAAATATTTCAAAACATAAAACCCATAGATATAAGGAAATCATATAACAATACACATGCAAAGGACCCATCCGGCCCATCCCTGTACATACAAGTATGTATTAGCACATATTTGGGGAGGGGGTTCTTGTAGATGCACGCATGCAGTATGGCCATCCCAGCCAATCCAGAGTTCTCAATACAAATAAAGCATTTTCCAAAGATATTCCAAAATTAAAATGAATGAAGTCACAAATCATAGTCATAGGTATTTTACTAATACTTGCCTGAAGAAAACAAGCCAACATCAGTAAAATCCAAACGGTATAAGATGTACAGAACTTCATAAAACCGAAAGAAAATATCGAAATTCAGTATTACAATCCAAATGTCCTAGTACAAGATAAAACATTTTTCCAAAATTAGTTTCAAGTAAAAGAATGAAATCCCAAATCGTAATCGTCGGATTTTACCAACACTTGTTCATAAAATTCAACCAGTATCAGTAAAATTCGTACGATATGAGATGTACATAACTTTCTTTCCAAGGTCCAACGACCTACAAACTCCCAAAATAAATACATAATCCATACCTACCCAAAATCAACAAAAATAATCATCCAATCCGCAAAAGTGGACAGTCCCCCTACACGTCCTCTGAAAAGGATTTAGAATGAGAGGAGTGAGTATTTTAAATACCCAGTGAGTGAAGTGCAATGGTATACAACATATAAATGAGGGGTGAGGGTAGTGATACCAAATACATGTATTGAATATAATTTCATGCAACAAAGAAATTCATTTACATAAAATCATTCATATCAAACCATCATAACTCATATAATCAAATCAATTAGTCCAAATTCATGTTTTCGTAATTTTGGGGTGTGTCGAAAACATTATCCTACTAATGGCTGTTGGCAAGACCCGCGAAGAGTTTTTACAATTTTATAAAATCCCTTTTTTTACCTTGGCGTTAGCTCGGAATTCCGTGGGGTACTACCACGTCATCTGGCAACCTGTGGATAACATGGTGCAAATAAGTCAATAATCAAACTAGAGAGTCATGGATAATTTACAATTTCATTTTAGACTCACCACAATCACAAAATATTATAAATTCATTTTAAAATCAAATTTACAAATTATATTAAAATCATTTACTTATTTAAATGATACATAGCCATCCACTCACCTCTAGAGAGGGTATTCACCTCTAGGGAGGGTATTCACTTCCTATTTCCACAATTACTCCAAAATGACTCCTTTTGAGTCTCCAAAAGGTTAATCTAGACTAATCATCACAATTTATCATCAAATAAAGTCTCATTAAAGGGTTTTCAAATTTCTTCCTAATTTAATATAACCTTAATTTACACATTCATATTTCTAGATTCTCATTTCATCAATTTATGATTATTTGTCTCACCAGTGACTTTAATTCCCAATATTCCTCAATTTTTTCAATTTTCTCCCGAATTTACATAACCATAATATTTTTCATGTATATTTTAAATTAAACTCTAAAAAAAACTATTCTAATCAACCCAACAAGATCCTATTATCCTCTAATATGCTTCTTTCATATCAGGCAGCCTAGTTCATGTAAAATTCTAGACTTAATCTTAATAATCATATATAGAATTTTATAAATGCATCTTATTCAAATCCCACACATTTTCAGGACATATACAGGATTTCTCACTCTAAATTAACCCTAAATTTATTCAATTTATCAAAGGGATTAGAATTTCCCTCACTTAGGGTTTTTGCATTCGTAGACCTAACTTTCGTGTACCCTCAGTTCAGTCCGGAACCTGCAGTACTTTTAAACTGATGCAAAATTCAGTAATTAGGCTTAAATTATCAAGAGAATCAAAACGCCCTTACCTGTACAGTAGTAGAGGAATCATAGGGACCGCAGCCTAGGGTTTTCGGAGGTCAGTTGATGACTGCCAGTTTTGGGCTTCAATGGAGATTGCAGAAAGGTGTTGCAGCGATAAAGAGAGGGAGTAGCGCCACGCGAGCGAGTAAGGGAGAGGAGCAGAGGGTTATTGTGCATGCGTGGGAAAGAGAAAGAGAGAGAAAGAAAGAGAGAGATAGAGAGAAAGAGACGAACGACCGCTAAGGTGGGTGGCAGTCGGAGGAAGGCGCGGCGGCTGTGGGAGGTAGAGAGAGAGGAAGAGAGTGCAGCGGAGAGTGAGAGAGAGTTCGAGTGAGAGACGGAGAGTGAGAACTGGGAGAGACGAAAGAGAAAGAGGGATTAGGGTTTCTAATCCCTAATCCCAATTAAAGGGGGACGTAGCGTTTCGCCCCAAAACGTTGCGTCTCCTCAGTGTTTTTTTTTTTTTTTTGTTACACTTTATATTTAAAGTTTCAGTTTCCTCAAGATAGGATGTACTTCGAATCAGAACACAGATATTTTAAATATACCAAAAATTTCAATTTAATATCCTAAAATCAAAAATCAATAAAATTTAAAATTTTTCTTTATATTATAAAGATATTAATAAAATTTCTAAGACTGAATTTTCGGTGTTACAATACTTAACCAACTAAAAACAAATTTCGTCTTCAAAATTTCAAAATACAATTTATACATCAAAAAGCTGTGAGTGTTGATATGTTAGGACCGACATGCTTTAACTTCAGAATCAATAACCAAGCTATCAAGACTTCAAAACTATGAAAATTCTTTAAATTATCTTTCAAAAGAAACTCTAAATAAGAAATGGCCACTACCATATCATGTTCATATCAATTGCAGATCCAAAGGTAGAGTGACACAATTTATAAGATACCAAAATGAAAGATATATGAGAAAAAAATAGTAGAAAATCACATTTGTCCCTACTTCCAAAGTTAATTACATGAACTATGACTGCAACCAAAATACATATATTCTTAAAGATAATAATAGCTAAAAATCAATTATTCCCATCAAGATGGTGCATATGACAGCCACAGTCTTAAGACTTAGTATAAGAGGTATATAAATCCATATATCATCAAACTTGTGTATGATGAAATGTAGATCAACCTCAATATGACCTAAACTAAGTGAGAAAACTTAATCCACTGACAATATTAAAACGTTTCCAAGTTTTAAATCTCAAATCCTTAGTTGGATGACCTTTTTTTTTTTCAAGGTATTTCTATCATGATCATTCTCAATCAATTTTAGCATCATGCAATATCACTAATACTCTATCCAAATCAAATCAAGCATATATAACTGCATATCACCCAGTGTTTACATTAATACCCCCAAATTATCAAGGTAATGACTACTTCTAGTACCTCTTATATTTATCACTGTTGCACTTTAGACATTACAATCTTCACATTTACATATAGTGCTTTCAATACAACTTTCCTATTTGACTAAATTTCAAGAAAATACTAAATGATAACAATTTCTATATCTCATTCTACACAGAATCTTGTACTAGTTCTATATCTATGGGTGATATGCTTATCTATAAATCACATACATGCTGTAATACATTTGGCATTAAATAGAGGGGAAGACATCAACAAAATAAACCAAAATTTCATTTTCACCCCTAACATTTCCAACCTTTTGAAGTATATTTACATTAATCATCTTAACTTAGCCATATGCAAACATAGTAGGACATCTGCATAACTCTCCATCTACATTTGAACCTATTGTTCAGTACCTCTTTAGTTTTCCCAATCATCTAGTGATGTTATATGCTTAAAGACTAATAATTCCTCACTTCATACTGTCCGACACATAAAACCTAACATAATTAGTACTAAATTACATGAAAGAGAAGATAGGATCCCCTTCCCTACAATTTCTTAAAATTTAAGAATAAGACTTTGACTTCGCACTTATGTTAATAAAAAGCACAACCAAGGAAAGACAACCACAAATCCAGTGATTCTATTTATCGCCAAACATTTTCAAACATGACTTAGTCGAGAAGCTCCAACACATCCAACTATAAGCCTTCCCAAAACTCCACCTCTCCCTTTCCTTCTACCAACATCGTCAACAATCTTGTTTGCAAATCAAATCCCCATCTAGATTAGCTAAAACCCTCTCAAGAATTTCCTAAACAATGCTCATCAAACTGTCTAGCTCTATCCTTCTAAATTTTATTTACTAAAAACCAAAGAGAGACTTGACTTCCAAACAAGGCTTTAGAACTCGCAGGATGTAGTGGCTAGTTACTTCCCTGGACTACAGCCATAGCTCGAGAATCTACATCAATGGTTGAATCATATATTATTCATTCACCCATTCTCAAATATAGTAATTGTCTTTGAACATAAAACAATTAAATTTGAAACTTAAAAAAAAAAATCACCTCAGCTATCATCTCTTAATGCATTTGAACCTTATATAAAAACAGGGGAAAACTGCATCTATTCCCAATGCAACACGTCTGAGGAAGATTATCTCCAATTACTTATTACCATTAATGAAACACAAGTATGAACCTAAGAGAGCCTCTGTATTTTGCAATATTAAGAGCTACTATAACCTACATTTCAAAAGGGACAGGTTCACACCATCTATTTTGACATAAGAAAATTGTACTATCCGCAACCTGAACTCCACGTTGTAAAAGAACTCTTTTGATTGTCCTCAAATCTCTTTCCTATTGCACCAGGAATAGGGAACACTGAATAATAGAAAACATAACCTTAAATATGTCTTCGAGTAAGACATATTTTTTCCTCTTTTAACATACTACTGGTTTTTTTTTTTTCCCCATCAAAAACTTAATCATCTTTTCATTTCCTTGGGCTGGTGTTAATTTCAGCTTACCACCAGAATGTGGCACATTTTCATAGTATATTTGAGCAACAATTTATCATGGACAATATATACTTCTATGTCTTAGATAACAACAAAAACTAACACTACCTCTTAAGCTTATGCAGCAACTTTGCTTACCATTTTTAAGCATTTAGATGTGCAATCCCAAGCCCACAAATCTCAGTTCTGGCATTAGCATGTAGAAAATCTTAACAGGCGAACATTATTACAGAGCAATAAGCAACATAAATGATTGTAGGCATTACGAACTAGATAGTCAATATACCACTCTCGCGGTCCTATTAGTAGTTTCTCTTCCTTATTCTGCTTCTATATCATAAACTCATCAAAGTATTTTGCTCTTTACTACTTGTTGAATATCATCCTTTCAGTAATATCACACGTTCTTTTTAGGTTTCCATATCCTATGTTAACAATAGCTTTTTCTTCCTCAACTTGAGCAGATTCCAGTTTCTCATCCTCCAACAAATTTATTTATTTATTTATTTATTTTTATTTTTTTAATAGTAAACAGTAAGAAGAAGAGAGAGGAAAGAGTGTATAGGTTGTCAATCAAAAACATCAAAGTAATATAGTAGTAGGATAAGTAGCAATTATAGTAACTATGAAGCGAAAAAGGAAATTAGTTTATAAACTATTGAAAAACAAGGATGACATTGAATTCGAAATTAATCACAGTCCAATTGGTGCTATTGGAGCTGCAAATTATATTATCCATGCATCCTTTAATAGAACAGGAAACAACCACTTACTATGTTTAGCATTACGAGCTTGAAAACAGCCTAAAGACCTCAAATCGACATTACCCTCATTTACTATGCACAGTTAAAACCAATCAATTATGTGATAGTATCATGGTCAGCATTGGTCAGGTTAAGGCACTATGACTATGAGGAAAGGAATCTCAGCTTAAGTGTTGGAACAATCCATGCTCTTGAAACTTAATTAAAGAGCACTCCTTTAGGTAGACAGATTTATGAGAAAGAATGAGTAATTGTTGACTTCACCCAAGCACCAAAATGTGACACCTGTGCATTAACTCAAAAATACTCATCATACCTAACAAGATAAACCATGAAAACATTTATCAAACCCCAACATCTACTCACAATTACAATCTCTCAAGAATATTTTACCCTATATCATAATCATAAGCAATTTCATATAGCTGTGCCCATTAAACATGTATGTCAAACATCTAGCGTCAAGATATTGATTCAAAGAAATTTCTATAAGGGTACTTATCATTTGGCCAACAAGCCAAGGTAGGTCTTCAATCACAATTGAGAAACTATTCATAGAGCGATACATGACTTGGGTTGTTGGGGTAGAGTGGAAAATATCTCATTCGAGTTTCATATTCTTCATATAGGGAGCAAAACTCTGCAGTGAGCGTCTAAACTTAACAATTAAAATAGAATCTAGCCCAAATGCTTAACCCCCTAAAAATAAAAATTAAACCCAATTCATAAGGATCCATGGCAAGTTCTGCACATTTTTTAAAAGTAAATCTTTAAAAATCAAAATTTTCAAAACAACATACATTTTAAAACTTTTGGAAAACCATTGGGACATTTGGAAGTAGTTCAGACCTTTAAATAATTAAAATTGTGAGCCTATGCTCTGATACCAATAGAATTGTTAAGCCCCGACTCTCCCGTCGAGCACGTAACAACCACCGCGTTATCTCGGCATACGGGCACAACCTCCCCATCTACCTGGATAGCACAAAACATTCCAATTTTATAATAAATCTTTCAAAACATAAAACCAATCAACATAAGGAAATCATATAACAATACACATGTAAAGGACCCATCCGGCCCATCCCTATATATACAAGTATACATCAGCACACATTTGGAGAGAGGGTTCCTATACATACATGCATGCAGTATGATCATCCCAGCCAATCCAGAGTTCTCAATACAAATAAAGCATTTTCTAAAGATATTCCAAAATCAAAATGAATGAAGTCCCAAATCATAGTCATAGGGATTTTATTAATACTTGCCTGAAGAAAACAATCCAACATCAGTAAAATCCAAACGGTATGAGATGCACAGAATTTCATAAAACTGAAAGAAAGTATTAAAATTCAGTGTTACAATCCAAATGTCCCAGTACAAGGTAAAACACTTTTCCAAAATTAGTTTCAAGAAAAAGAATGAATTCCCAAATCATAATCGTTGGATTTTACCAACATTTGCTCATAGAATTCAACCAGTATCAATAAAATCCGTATGGTATGAGATGTTCAGAACTTCATTTCCATGGTCCAATGACTTACAAACTCCTAAAATAAATACATAATCCATATCTACCCAAAATCAACAAAAATAATCCTCCGATCCGCAAAAGTGGACGTCGTCCCCCTACACGTCCTCTAAAAATGATTTAGAATGAGGGGAGTGAGTATTTTAAATATCCGGTGAGTGGAGTGCAATAGTATGCAACATATAAATAAGGGGTGAGGGTGGTGATGCCAAATACATGTATCAAATATAATTTGAAGCAATAAAGAAAATCATTTACATAAAATCATTTATATCAAACCACTATGACTCATATAATCAAATCAAAAATTCATGTTTTCACAATTTTGGGGTGTGGCGAAAACATTATCCTACCAATGGCCGTTGGCAGGACCCGCAAAGAGTTTTCACAATTTTATAAAATCCTATTTTTTTTACCTTGGCGTTAGCCCGGAGCTCCGTGGGGTGCTACCACGTTATCCGACAACCTGTGGAGGCTCTCGAACCCACCTCCCCCAATCTAATTTAACCAGTCTTAACCACGCCGCCCCGATGACTCGATCCATGACAAGACTTAGACTATAGTCATTTTTCCCAGCACAATGTTATCAATTTTCCATTTATCAATCAATTCATACTCAATCACAAAGTAGGGCAACATTTCTAAGTTCACATGAGTATCTCAAAGTAACATGGTGCAAATAAGTCAATAATCAAACTCAAGAGTCATGGATAATTCACAATTCTATTTCAGGCTCACTACAATCACAAAATATTATAAATTCATTTCAAAATCAAATTTACAAATCATATTAAAATCATTTGCTCATTTAAATGATACATAACCATCCACTCACCTCTAGGGAGGGTATTCACTCCCTATTTACACAATTACTCCAAAATGACTCCTTTTGAGTCTCTAAAATGTTAGTCTAGACCAATCATCACAATTTATCATCAAATAAAGTCTCATTAAAGGGTTTTCAAATTTCCTTCTAATTTAATATAACCTCAATTTACACATTCACATTTCTATATTCTCATTTCATCAATCTAGGATTATTTGCCTCACCAATAACTTTAATTCCTAATATTCCTCAATTTCCTGATTTTTTCCCGAATTTACATAACCATAATATTTTTCATGCATATTTTAAATTAAACTCTTAAGGAAAACTATTCTAATCAACCCAACAAGATCCTATTATCCTCTTACATGCTTCTTTCATATCAGACACCCTAGTTCATGTAAAATTCTAGACTTATCCTTAATAATCATATATAAAATTTCATAAATGCATCTTATTCAAATCCCACACATTTTCAGGATATATACAAGATTTCTCACTCTAAATTAACCCTAAATTCATTCAATTTATCAAAGGGATTAGAATTTCCCTCTCCTAGGGCTTTCGCACTCGTAGATCTAACTTTCGTGTACCCTCAGTTCAGTCCGGAACCTGCAATACTTTTAAACTGATGCAAAATTCAGTAATTAAATTTAAATTACCAAGAGAATCAAAACGCCCTTACATGTACAGTGGAGGAATCGTAGGGACTGCAGCCTAGGGTTTTCAGAGGTTGGTTGACGACTGCCAGTTTTGGGCTTCAATGGAGGTTGCAGAAAGGTGTTGCAATAGCAGAGAGAGGGAGCAGCACCGTGTGAGTGAGCAAGGGAGAGGAGCAGAGGGTAAGACAAAGAGAGAGAAAGAGACGAACGACCGCTAAGGTGGGTGGTGGTCGGAGGAAGGCGCGATGGCCGTGGGAGGTAGAGAGAGAGGAAAAGAGTCGGCGGAGAGTGAGAGAGAGTTTGAGAGAGAGATGGAGAGTGAGAACCGGGAGAGATGAAAGAGAAAGAGGGATTAGTGTTTCTAATCCCTAATCCCAATTAAAGGGGGACACAGCGTTTCGCCCCAAAACGCTGCATCTCCTCAATTTATTTTTTTGTTTTTTTTACACTTTATATTTAAAGTTTCAGTTTCCTCAAGATAGGATGTACTTTGAATCGGAATACAGATATTTTAAATATATCAAAAATTTCAATTTAATACCTTAGAATCGAAAATCAATAAAATTTAAAATTTTTCTTTATATTATAAAGATATTAATAAAATTTCTAACATCGAATTTTCGGTGTTAAAATCACATTGCAAATTTCCACTGCTCTATGAAACTTAGCTTGTGTTATCGATCAAAATATATGCAAATTTTGACTATAAGATAGAAAAGTTAAGTGTTATGGGAATGGTATCCCATTGTCCCTGCCCTATTAGCTGCTCAGACTACAACGCCATTACCAACTCTTTATTGCCCCCACTAAGTTTCATAGTATATGCTCAATATGCAAAGTGTTATTTGACTATAAGATAGAAAAGTTAAGCATTATCGATCAAAATAAAAGGTGCAACTGTTATCAAAAATAAAATAGAGGATACAAATTCCTATTTACGTAAATAAGTCCATTCAGGATTATCTTTTTCCTCGCAAGCATTCATTTTTCTATATATATCATGAAAATAGTTTGTGAATCCCTTTACTATTCATCGGATAAGAGTTAAATTGCTTGGTATTTGTCACTGATGATGCAAATTTTGAATAAATCATGCACTACAAATATAAAATATGGGAAATAAAAATAAAAATACTATATCTTCCAACATATGACATGTTGGTATCTTAATTTGTTTCTTTTTTTATTCTATTAGCACTACAAAAAAAAATACCTTTAGCAGCGCCCAAAAATCATTGATAAAGATCATAAAAACCACTGGTAAAGGTTCTGGTCCCATCTCCAGCGGTCAAAATTTTCATCGGGTATATTGACACTACTAAAGACCTTTAACAGCGGTCATGACCGCTGGGAAAGACCTTGACCTATGCCAGCGGCCATTTTGGCCGCCGACATAGATGGCATTTGCTAGCGGTCATTCTGGCTGCTGGCATAGACCCAGAATTTGCCAGCGGTCAAAATAGCCGCTGGTTTAGACCCGGAATTTGCCAGTGGCCAAAATAGCCGCTGGCATATGTCTGAAGGTTGCCAACACTCTTGAGGCTGCTGGTATAGGTTCTGGCCACTCCAATCTACCTATAAAAATTATATACCTGTGTATTATTATTAATATATAAATAAGCAATATGTAACTAAATTTTTAATAAATATGTTTTTAACAAAATAAATTATAAAACATTGATATATCATTCAATTATACCCAAAATATCAAATGCTAAAAACTAATGGACAACATTATATCAAATTTACATATGCCAAAAGCTTTCTGTTCGTAGCCTTGTTATTCGTACGTTATCACTCCGGTTATCAAATTTACATATCCAGTTCTTAGTCATACATCATCCAATTTGTTTCAACTGTCAAAAACCCTTCACTTCAGTCTTTCTGTTCTTCATCTTTCCGATTCTTTCACCGTTTGCTGATGTTCCAATGACAAGCAGGTCTCCCCAAAACTAATGGACATGATGCTGCCCATTGTTAACCATCTGAAAGCACAAATAATACATGAGCATTATTAAGGATGCATCCTAATAAGACATGGAACTTGCACCCTAAAAACTACTAACAATATAACAAAAATGAGTTGCTATGGACACAATGGCACCACAGACGTCACACTAGCATTATTAACTTTTCAAGTTCAGGGAGGCAATAATGCAAAGCAATCAAAACAGAGTGTTCCAAATAGTATGCTTGCATCACTAACTCATCTTTATTACTCATTGGTGTCCACTCTTCAAAGCACCGACACAGACATATATCTTAATCTGGTACCCATCCATTGAGCCATCATCATACTTATTGTCGGCATCAATTTCCAAGCATTTCCAAGCAGGCAGATGCACAGAAGAGAAAAAGATCTACTTTACTTGTGGACAGATCTTGAGTATGGGGCAACCAGCCAATAAGTTTGTAACAGATTCATTGGTCTTGAATTTAAAACAAAAATGCTCAAGTTTCTTTAGACTCGGCAACTAAACAATTTGGCCAGAATGCTTTAATCTACTCTACTTGAAATGAATTCATGTTATTTAAAATTTAATAAAATAATATAAAATGTGTTTATTTTATTAGTTGAAACAGTTAAATGTGCTCAGAAATTTAATAAAAATATTTTAAAATAATTTCAAGGAACTAGCAATAAGATAATTCTTATAATGTGACTTGATATAGCATTTATACTGTAACTTGATTATTTACATGCCGATATTAAGATTTTGGATTTAATGATTAATGATGTCTAAATAGTTGAATGAAGCTAACTTACACCAGTTTCACTCGTGATAGTGCACCCAGAAAGTCCATCGTGTTTAAGCCTCGTAAGCTTTTCAATTATTCTCTGCAGCAGAAGCAAACCATCCATGTGTTGGATTTTAACTCAAGTGGGAAACAAAAAATATACGGTAAAACAATGGCTACAATATAATACCAATAATAACACCCAAAAGAAAAAACATTAAAATTAAACAAATGATTATTTAATACAATTTTGAGAATCACTACTCCAAACCGAGGCTTGAGTGGAGAAGCTATGAAATTGGAGGACTTATCTTTGGTTTCCATTTCAAAGGTTTAAGAAGATTCTAGATAACAAAACTATTTCCAAGTTTTACTTGGTAGCTACCTGAGTATTCTAAGATTACATAAATCCGAACCAGACTAAATTCTTATAGAGTGAGCTGGTTCTTTTCTAAGCATATTGCTAAGTATTCTAGGATTAAATAACTCCCCACTAGACTAGATGTTTTTAGAATGATCTAGTTAGGTTGATGTTAGAAATTTCTAAAGAAAGAGAGGCTGTACTTTCTCAGGAACTACAAAAGGGTGTGTGCTGCTTTTCTGCCTAGAACTACAAAAGGCCCTGTCATGAAACAAAAATTGGATTGTTATTTGTCCATGAAAATGAAATTCAGAAGATGATAAAGAAAAACAAACATTTTTCCACCTAAAGTAGATTCCATCTCTCACATCTGATTATAATTTTTCATAGTAGATGTGAAGAAAAGACTTTTGTTTTATTAAAGATATCGCACCATTTATAGAATCTAAAATAAATATTTTTTATTACGCTCCTTGTATGTTGCTTATTTCATTCACTGTTCTTTGTATCGCAGGAAAACAAGGCCAAAGCTGACAGTCTCAACCTTTCTGAAGGTTCCCAGAAGAGAATATGATGCAAGAGATAACAATATGTGAAACTCATGGAATCATAGGGCACAAAAATAATTACCAGAGGCATTCAAAATTGATTTTGCTAATCAACTAAGTCAGCACGAAATAGTATATATATGATTAAAGGAGCATAAAAAAAAAAAAAACCATATGTATAGTTCTTACCTTCATTAGGATTAAAGGAGTCTTCTTGTGATTGATATGCACTATGAGCAGATGGAATCTAATAAAAGATGATGAGTTTTATGTTTCAAGGAAAAATATGATTATAAAAATTGTGATATGAAAATAATATATATATCATATCGATATGTCACAAATTTGTCGTGCTTCCATGAGAAAATTGCTTGCGTACTCATCATTACTCCCGGCAAAGTGTTTTTCAAAAAGTGTAAATATTGATTTCTTGAATTGAATAAAATCTTCTCCTGTTACTATTTTACCTTGTTGTGATTGTGATGATGTGTTTTTTGACGTAGAGGCAACAAGTCCCATGCATCTCACTCTACCTCTACTCTCAGCACCTTTGATTTGGGTAAAGACATCATCCTCCCAAGCATTCGAAATAATTGGCCTTCCCTCGCTTTGGGATCGAGAGTTTTCAATTTCTTTTCTCATCATCTCCTTAAAAAATCATACAAAAAGAAATTAATAAATAAAAGATTTATAGATCAATTCGTTAAAAAAAAAGTATACATAATTAAAAGAAAAGAAACTAAAACATATGCCAACTTCTGATACTGCATCACTTATAATAGATGTCACGCCCCGATCCTCAGATCGACCACGCGACAACCGCCGCGTCGTCTCGGTACATGGGTAAAACCTCCCCATCTACCGGGACTCCGCAAGGCTATCAAATTCACAATAAATCATCAAACTCATAAAATTCTTCAAAAACAAGAAATTTCAAAAATCAATACACATGCAAGGAGCCCATCCGGCTCATCAAGGATGTACAAACACACACATTGACACACATCGGGGTGTGGGATCCTGTACATGCAATCATACATTAGCACACATCGGGGAGTGGGAACCTGTACATGCACGATTACACGGCAACACACAACGGGGAGCGGGAACCTGTACATGCACGCATGCAATGTGACCATCTTGGCCACTCTGAAAGCATTTAACAAACAAGAAGTCCCAAAACATAGCCGTCAGATTTTACCAACACTTACCCGAGGAAAACAGGCCAGTATCGATAAAATCCTAACGGTATGAGTTGTACAAAACTTCATAAAATCAAAGAAAAAGCATTGAAATTAAGATTTACAGTCCAAATGTCCCAGTACAGATATAAACCGTTTTCCAAAACTAGAGAAATCAAAGTAAATCAAAATAAATCAAAAATCATCGGATTTTATCAATACTTGCCGACAACTCAGCCAGTATCAATAAAATCCGCACGGCTGGAATGTACAGACTTCCCTTTCCATGTTTTGCAAGCTATAAATCTCCAAAAGTAACCCTGCATGCCAATACTTATCCGATCCGCAAAAATATTTCGCAAGCTCCGTCGAGTAGGCACCCAACTAAGTCTCCTCTGAAAAATGGGGAGAGAGAGGGGTGAGTATAGGGGTATACTCAGTGAGTGGAGTGCAATGGTGCATTTGTGCTAATAAATAAGGTGTGAATGTGGGACAGTCAAAGCATAACTCATAAATCATCTCATATCCATAAAATCATTTCAATAAATCACATTTCACAAATATGCATCCATATCAATCATTTTTTCAGAAAATCCTGGGGTTCCATCGAAATATGCTTCCGTCTCAGGGCGGCCAAACCCAGACGAAAATCCGCCAAGGGTTTTACTATCCAATATCTCAAAACAAACCCCCTTCCTTGGCGTTGGCTCGTGCCTCACCGGGGTGCACCAGATATAGCACGACTTTTTGCAGAGGGAGGGACGTCTACTCCCCCCCGCACATCTAAACCTCAAACCACGTCACCCCGTCGGGTCGCTCCGTGGTAGGTATATGACTATAGCCATCTACAGCACCCTTCATTTCACAATCAATCCATTTTTTCAACAATGTGCCATGATTTCCACAAACAATCCATAATTTCATGCCAAATCAGTTCATCAATCAATATCAAATATCACATGGCACAAAAGCATTTATAAACACAATGGATGCATTCATATTTCATAATCCAGTTCGAAAGACCCACAATCACAAAATAATTAACATAAATCATGTAAAATCTTTCAAAAATCATTTCTAAAGCAATTTTAAAACAGGTTTCTTATTTACGAACACAATGAACCGTCCACTCACCTCCAGAGAGGGTATTCACTCTCTATTTCCGAAATCAACTCATAACGACTCTTCTCGAGTCTCCAAAGGTCAACCTAGACCAATCAAGACGAATAAAGATCAATTAAAGCTCTAATAAAGGGTTTTCAAATTCTCCTTTTATGTACAATAGCCTTAACTTGCATAATTACATTCCAAAACTTTCGTTTCCTCAAACTAGTATCATTTCAAATCACCAATGACTTTAAATTTACAATATTCCTCAATTTTACCCATTTTCTCCCGAATTCCTTAATATTAATTTAATTCACGCCGATTTCCATTCAAATTCCAAGGGAAACTACATAATTCAATCAAATATAACTCTAATACTATCTACGACCTTCTCACATGCTTCACAGTCCAATTTACATCAAATTCTAGACCTAACCTCAATAATTTCATACAAACACTTAGGGAAATACATTTCTTTCAAGTCTAACACATTTCAGAATATATATAGATGTAATTTCTACCTTAATTCAACAAAAATAATTTGAATTACTGAAGGGATTGAAAATCCCTCACCTAGGGTTTTTCGATTTACAGTCCTAGCTTCCGATCGCCAATGAATCAAACCTGTAACAATTTCAATTTACAGTAATCGTTAGAACTTAAACCTAAATACTCGAAGATTCAAACCCTAGAATCAAAATTGGACAACCTAGGCTTACCTCTGAGCCGTGAGCTAGGGTTTTTGATGTCCTGCGGCTAGGGTTTTCTGCAAGGATGCAATGGCCGCTGGTTTGGGTTGTCGACCATGGGGAGTGCTCACAGTGAGCACTGCGAGTGGGCAAAAAGAGAAGGCAGTGGAAGTTCTGCCATCGCGCGCACGGGAGAGAGATCGAGGACTCTGTTCGCGCGCGGAAAGAGAGAGAGACAATCGCCTGTGGCTCACGGTGGTCGGAGTTCGGTTGCTCGCGTCGCAGGTGGTGGCAGATCAATCGATGGAGGAGTGATTGCGCGAGGGAGAGAGAGATACGGTTGAGAGGGAGTGCGCGACTATGAGTGAGAGAGAGTTCGAGGGAGAGGGAGATACGGTGGAGAGAGATAGAGAGTGACTGAGAGGGAGAGACGAATTGATGGTGGTCAAACCACCGATGGATGGCGGAGAGGAGCGGACGAGGGCGGAGCGTGAGTGAGAGTCGAGAGAGACCGAGAGCGAGAGAGGAAAGAGGGCGATAGAGGAGAGAATTAGGGCTTAGCCCTAATTCGATTTTTGGGGGTGGGGAGGAGTGGAGTGCTGCGTTTCAGCCGAAACGCAGCGTTTCCTCCTCCCTCTCTCTCTTCTTTCTTTTTTTTTTTTTTTTTTTTTTTTTAACACCGAATTTTCGGTGTTACAATACTTAACCCCCTAAAAACAAATTTCGTCCTCGAAATTTAAAATACGATTTATACACCGAAGAGCTACAGGTGCTATTTCCGCATTGCTTCTTCAGTCTCCCAAATCTGTTCTTCTAGTTGATTATATTCTCCACAACACTTTAACTATAGGAATCTACTTATTTCTCAACTGTTTGAAACCGCCGATCTAGTATTAACACAGGCTGTACGTTGAAACTTAGGTCTGAATTTTATTCTATCAGAAAAGCTTCAATCACATGAAATGGATCCGGCAAATATTTCTTAAAATATGTTAGGACTATTTTACCTTCAGAATCATCAACTAAGCTATCAAGACTCCAAAACAAAATTCCTTAAATTATCTTTCAAAAGAAACCTTTAATAAGAAATGTCCACTACCATGTCATATCCATATCAATTGCAGATCCAAAGATAGAGAAAATCCTTATATCCTCAGACTGGTGTATGACGGAATGTAAATCAACCTCAATACGACCTAGACTAAATGAGAAAATTTAATCCATTGACAATACCTGAACGCTTCTAAGTTTTAAATCTCCATTCCTTAGCCGGATAGCTTTTTAATCAAGATATTTCTATCATGCTCATCCTCAATCACTTTAGTATTATGCAATATCACCAATATTCTATCCAAATCAAATCTAGTACATATATCTACATATTATTCGGTGTTTGCATTAATATTCCCAAATTTTCAAAGTAATAACCACTTCTAGTGTCTGTTATATTTATCACTTTTACATTCTAGACATTACAATCTTCTCATCTGCCTACAGTGCTTTCAATACAACTTTCCTATTCTCTTAAAAACTCCGAATTGATCGGCTTAGCAAATATACAAGCTTTCCTGCTTTTGAAACCAAATTACTTCTTTCCAAAGAAATATTTTCAAAAATACCAAATCTCCCACTGACAAAAGCACTTCGATTACAACAAATGGAATCATAATCTCAACATATTAGCTTTCACCTTAGCCATAATGCAATAGAGAGTAGTAGTGAGACTAAAAGGTCTAAAATCCTTAACCTTCAATAGTGGGACTTCTCAACAAGGGCAATATTAGGAGCAACCCTAAGGATAGTATCTCTAACCTTTCTTCTTTCCATTCTGTCCCCTAAACCACTAACAGTCCAACTAATCATCTTTATTAAATAACTTATCTTCCCATACTGGAGACTCTAAAACTTCCCCACCGCAACACTTTCTTAGACATTTTCCTTTTGGTAACAAATAAGAAGGCAGAATTGGCTATGATAACAGCAACAATAGGTTTGGTCAACCTCGAGTCCAATTTATTGGAAATGGATTGTTCTCTGTCATCCCTCTTACCTTCAGGGGAAAAAGAAAACAAAAGCACCAAGGGAGCTCACCAATGCCTTATGGTTACTTGAACAAGTATGGTCACAGACAAATGTTTGATGAAAGCCAAGACTAGAATGAACATAATCGTTAGACACGGAATATGACTCCTGGCATAGCCATTTATTTCACAAAACTTTTTGAAAATAGGCTTGTTTTGTGAAAGGAATTTGAAAGCAAATGTTTTCTGCCCCTTTTACGACTAGAAAACTCCATGGTGCTGAACATACTGGTAACGTCTCTTTAAGTCCTACAGCTATCACCACGACATACAGCGTCCTCATTCTACAAACTATGCCCCAAAACAGATTCAGTTAGTTTGATTTCCTCATTTAAACCCTCGTCAACTACCACCTCCATCATTCATTTTCTCTAATTTTCTCCAAAAGCAAATCGTCATCAGACCTCATAAGACTCAATAGATCTTCCTCATGGTTCCTACCTATTCGATCATCAGATTCCTCAAAATTCTGCACACAACCCTCGGTCGAACATCTGTTCTACACTGGCTTCAACCTTCATTCCTGGCGTGACAATAAACATCACCAACAAATTGTAGAATTCCTACATATATTATGGCCTGATTCTGCAAATTTTTCCCTACTCAGTGATTGATCCACTAGATCATACAAATCAGAAGATAATGTGAGAGCGAACTTATAGTTGATTTCTCTAGAATTCCTCATTTACCTTCTATTAGCCGAACTACTAAAAGTTCAAGTAAACACCATCATTGAACACATGATATACACCTCTATGAGTTTCCGAAAACTCCACATTTGCCAAGAATCTATATAGCATTAACCCAAACCACTTATCATCTTTAGCATCAAATAGTCCTTTTATGCAATTATGGTAACAAAATTATACAAAATTATGCATCACTATGGTAGTACTCCTCGTGGACCTTAGCTTGGGTCAATTGGCCAAAGAAGTGATTTTTGAAATCTGACCTAACGCATAGTCAGCATTACAAATCTTCCTTTGCTCTTTGATCCATATAAAAAAAAACTAAACTCAGATAATTGTGGGACAACAAATGTTCTTAATTTTCCTGACAAACTAATGTCTTCTATGGCAAGAAATTTTATCAAACTCAATATACAAAACAAACCCTTGCATCTCTATCAAATAATATCAAATTCATGTTGTAAATTTCCCTATCTAACTTTATAACAGATGACACTTACTAACAAACACAACTAAGCATTCCCTTTTATGCCAATAATTAACGGTAACATTATCTTCACAATACAAATATCCACTCAAATCATCAAAATTTTCCATATCGGTTACAGGCAATAGGAAGAAACTTTCTAACAATTCCTGTCAATATCATTTCAGTTTATCCTTACCAACCTTTCCTTCATACTATCTAATATACTAAATCTACATCCATATGGTTCTAATAAAGTTCTCATGTCCATGATTAAAACAATTTCGAACTCCCACTATTTAGGGGAAAAGAAATAATTGATACCAGCTCTAGTATTTCAATCCCTAACCACGAATCACTTGGCCATTGCTTGTTTAAGAAGAAATATCCATTTTTCCAAGGTTAAATTGTCTAGAAGAAATATCCATAAATTCCTTTTAGAAATATCCATTTGTTTATTAGCGCCTTGAAGGCAGATTTGCCAGGTTTTCCTAATATTAGAATCCTTTGAACACAATTTCTAAATAAAATACTCCAAACTTTTCGGCATTTAAATCTTCTTGAATCTCACAAACTCAACCAATTTTGAACCATAAATTTCAATGTGCACACTTCCTTTACTATCCAATCTACAGCCTCATTACAACCTTTCCTTCTTCCGATTGTAGGAAACCCTACCAAAGTCACGGCATCACATTTGTAACTTTTCATGTCATCATTTCAATCTAATCCTTCACCACCACCGTGCTATCAAGACTCCACAACTAGGAACACTCCTCAAAGTGCCCTCTAAATGAACCCCTAATAGCCAGGTCCTTTTAAATCTCAAATATACTCTTTTATCATGCTTCTTAGCAAAATGAACCACTTAATAAGCCACTAAAATCAGAAGTAGAATCTATCTTCAATAAAAACACCCTAGTTATTAAATTATAGATAAGAGTATCACCGAGTACCGTAAGCAATCTACTAGCAAGAATCTTAACCACAACTCAATAAAGAGGTGAAATCAAGATATATGAAGACTATAATTAATATGTAGAGGCGTGTAAGAGGAATCTCATTCGGTTCCTCAATTTCTGTCTAAGAGGGATAGTTCTACGAACAAGAGTCAAATCTCAGCAAATAGAATAGGAATTGAACTAGGTATTTAACCCCCTAAAAATGAGCATTCCTATCCTCCTAAGAAATCCATGGAAGACTTGTACATTCTCAAAAACACCTTTTTCAAAAACCAAATACTTCAAGGTCTTTAGAAACTTTTGGGACATTTGGAAACATTTGAAATCATTCCAAAATCATCAAACTTTTAAAATCGTGAACCTAAGCTCTGATACCAATAAAGCTGTCACGCCCCGATCCTCAGATCGACCACGCGACAACCGCCGCGTCGTCTCGGTACATGGGTAAAACCTCCCCATCTACCGGGACTCCGCAAGGCTATCAAATTCACAATAAATCATCAAACTCATAAAATTCTTCAAAAACAAGAAATTTCAAAAATCAATACACATGCAAGGAGCCCATCCGGCTCATCAAGGATGTACAAACACACACATTGACACACATCGGGGTGTGGGATCCTGTACATGCAATCATACATTAGCACACATCGGGGAGTGGGAACCTGTACATGCACGATTACACGGCAACACACAACGGGGAGCGGGAACCTGTACATGCACGCATGCAATGTGACCATCTTGGCCACTCTGAAAGCATTTAACAAACAAGAAGTCCCAAAACATAGCCGTCAGATTTTACCAACACTTACCCGAGGAAAACAGGCCAGTATCGATAAAATCCTAACGGTATGAGTTGTACAAAACTTCATAAAATCAAAGAAAAAGCATTGAAATTAAGATTTACAGTCCAAATGTCCCAGTACAGATATAAACCGTTTTCCAAAACTAGAGAAATCAAAGTAAATCAAAATAAATCAAAAATCATCGGATTTTATCAATACTTGCCGACAACTCAGCCAGTATCAATAAAATCCGCACGGCTGGAATGTACAGACTTCCCTTTCCATGTTTTGCAAGCTATAAATCTCCAAAAGTAACCCTGCATGCCAATACTTATCCGATCCGCAAAAATATTTCGCAAGCTCCGTCGAGTAGGCACCCAACTAAGTCTCCTCTGAAAAATGGGGAGAGAGAGGGGTGAGTATAGGGGTATACTCAGTGAGTGGAGTGCAATGGTGCATTTGTGCTAATAAATAAGGTGTGAATGTGGGGCAGTCAAAGCATAACTCATAAATCATCTCATATCCATAAAATCATTTCAATAAATCACATTTCACAAATATGCATCCATATCAATCATTTTTTTCAGAAAATCCTGGGGTTCCATCGAAATATGCTTCCGTCTCAGGGCGGCCAAACCCAGACGAAAATCCGCCAAGGGTTTTACTATCCAATATCTCAAAACAAACCCCCTTCCTTGGCGTTGGCTCGTGCCTCACCGGGGTGCACCAGATATAGCACGACTTTTGCAGAGGGAGGGACGTCTACTCCCCCGCACATCTAAACCTCAAACCACGTCACCCCGTCGGGTCGCTCCGTGGTAGGTATATGACTATAGCCATCTACAGCACCCTTCATTTCACAATCAATCCATTTTTTCAACAATGTGCCATGATTTCCACAAACAATCCATAATTTCATGCCAAATCAGTTCATCAATCAATATCAAATATCACATGGCACAAAAGCATTTATAAACACAATGGATGCATTCATATTTCATAATCCAGTTCAGACAGCCCACAATCACAAAATAATTAACATAAATCATGTAAAATCTTTCAAAAATCATTTCTAAAGCAATTTTAAAACAGGTTTCTTATTTACGAACACAATGAACCGTCCACTCACCTCCGAGAGGGTATTCACTCTCTATTTCCGAAATCAACTCATAACGACTCTTCTCGAGTCTCCAAAGGTCAACCTAGACCAATCAAGACGAATAAAGATCAATTAAAGCTCTAATAAAGGGTTTTCAAATTCTCCTTTTATGTACAATAGCCTTAACTTGCATAATTACATTCCAAAACTTTCGTTTCCTCAAACTAGTATCATTTCAAATCACCAATGACTTTAAATTTACAATATTCCTCAATTTTACCCATTTTCTCCCGAATTCCTTAATATTAATTTAATTCACGCCGATTTCCATTCAAATTCCAAGGGAAACTACATAATTCAATCAAATATAACTCTAATACTATCTACGACCTTCTCACATGCTTCACAGTCCAATTTACATCAAATTCTAGACCTAACCTCAATAATTTCATACAAACACTTAGGGAAATACATTTCTTTCAAGTCTAACACATTTCAGAATATATATAGATGTAATTTCTACCTTAATTCAACAAAAATAATTTGAATTACTGAAGGGATTGAAAATCCCTCACCTAGGGTTTTTCGATTTACAGTCCTAGCTTCCGATCGCCAATGAATCAAACCTGTAACAATTTCAATTTACAGTAATCGTTAGAACTTAAACCTAAATACTCAGAAGATTCAAACCCTAGAATCAAAATTGGACAACCTAGGCTTACCTCTGCAGAGCTGTGACCTAGGGTTTTTGATGTCCTGCGGCTAGGGTTTTCTGCAAGGATGCAATGGCCGCTGGTTTGGGTTGTCGACCATGGGGAGTGCTCACAGTGAGCACTGCGAGTGGGCAAAAAGAGAAGGCAGTGGAAGTTCTGCCATCGCGCGCACGGGAGAGAGATCGAGGACTCTGTTCGCGCGCGGAAAGAGAGAGAGACAATCGCCTGTGGCTCACGGTGGTCGGAGTTCGGTTGCTCGCGTCGCAGGTGGTGGCAGATCAATCGATGGAGGAGTGATTGCGCGAGGGAGAGAGAGATACGGTTGAGAGGGAGTGCGCGACTATGAGTGAGAGAGAGTTCGAGGGAGAGGGAGATACGGTGGAGAGAGATAGAGAGTGACTGAGAGGGAGAGACGAATTGATGGTGGTCAAACCACCGATGGATGGCGGAGAGGAGCGGACGAGGGCGGAGCGTGAGTGAGAGTCGAGAGAGACCGAGAGCGAGAGAGGAAAGAGGGCGATAGAGGAGAGAATTAGGGCTTAGCCCTAATTCGATTTTTGGGGGGGGGGGAGGGAGGAGTGCTGCGGTTCGCCGCACGAAACGTTTCCTCCTCCCTCCTCTCTCTCTTTTTTTTTTTTTTTTTTTTTTTTTTTTTTTTTTAACACCGAATTTTCGGTGTTACAATAGAGCCATCCTTTCTTGTTCTACTCGCTATGTACAATTCTACCCTACTCGGACTAGTGCCATTTGTCTCCTTTTTCTAATGCCAATGAAGGGTATAAAAAAATATATATATTGTCATAAGTTACCAAATAATTTACATATATACAAAAATAATAATAATAAAAATAAAACAAAGAAACAATCTTTTCATCCACGAGCATAGGAAAAGATCTTGATCCAAGACAGTGACGTTCTTGATTTCTAGAACAACATTCTTTGTTCCTAGCACTTATTTTCTATTCAAACAAAAGTTAAATTTATCACAAATATCATATAAAACCACAATATTCATGTTATTATATCACTAATTTTGATTCATATTGTATATATATTACTTACCTTTCCTTCCTCACTAATTAATAGAATATTACAAAAAACAAAGGAAAACAGAGAAACTATGTGCTTGCTATTCAACTACAACTGCAACATGCAAAATCAAATGGAGTTGGTTGATCACATGACTAAACTATTGGCAGGCTTTTTAGCGGGATATTATCAACTTTTATTCTTTAATAACTTAATTTCCACCATTTCATGGGCAACCACTAGATAGAGACACAACACAACTGCATGCATTCAGATATGACGCATGATCATGTGAAATGGGAATACCAAGTACTTCTTATCTAAAATGATGCTAAACATAATCCTTTGTTTGCAAAGTAATCTCCAAGTAAAAGAATTCATCCAGAACACATACTGGTCAAAAACTAAGACAAATATTTCTACTATTATTTTAATACAGCCAAGCAACAAACTTCATCATGGAAATAAAAAATAAAAAAATAGAGACATCCAAGAAGATCTGTTGAAAGTGTTCCAACCTTGAAAAGCTGTCTTCAATCTGGTTTCTTTAAGTTTAAGCAGTTGTTTGTGGCTAGGCTAAAGAGCTCCTGGACTAGCTTCAATTCATTTTCTGGTAGCTACATAACCCAAATATGATGTCAGCGAGATAAATTCACTTTCTAAACAAGAAGGTGGGGATTTAAAAAAGGAAGCAAAATAAAAAAGAAATAAATCAAAGGAGACAAAATTAAGTTCAACCATATTACTGTTATATCTGATTCGTTATTCCAATTAATTTTACTCATAAAGTCATTCTGTATCAAAGGAAACATATTGCAGAAAATAGAGGGCAAAGGTGTTTTTGGGGTTGGGTGGAGATTTGGGGTAGAAATTGGATTGAATTTGGTTGAAATATGAATCAAGTCCCTTTGGAAATTAAAAGACAAATAAGATATGATTTTCAAAAAGTCAAATTATTTTAAATTCCAAGCAAAATTTGAAGACAACAATGACCTTTTTTCATAGTGAAGATCTCTCTAACAAACACCAGTGAGCAAACCAAGCCTTGTAGTCAACAAGGGACCCAACCCGCAACAGTGCATCTTTGGAGATCAAATGTATAAAAAATTTAATTTCTTTGGCTATTTGTGGAAAATTTGATTACAACAAAGAAAATATGTAAGTATTGCTTCCATACAAGTTTTTAAAATTTATATCATCAGAACATATAATATTTTTCAGATTTAACATTAAATAGATAGATAAAATAAATGATACTGGTTATAGATAGAAATCACTGTCTCACTATCACAACTTTATAAGTTAATAAAGTTTTAAAAAAATATATATAAAAGAAAGACTTGATTAAATCGTAAAGAACGAAACATTGTGACAATATGTCAGTCTATTTAATTATAAATCTATAATAATACTCAAAATCTATAACTCTTTATTTCAATAGTCACACTATAAATTACACTAATAGTCAGTAATATTGGAATCGACAATGGCTGGGAATACCGATGTATCTTTCGAAGGCCAACACAAGGAGAAAAAGAGATTTAATTGAACTTGATCTCAGTATAAACCACAATCAAAACTGAAGCAGAAAGAGAGAGTTGAAAACCAAAACCTAATCGAATAGATCTGATCCAAGTACAAAACAACATAAGAAAGAAATCTATATCCACAAATGCAAGAGTGCAAGAAACCATCTGAGTAACACATAAAAATCCTAACAATTGAGAGAGAGAAGAGAGAGAGAGAGATTTAGGTATTGTGAGAAAAAGAGAGAGAGAGAGCGTACCTTGAGGATTCGTGATTCATGGCCAACAATCGATTCATAGCCAGCGGGATTCGCAATATGTGAGAGAGATTTAGGGCTTCGCGTGAGAGAGAGAGATACAGGTATCGTGAGAGAATTAGGGCCTCGCGACTTGGGGGAGTGGGTCGTGGGTTTCTTAAGGAGACCTTTACCAGCGACTTAAAAAAGCCGCTGGTATAGATAAACTCTGCTAACGGTTAAACCAAACTAGCCGTTAGCATGGATAGAACCTTTACCAGCGGCTTGGTAAGCCGCTGTTATAAATAACCTATACTAGCGTTTAAAATGAACTGACCGCTAGTATAGGTATGATTTACTAGCGGCTAAATCAGCCGCTGGCATTAACATAGATTTGCTGGCGGTTATTCTTTCGGTTGGAAAATACCCACTAATACAAGCGGTTATTACAGCCATTGGTAAAGGTAGCTGCTGGCAATTGTCTTTTTTTTTTTGTAGTGTAGTAACATTTTATTTCTGCACAAAAACAATTATCACTAGCTTTTTAACATTAAAAATTTCACCTAATTTGGATTCAATCTAGTCTCAACTTTCCAAGATGAACCCATAGCTTTGTTTACTATAATTGATCCACTATACCCTTAGAACAAGATGAAGAAGTTTCTGTGTTTCTGTGCCATATTAAGAAGGTTCAAAAGATTTAAGATGTTACCAAATCAAGCTATTGTTGAGGATCTATAAATCTTCCCTTGAGGATTCCGAAATCACATTCAAGTTGTAGTTCGTCCATTCTAAGTTCACCCACTTGTCAACCATTTAGCTATGGAGAGAGTTGCATTCAAATGGTTTTTCGTGCTTGTTCTTTTGGCTGTTGCATCATGTGATACATTTTTCCTTCTTATCTTCTTCTTCTTCTTCTTCTTCTTCTTCTTCCTTTCACGCACACATAGACATAATAAATTGGCACACCAACATGCAAATCAGAAATCAAGAAAGCATACTAGAATCTCAATTATATAGATATTTCTGTGTGACTTATGAGTAATATTTATAAGTTACAGGCGTGTCGTGCTCAGTTTCTACTACTGCTGATCAAAGAAACGGATTGGAGCCGTGTGACACACTTCCCTGTGCAAGAAAGTGTGGCGGTATGGCGAATGTTATATGTAACAAGTACGGTACATGTGAGTGTGCTCTTGATCCCAAGGACATTGAGGAGGAGACACATAGTTGCAAAACCAAAGAGGACTGTATTGCATATTGTGCCCCTAGCTGCACGATCCGTTTCTGCTATTGTCGTAAGGCCGAACCTTGCTTTTGTATTTGCGATGATTGCTACTAGGGGAGATGTAAAATGGGCATTCCTTAGTTTCAAGCCAAAACAATAAAATGTATTGTATTGTGTATATTAATGGTGACATCAATAAACTCTACATATTTTTCCATTTTACAAAAGAAATCCTCTGATTTGATCTCCCAAGTTAGATTGGCTGAAACGGCTCGATCTTGAATTGGGTTTGCTGAGAGGTTTTGATTTGTTAGGGATGTGGCCATGGGCTTGATGCTTCCATAGATCTTGAACAAAGCAAAGGCTATTGATCTTGAAGGGGTGTTATCCATGTTTTCTTTATCAATCGTACTTCCTCAACCAAATCTATGTAGTCTTATCTTTGATATTTGTAGCGATAGCACAATAACCAAATGATATGCACATACAATTTGCATAATTACTATAATATCATCCATTTCGAAAGATCAAGAAAGTGAAGAAAGTTATTATTAATTCATTTATATCATAATATTATCCAATCAGGTGGGATCTGATCGGAAAAGAAGAGCCTAACATTATTTTTTTTCTTTTTAAACCAGTAGGTATCTATATTCATACTCTAATTAATTTGATCAGAAATATTGTCAGCCCCTTTTTAAAAGAATCTCTTTCAATGTAATTTTTTTTCATTCAAATCGATAAACTAATTGCTTGTTGGTGAGCCTACCATGATTTATTTTGGAGAGAAGAGTTGGTAATTACTTTTGTATCCTACGGTTGCTTAATGTGATTCTCTCTCACATACACACATTCACTCTCGCATATTTTCGAAAACTATCATGACTCCTCATAGCAAGTCGCTTTGGAACAATAAAAAATATGAATAATACAAAATACTAAAGGATGGTATGGATAATAAAAACACAACTACCACATTTGTATTAATTAAGAGATGAGTTATATGGCTCAATTTTCCTTCAAGCTTTAGTTTTGCAAACAACCCATCAATCCATTCTATCATGCTTAGGACTAGGATAAGGTGCATAGTAGACTGGATGACGTGTTGGACTAAAACTAATTGTTTTTTTAATTAATTTAACTAATTTCGAATCCGGATGCACTCTTGTCCTTTTAAAAATGGTAAAACTATGGGCACATGACCAACATACCTGCATTGGTGGTCTAGTGTACTTCGTTCAACATATTTTGTGACGCTTAATGTATGTTGTCAGAATAGTGTTGCAATAGCACTTCTTATTGGTAGTGTGGGAGTAAAAGATTTCGGGTGAGTTTGTTTTTTCGATTCATTTGCTTGATTTATTCATGTACTAAGATCTAGAAGTTGGTATCTTTAATGGGAATGTGTACATGATTAGAATAAATATCCGCCAATATAGTTTACTTATATTGGAGCAATACAAAGTAGTTGTAATTCCCTTGTGTGTGTGTCTGAGCGAAACTAGTTCTGATCACAAAAAAAAAAAAAAAAAACCAAGCTTTTGCTATCATGGAAGAGAGATAGCAACCAAGATCAACCTCGATATCATTCAAATACTCATTGTAACTAGGTTCATTTATGAAAATTGGGTAATTAGGATGAAAGCAATCCTTGCTAGATAAGTAGTATGGGATGTTGTTAGAGAGGCTTTGAAGAGCCTCGAGCTCCCAGTTGTCAACAGCGAGAAGAGAGCATGAGATGCTGTTAAAGAGTGCTCTCTTCGAAGTCAATCTGTCTCTGTGCACACGGGGCACCGCCATTTCCCGATAGGGAGCAAAGCAGCTCTCATTGGGGGATTTGAATGGTTGAAGCCCCAAAGTCACATGTTTCTGGCATTCTCAACTAATCACAAGCGAATTCTCATAAAGCGATGCATTGCAAATCTGACAGCTCTCCAATAACAGAATTAAAATGATAGTTCTCTCTAAAACCAAAAAGCAAATTTTTAAAAAAATTCAAATTGGCGATATGTTATGTTCGATATGCAAAATGTTATTTCACTACAAGAGAGAGTAAGTTAAGTGTTATTGGTCAAAATAAAAGATGCAGACTGTTATCAAAAGTAAAATAGGATACAAAATGCTATTTACCTAAATAGGTCCATACAGGATTATCATTATGCATCAGTAGCATTGTGCATTAAATATTTCACTTAATTTGAGTCCGATCTAGTCTCAACATTCCAAGATGTATCCATAGCATTGTTTACCATAATTGATCCACTATATCCATAACAAGAACACGAAGTTTCTGTGTTTGTGTGCCATATTAAGAAGGTTTCAAAAGATTTAAGATCCATTATGATGTTACCAAATCAAGCTATTGTTGATGATCTATAAATCTCCCCTTCAAGTTGTAGTTGGTCCATTCTAAGTTCAACCTCTTGTCAACCATCTAGTTATGGAGAGAGTTGTGTTCAAATTGTTTTTCGTACTTGTTCTTTTGGCAACTGCATCAGGTGAGACATTTTTCTTTCTTATTTTCTTATTTTCCTCTTCATCCTTTTCACTTGAGCTTAAATTCACAAGCAATGAGACATGCTCATGCACACATAGAGATAATAAATTGCCACATCGACATTTAAATTAGCAATCATGAAAACATATTAGAATCTCAGTTATATAGATATTTTTGTGTGACTTGTGAATAAAACTAATATTTATGTATGTCGTGCTAAACTTTTGCTACAGCTCCTGCTACAGCTGACCGAGGAAACGGATTAGAACAATGTGACACACAACCGTGTGCTCTTGCTCCCAAGGATATTGATGAGAGGAAAGGTAATTGCAAAGCTAATGCGGACTGTAATGCAATTTGTAAACCTAGCTGCAAGATCAAAACCTGCTATTGTCCTATCCAGGACAAACCTTGCTTCTGTATTTGCGCTCATTGCAACTAGGCAAGATGTAAAACGGACATCCTTTAGTTTCAAGCCAAAATAATAAAATGTATTGTCTTCTCTGCAATAAATTGTGACATCAATAAACTCTATATATTTTCCATTTTATGAATGAAACCCTCTGAATCAATTTCCCAAGTCACATTGCACAACACAAGGAATTGGACTTTGTTAGCACAGCAAAGAACATAAAAGAACTAACAAACTAAAACATCACCTCAACCTGGTAATAAAGGTCCTCTTGGCTGCCCAACAACCACAACAAAGAACATAAAATAATTAACAAACTAAAACATAAAGGCCTCATCGCTGCCATGCCACTCAACTACGTGTCAATTAACTTCTCCCAAACAACATAAACATGGGTCACAATATCAACGGACAGTTAGTCTAGTAGGAAACTTTTTACCATGATCTTGGATTTGAATCGTGGGAGTAAAGAAAACTACATTGAGAGATCTCTACCTTAATTTGGACCCGACTATAATTTGAATCGAATTAGTTAAAATATGATTTTAAATACTTGTGATTAGATACAAAAAAATGGATCACAACACGATCGCCACATATAATACACATAAGCCATAACAGATACACACGGCCCCAAAAGAAAAAAAAATACAAAAGGGTATCTAAACAAAATATAGGGGATCTAGAATCTGTTGGCTCAAATGTTGCTACCGTGGATTCCTCACTCGGTTCCCGTGACGTCTGAAAGGAGGGGAAATGAAAAGAGTCAACAAACTAGTAACTCAGCAGGTTTCCTTTTTTGGAGCACGCCTAATACAAAGCAATACATAAGGAAAGAGATCAATTTGTATTTTGTACAGGCCATTTGCTCAATTGTCTAGTACAACAAGCAAGTCTACTGAATTAGGTGAGTAAAGTAGTTTATTTGCTCAATTGTCTAGTCACAAGGGAATTTACCTTGTTGTAAATATCGGTGGAACAAGATTAGAATAAATATCCACCGATATAGTTTATTTACCTTGGAGCAATACAAAGTAGTTATAATTCCCTTGTGTGTGTGTGTTCTCTCCTCCCTTCTGTGTGTGGAGTTTGAGCGAAACCAGTTCCGATCACAAAAAACCAAGCTTTTGCTATCATGGAAGAGAGATAGCAACCAAGATAACATCGATGTCGTTCATATTCATTGTAACTAAGTTCATTTATGAAAATTGTGTAATTAGAATGAAAGCAATCCTTGGTGGGAGAAGTAGTATGGGATGTGGTTAGAGAAGCTTTGAAGAGTCTTGAGCTCCCATTTGTCAACAACAAGGGGAAGCATAAGATGTTGAAGAGTATTCTCATCCAAGTAAATCTGTCTCCATGTGCACACAGTGGCACCGCCATTTCCAGATAGAGACCCAAGCCACTCTCATTGAGGGATTTGAACGGTTGAAGCCCCAATGTCACTTGTTTCCGGCATTCTCAACTAATCACGAGCAAAGTCTCAAAAAGCGGAAGCATCGCAAATGTGACAGATTTCCTATAACAAAAATGAAATGATAGCTCTCTCTAAAACCAAAAACCAAACTTTTGAAGAAATCAAATTGGCGATATGTTATGTTCGATATGCAAAATGTTATTTGACCACAAGAGAGGGAAAGTTAAGTGTTATTGGTCAAAATCAAAGATGCAGATTGTTATCAAAAGTAAAATAGAGGATACGAAAGGCTATTTAGCTAATTAGGTCCATACGGGATTATCATTATACCTCCGCATCATTTTGCATTAAAAGTTTCACCTAATTTGAGTACAATCTAGTCTCAACATTCCAAAATGAATCCATAGCATTGTTTACTATAATTGATCCACCATATTCATCACAAGAACAAGAAGTTTCTGTGTTTGTCTGCCATATTAAGAAGGTTTCAAAAGATTTAGGATTTGTTACAATGTTACCAAATCAGGCTACTGTTGATGATCTATAAATCTTCCCTTCAAGTTGTAGTTGTAGTTTGTCCGTTCTAAGTTCAACCCCTTGTCAACCATCTGGCTATGGAGAGAGTTGTGTTCAAATTGTTTTTCATACTTGTTCTTTTGGCTGTTGTATCTTGTGAGACATTTTTCCTTCTTATTTTCTTCTTCTTCTTCTTCTTCTTCCTCCTCATTTTCACTTAGACTTAAATTCACAAGCAATGAGGCGCACATGCACACATAGACATAATAAATCAGCAAACCGACATGCAAATTTGCAATCATGGAAACATATTAGAATCTCAAATATGTAGATATTTTTGTGTGACTTATGAATAAATCTGATATTTATGAATTATGCCGTGCTCAATTTCTGCTACAGCTCCTGCTACAGCTGACCGAAGAAACCGATTTGAACAATGTGACACAGGACTGTGTGCTCTAGCTCCCAAGGATATTGAGGAGGGGGAAGGTAGTTGCAAAATTGATGTGGACTGTAATGCAATTTGTGAACCTAGCTGCAAGAACAAAATCTGTTATTGTCCTATCCAGGCCCAACCTTGCTTCTGTATTTGTGAGCATTGCAACTAGGGGAGAAGTAAAATCGACATCCTTTAGTTTCAAGCCAAAATAATAAAATGTATTGTCTTGTCTGCAATAAAGAGTGACATCAATAAAATCTATATATTTTTCCATTTTATGATTGAAACCCACTGATTCAATATCCCAAGTCAGATTGCACAATGCAAGGGCTGAAACGGCTTGATCCTTAATTGTGTTTCCTGAGAGGTTTCGATTTGTAAAGAATGCGGCCATGGGCTCGATGCCTCTCTAGATCTTGAACCAAGCTGAAGGTTCTTGGTCTCGAATGGGTGTTGTCCATGTTTTCTTTATCATTGTACATTCTCATGCAAACGGAGACAGCCAAATCTATGTAGTCTTACCTTCGAAACCAGTATGAATATAGCACAATAACAAAAAGGTATATTGAAACAAAGAACAAAGACACCAAATCTATTTAATCTTACCTTTGATTGTTGTAGCAATAGCACAATAACAAAAAAAAAAAGGTATACCAAGTTCTTATATTTTGTATAATCACTATAACTATCGTTTCTCTCAAAAGATTTAAGGGAGTGAAGGGAAGTGTTAACACACGCATACACATTTTGGAAAACTACCACGACTCCTTAGAGCAAGTTACTTAGGAAGCTTATCAAGAGATCAAGAATTATGTCATAACATCTAAAGTTCAAGATTTCATTCTGAATTTCAAAAATCACTGACACCTCTTAAAAGATAAAAAGAAAAAGATTACGCACTTTACTCCAACAGGGGACAAACTTTAGAACTTTTTAAAATATATAATTAAATAGAAAGAATAAAAATTAAAGGGAACTAAGTTTATATATATATATATATATATATATATATATATATTTCTTACTTTACATTTAAAAATCTCATACATTCTTTACAATAAAAGATAGTCTTTTTTTGTGGGGGGAGGGGGCTATGTCACCCATTGTTAAGGAGGCTGGTAGGGCCAAGGCCTCCCCTCCAATTTTTATTTTATTTTTATTTATTTTTATTTTTTGTTAGGAAAAATTTTATATTTTTACTGATATTCTATTGCTTTGGCTCCCCCTCCTTTTTCCTTTTCTTTTAGTATCTTATTCCTTGTTTACTATTTTATCACATCTTTGTCTCCTTTCTATTTAATTGAAGCGGCCCTAAAAAAAATTGCTAAATTCACAGGGGTGAGAAGAACAAAAAAAAAAAAAAGACAGAAAATACAATCTCCTTTCTTTCTTCATGCAAGGAGATGCAATGGGATTAAATCAGAGAAGAAAAGATAGAAATTGAGAGACTCTACCGCTTAAACTGTACTTAAGGGACAATCTCCTCTTTGATTAACCAATATGCATCTCATCACATCTCACTCTCTCTCTCTCTCTCTCTCTCTCTCTCTCTCACATTCAAAACAATAGCCTTTCACTCATGAACTCCTTTAATCCACTTGCTCATTTAATTCATATTAAATTGAGAATGAATTCAATTGTAAATAAAATAAAAATATCACCATGTAATCCAAAAACAAACAAGTTAAGAGAAGCGACATCGTAAATATTAGAGATTTAGTGAAATGATTATTGAAAATCTAAATACAATTTATTCGTAAAAATTGAGTATTAAGGGTTTAGTTGGAGAAGATGACTTTGGTAGAGAATTCGGACTAATTGAATTAATGCATCATCATCATCATCATCATCATTATTATTATTATTATTATTATTATTATTAAATTTTTTGGATAATTTATTTTTACATTTTCTTTTTTCATTATTTTTATTTTTTAGTTTCATATTTTCTATTTTTACTTTCAAAATTTAATTTTATATTACATTATGTTATTTTATTTTATGTTATTTTTTCTCTCATCTCTCCTATATTGCTCTCTCCCCTAAAATTTGGGTTAAAGCTCAGTTTGTTGTTGTCTCTTGTGTGCTTTCTCTCTCTATATATATTAATTCAGAAATTTAATTAGGGCTTTTTAAAGTTTTTAATATTAAATGTTAAATATTTTTTATTAATATTGAGAAAAAATAATAATATGTTGATTAATTTATAATTGATATGAATTTGTTATTTTGATTTTCTGTATTATTTTGTACATTGAAATAGAAATTGTTTACATATTCAATATTGATACAAGAATAGACTCTTATAATACCATGAAAGATCAAAAAGTTTAATTTAAATTTTTATTATTTTGTTCAATATGTGTTTAATATTTCTCATTATAAATTTTGTACTTTAATTTCCCAATCTCATTACTATTGGTAGGATAAAAGCATAATTGCTTGCTATTTGTGATTGCAAAAATGATTAATGTAAAATCTGAGAAATGTTATAAATGAAGTTGATACAGAAATAAAAATTTCTATATCAAATAAGAATTTAGATAGAATACAGTATAAGAAACTTTTCAATCTCTTTCTCACTTTCTTTTCTCTTTTCTCTCTAACTCTTCCTTTTCCTCTTTCTTACAACTTGGTTTCTGGAATTTGAAAGGAATGGGGTATTTATAGATGAATTTGGGTGATGAGTCAGCATGATGAGTTAGCACCTTGCACCAATAGTTGACACTTGTTGGACACTTGGCAAGGAAGGGCATGAGGTGTCCATGTAGGTTCCTTTGTAAGTTTCTCATTGCTTCCCTTGTAAGTTTCCTATTCCTTCCTTTGTGAGTCACTTCAAAGCTTTTCTTAGATGTTTTCTCAAGACTTCTTTCAAAAGTTTTTAAATAGGTGAGTAATCAGGAATTTATGTTTTGACAAATGTCTTAATGATAAAGTTATATTTTTTAATAGATATCCACCAAATTATTCAATATTCATAACACTCCTCCTTGGATGTCCATTATACAAAGAATAAGTTTCATTAAAACCTTATTAAGGAAAAACTCAGTGAGAAAAATCTTAGTGAAGGAAAAAGAGTATACTATTCTAAATGTAATTACTCTTGTTAAGAAAATCTCTTGAGATCTTTAAGCCGATACATTCCAATTCCTTTCACCAATCTTTCGGATGGGGCAGTCGGTAGTGTCTTAGTAAATAAATCTATTAAATTTTCACTTGATCGGACTTGTTGCACATCAATTTCACCATTCTTTTGAAGGTCATGTGTGAAGAAAAATTTTGGTGAAATATGTTTAATTCTATTTCTTTTGATATATCATCCCTTAACCTGAGCAATGCAGCATTATCCTAGAATAATGTCATAGGAATATCTTTATTGGAGGACAATCCGCAATTATTCAAAATATATTGAGTAATTAACCTTAACCAAACAAATTTTCGGTTTGCTTCATGAATTGTTATAATCTCAGCATGATTTAAGGATATAGCGGCTATAGATTGTTTTGTGAATCGCCAAGAAATAGCGGTATTGCCATATGTAAATAAGTATGCAGTCTGAGATAGTGGTTTATGAGGATCAGACAAAAATCCAACATCAGCATATCCGATCAAAACTAGTTTGGAATTAGTTGATAGAATAAGTCGAGATAAATCATTCTTTAGAGATATCGAAAAATATGTTTGATTCCATTCCAATGTCGTCGTGTTAGGAAAGAACTGAATCATATTAATATATTTATAATAAATGATATATTAGGTCTTGTACAATTAGCAAGATACATAAGTGCTCCAATGGCACTAAGATATGGTACTTCAGGACCAAGAATTTCTTCATCCTTTTCTTGTAGTCTGAAAGGGTCCTTTTCAACATCAAGTAATCGAACAATCATTAGAGTACTTAATAGATATGCTTTATCCTTGTAAAAATATTTTAAAATTTTAGACGTATAATTTGATTAGTAAATAAATATTCCATCCTCTAGATGTTTGATCTATAAGTCAAGACAAAATTTTATTTTCCCAAAATCTTTGGTCTCAAGTTCCTTTTTCAAATATTCAGCAGTTTTGAAAATCTCTTTAAAAGTTTCAATAAAATTCAGATCATCAACATATATCGTAATGATCAAAAAAACTGTTTTAAATTTATTACGAAAAACACAATGACATATTGGATCATTTGTATAACTTTTTTCAGTAAACAGTCACTTAAATGATTATACTACATTCGTCCTAACTGCTTTAAGCCATATAATGATTTTTATAATTTAATGGAGTAAATTTCTCGAGAATTTTGGTCACAAACTTTAGGCATTTTAAATCTTTTAAGAATTTTCATATAAATATCATTTTTTAATGTCCGATATAGGTAAGTAGTGACTATATCCATTAAACTCATCTCAAGTTTTTCATATACCACTAAAACTATAAGAAAACGTAATGTAATTGCATCCATTAAAGGGGAATACGTTTTATCATAATCAAGACCTGGTTTTTATGACAACGCTTGTGCTACAAGAAGTGGCTTATATCGCACAATTTTATTTTTCTCATTTCGTTTACGCATAAATACCCATTTATATCCACAGGTTTTTCACCTTCAGGTGTTTGGACTACAGACCCAAAAACTTTACGCTTAGCCAAAAAATCTAATTTATATTGGAATGTTTCTTTTCATTTCGGCCAATCATCTCTGTTCTGATATTTTTCAATAGATTTTGGTTCAAAATTCTCAATTTTTTCTTTAATTTTGAATGCAACATTATATACAAAAATATCATCCACAACTGTTTTAATTCTATCCCAACATATCCTCGTTGTTGTGAAATTTATGAAAGTTTTCTTTACATGAAATTTATGCTCTTCAGGAGCTATGTTAGGCTCTGTAGGAGTTTGAATTTTGTCATCAATAAGCTCATGAGATTTTTTATCATTCGATTTCTTTAAATGAACATGATCAGTAGATCCTATTTTCTTTTGAGGATTTTTATCTTGGGCACCAAGAGGTCTTCCACGCTTCAAATATATATTAGTCTCATTTGCTACAATACTTGGGGATTATCCAATTAGAACATCAAGTTTAATTGGTGCATTTTCTGAAGAAAAATGCAACTCCGTGACTCTTTTAGAGTTAATGAACACATCAGGTAATTGATTTGTAAACTTTTGTAAATGGATTATTTTTTGAATTTCAAGTTCACAATTTTTTATACGAGAATCAAGAGATATCAATGGTAATACATTCCATATAATTTCCCTTTTCAATTGTCCTTGTCCTCTCCCTAATGCTGGAAAATTTGTTTTATCAAAATGACAATCTACAAATCTTGTAGTAAAAATGTCACCTGTCAAAAGTTCAAAATATCGAATAATAAAGAGTAACTCATATCCAATGTATATTATCAATCTTCTCTGAAACCCCATTTTAGTTCGTTGCGGTGTCACTACAGGAATATAAACCGCATATCTAAAAATTTTTAAATGAAAAATATTGGGTTCATAACCAAAAGTTAATTGTAAAGGGGAGTACTCATGGTAGTGTATTGGTCTTAAAAGTATAAGTACTGCTGCATGTAAAATAGCATGTCCCCAAACTGATGTTGGGAGTTTAATTCTTATTAATAATGGTCTAGTAATCAATTGTAATTTTTTGATAAACGATTTAGCTAAACCATTTTGTGTATGTACATGAGCTACAAGATGTTCAACTTTAATACCAATAGGTATACAGTAGTCATCAAAAGTATGAAATGAGTATTCACTAGTATTGTTTACCCGAATTGTTTTAATCGGATAATCTGGAAATTATGCTTTTAACTTAATGATTTGAGCAAGAAGTCTCGCAAACGTTAGGTTGTGAGTTGATAGTAGACAAACATGTGACCATCTTGTGTATGCATCAATTAGTACCATAAAATATTTAAATGATCCGCATAGTAGGTGAATTAATCCACATATATCACTAATTTTATTATCATTCATTGTCTCAATGTGATATCCATTTTGACGGATATCTTTAAAACTTAGCAAATTTCTATGATATTTAGTAGAGTATAATGTATTATGTGTAACACCGAAAATTCAGTGTTAAAAATATTTTGTAAATGTCTAGATAATTACAAAAGAAAATTTTAAATTTTAAAATTTATTTATTTTTGATTTTGGGGAATTCTGCCCATGTACCGAGACTACGCGGCGGCTGTCGCGTGGTCGATCAGAGGATCGGGGCGTGACATTGAAACGCCGCGTCCTCATTTCCCCAATTCGATTAGGGCTGAAGCCCTAATCGATCTCTCACTCCCGCTGCTCTTCTCTCTCCCTCTTGATTTCCCTCCACCGCGAACGGCCGCGATCCGCTATCTTCGCCGCTCGCCGCCTTCGGTTGCTTTCTCTTTCTCTCTCCATCACTCTCTCCCTCTCTATCGTGACTTCCCTTCGAATCGCTCTCACTCTCTGACTCTCTTCGAGTCTCTCTCCGTTCTTTCTCTCGCACGACAGAGTTCTTCCCTCTCTCTCCCGCGCACGTTGTCGGTTGCCTCTCCCTTGCTCACTTGCGCACAGTGTTCTTTGTCGCTGCAACCCTCTTGTGCGACCGTCACAGAGCCCCAAACCGATAGGAGCAGTAGGTTTAGATTACCCTAGGTCGAGACTGCGACTCATCCCTTGTGCAGGTAAGGACTGACTTCTAATCCTAGACCTAGGGTTTCGATTTTTCTAGGTAATTAGGACTAATTGTTAAATTTTGCTTCAAATTGGAGGTATTGCAGGTTTCGGATTGAATCGAATGTCGCACGGATGTTAGGATTTTGGACTGTAGTAAACCCTAGGTGAGGTAAAATATTAACTTATTCGATTTAATTGGATGAATTTAGGGTAAATTAGGATAAGAAATGTTGTATATGTGTAGGATGTATGTTAGATTCAATTAGAATGCATTGTCTGATGATTTTATGTAATTATTTAGATTAATTATAGGATTTTATATGAATTGGACTGTTTCGGAGGATAGAATCGTATTGACTTGATTAGAACAACTTCTCTTAGAGTTTAATTTGACGAATGCATGAAAACAGTCGGAATTTGGGATTTAAGTTAAGGATCAATGCAGTCTTTATCATTTTAAGTTGTCCTGCATATAGGAAATCAAAATACAACTTCTGTATTATGAAAATAGACTTCAATACCTTGAAAATGACATATGGTTTGAGGAAATCGGATGGGAATCGAAAAGTATATGATTTTTCAAAGATTTTTCCATTTCGTAGGAAATTTATCTATTTTAAGTGTATTTCCGACTTTGATTGGTTTTAGGGTTGAATCAGGTTTGATTTTGAATTGATTATTTATTTATAAGTGAAATGCAATCGATGACATTAGAGTATATCCAAAAATTGAGGAATTAAGATTTGTACAAATTTAGGGAAAATGACAAACCCTAAAATAATTGAAAATTTGATGACAAATTGTGATGATTTGACTAGGTTGACCTTTTGGAGACTCGAAAGGAGTCATTTGGGGATTGATCGAGGAATTGGGAGTGATCACCCTCCCAAGAGGTGAGTGGATACATGCTTATGATTTTAAGTGACAAAATGCTTTATACTAATTTTATAAATGTTTTAAATGAGTTTACGAATGTTTTAAAATTGTTTTATGATTGTAGAATGTCCCAAAAGGAGATTTGAATTACCGAATGCATCCATGTGTTACTTGAAAAAAAATGATGTGTCATGTTTATTGACTTGCGTTGAAAGCGATTGATTTGAACTCGTGTACGGAGAATTTGAATAATTGTTGGCACATTGTTGTTTGTGATTTGATGACTGTGAAATGGCGCTGTTGGCACACTGTTGTATATGATTTGATGATTGCGAAATGGTACCGTGTGCATGGATAATGACTATAGTCATTCCCTCCACGGAGCGACCCGACGGGGTGACGTGGTTGGGCTGTTATATTGGATGACGAGGTAGCTGCGCTCGAGAGGTGCTTCTGAATCCCTCCCTTCGGACTAGCTTGGTTACACCCCAGGGGAGGCCCGAGCCAAAGCCAAGGAAGGAGGTATTGTGTTTGATTTATTGACATTGATGAGGAATACCTTGGCGATTTCACCATTGGTCTGGGCCAAGCCTTTGGTGGAAAGATTTTGGCAACCCCGTGATTTTGAAAAACAAAAATGTGATAACTGGATGCATATGATTTAATTATCATGATTTGTTGAGATCTTGTTTATATTGAGATTTATTGATGTGACCGTATGATTTTAAGAATGATATTTGACATGTCCACAATCATCACTCATTTATTATCATAACATGCTATACACTCACTGAGTATTTCCCAATACTCACCCCTCTCTTTCAAACCTTTCAGAGGAAGTTCAAGTCTGTGACAACAGTTGGAGCTTGTGAAGAGTCATCCGCTGGCTTGTTAGGTATAAGAGCGATGTAAGGTTATTTTAGTTTGATTTGAAATCCATGGAAGAGAGACTTGTTCATTTTCTTTGAAATTTCATTTTGGTAAAAACTTATTGTATAAATGGAACATTTGGACTTTATTCGATTTTTGAAAGGCCGAGATGGCCGGATGCGTGCATGTGATTTGGGTTGGCCGGGTTGGCTTTGTGTGTGCGCTGATTTGAGTTAAATGGATCGGTGCGTCCTTTGATTGTTTTTGTTGAGAATTTTGAGTGGTTAGGATGGCCACATTGATGCGTGCATGTACAGGTTCTCACTCCCCGTTGTGTGCTGATGTGTACTCGTGCATGTACAGGTTTCCTCTCCTCGATGTGTGCTCGTGTGTACAGGGATGGACCGGATGGGTCTTTGCGTGTGTATTGTTATGTGATGTTTTCTTTTTTTTCGATGATTTATTGTAAATTTGATAGCCTTGCGGAGTCCCGGTATATGGGGAGGTTCTGCCCATATACCGAGACTACGCGGCGGCTGTCGCGTAGTCGATCAGAGGATCGGGGCGTGACATTATGTATAACTAATTTTGTTCCTTCAGGGAGACATATATTTGCTCTGTCGAAGCTCTCAATCAATTTTGCAGTATCACTTATGGTATTGATATTTGTTTCTCCCAATTTCATATTGGAAAAATAATTTTTATTTTTAAATATTGTATGAGTTGTAGCGTTATTAATTAGACATATATATTCTTCGTTTCTCATATATTCCAAACTATCAGCAATATCCATATCTTATTTATGAAAAAAAAATAAAAGAGATGATTAATTTGTTTGTATGGAATTATAAACAAATAAATCAATCAGAAATAAAGTGTATCATATTGCAAAAATATTAAAATTAACTTATTTATTTATAACGTATATCTAGATATTTTTATTACTGATCAGATGATCAATTTTTCCTTCAGGGTGTTCAAAGAAATCAGTCATATCAAGATGAGTTATATCTATATTAGCATCATTACGTGGGTTGGCAAAATTTGTTTTCACATTTTATCTTTCTTCTTTAAAGAGGCTTGATATAGTTCAACAAAATGTTTCGGGGTTCAGCATACACGTGACCAATGTCCCTTGGCATTGCATCAGTAGCAGACATTATCAGAACCTCTCGAGAGTTTCTCTTTTTCTTTTCCATCACTATCATCCTACTTCTGGTGGTGATATCTACCATTTTGATTTGATCGACTATTGATACGATCATCATTATTGTAATGGGCACTTCGTCCACCACCATATCCATGTCCACAACCACGGCCATGACCACGACATCGACCTCGACCTTTTCCATATTCATATCTAGTCATATTCGCTTTAGGGAATAGACTACTACCAGTTGGTTGAATCTGATGATTTTTCATTAATAATTCATTATTTTGCTCGGCCACAAAAAGACATGAAATCAATTCAAAATATTTCCTAAATCTCTTTTCTCGATATTACTGCTGCATGAGCAAGTTCGAGACATGAAAGGTGAAGAAAGTTTTTTCTAACATATTTTCTTTAGCTATATTTTCTCCGCACAATTTCAATTGGAATGTGATTTTGAACATTACAGAATTATAGTCACCAATGGACTTGAAATCTTACAGCCTCAAATGTATCCAATCATATAGGGTCTTACGAAGAACGACCATCTTCAGGTGGTCATATCTTTCCTTTAAATTTTTTCATAAGTCAAGAGAATTTTTAACAGTAAAATATTTTGTCTTTAAACTCTCATCAAGGTGATGCCAAATGAAAATTATTGTTTTTACACAATCTTGTATAGTAATATCTTTTGTTTTGATGGTGTCTCCAAGACCAATTGCATTCAAATGCATTTCAACATCAAGAGCTCATGATAAATAATTCTTTTCAGAAATATCAAGAGATAGAAATTCAAATTTAGCAAGATTTGTCATTAGAAAGAAATCGATAAAAACGTGTCTCGGAATCTCTGAACGGTGAAACCTCCTTTTCTACTACAAAGGTAGATTTGTATTTGATTGATCTTAGTTGTGCTTTTAGTAGAGTTTCATGCTGATAACATGTTATAAATGAAGTTGATATAGAAACAAGATTTCTATATCAAATAGGAATTTGGACAGAATATAGTGAAAGAAACTTCTCAATCTCTTTCTCACTTTCTTTTCTCTTTTTTCTCTTTCTTAAGCTCTTCCTTCTCCTCTTTCTTAAAACCTGATTTTTGGAATTTGAAAGGGATGAGGTATTTATAGGTGAATTTGGGTGATAAATCAGCATGATGAGTCAGCACCTTACACCAATAGTTGACACTTGTTGGACACTTGGCAAGGAAGGGCATGAGATGTCCATGTAACTTCCCTCGTAGTTTCTTATTCCTTCCCTTGTAAGTCACTTCAAAACTTCTCTTAGAAGTTTTCTCAAATTTTCTTTCAGAATTCTTTAAATAGGTGAATCATTAGAAATTCATGTCTTGACAAATGTCTTAATGATAAAGTTATATTTTTCAATGGATATCCACCAAATTATTTAATATTCATAACAAGAAAATAATACTTTAAATTAGATAATATGAGACAATAGAAATGCAAAATCTTCTATACTCTGAAATATGAGATGTTGGTGCCTCGATCTATCTTAATTCGTATCTATTTTGTTTTACTCAACTTATAATTATTAATTAAAATGAAAATCTTTAATAAAAAGATATAGGCTTTCACAAATACAAATTAAATTTCTCCACAAAAAGAATTATAACCATATGAGAGTAAATAATCTTAATCTTCCCAAGATGAGCCCATATCTTGATTTACCATTATGAGATAATTATATATTAGATTCCTAAACTTTGCATTTAATTCAAAATTAAATTCTTAAACTTCAAAACCCAACAATTGAATATTCAAACTTTTAAAAGTATAATAATTAAATCTTTCTATCACTAACAACGTTAAACTGACCGTTAAGTGTTGGAGTTGGCATAACAAGGCACATAAGCTGATCTGTCACATTTTGACGTGGCATAACACATGGAGTCATTTAGCTGATGTGGCATGTATTGCATCAGCATATTGACGGAACACTAACGGCTTGATATGGCACACGCCATATCAGCAAGCGATGACATGGCACATGTCATGTCAGCAAAGTGATGGCGTGACTTGTGCCATATATTTTCACAACACTTATGACATACTATTAAAAAACACTGCCATAAGATAGACTAAATTATGATTTAATGCAAAATTCATAAACTGATATGTAATTGATCAAAAAATTTCTAATCTTAATTTATTTAAAAATATTAATTCAATTTTAGTAAAGTTCATTAGTTTAAAACATCATTTTAATTGAAAACCCTATTTGATTTGAAATCCAAATTTAATTCAAACTCTAGTTTATATGAAATTTTAATTTAGTTCAAATTCCCTAATTTAATTCAAAACCATATTGATTTAAAACCCTAATTTAATCCGAATTGGCAACTTGATTTGGAAGCTTTAATTCAATTCAAAAACCTAATTTGATCTAAAACCCTAATTTAATTTAATTTAAATCTCCAATTTAATTTAATTTGAAATTTCAATCTAATTTAATTTTAAACTTTAATATTGTGTTGTAAATGCTATAAGAATATAATGATGTGACATTGATGCTGTGTCAATTTGCTGACATGGTATATGCCTCGTGGGCAAGCATTTTTGGATGTCATGCCACATTAGAATGTAGGAGCTCAACTCACGCGCCTCGTCATGCCAACTCAGAACTTAACGGCCCCGTTAGTTATGGACAGGCTTAATTGTTACACTTTTGTATGTTTGAATACTCAATTGGTATGTTTTGAAATCTAGGGACATAATTATAAATTCGGTACAAAGTTCAGGGATTTCACATGTAATTATCTCCTACCGTAATTGATCCACTGTATCTTTAAAAGAAGTTTCTTTATTTGAGTGTCACAAAGGTTTCAAAAGATTTAACATTAGATATGAACTTTACGAATCAAGCTTTTGTTAATGATCCATAAATACGCCACTCGAGGATTCTAACATTACATTCAATTTGTATTTTATCCGGGATCAATCTCTTGTCCAACCAGCTTAGCTATGGAGAGAGCTGCTTTCAAATTGTCTTTTATACTTGTTCTTTTGGCTATGGCATCATGTGAGAATCTTTCCTTCTTGTTCTACTTTTTCTTCTTTTTTCAACATGATATTGCTCAAATACACAAGCGACGAGACACGTACATGCCCTCGCCCTGCCCCCCCCACACACATTTATTGGCATAAATGCACATTAGCAATAGCAAAAGCATATTAAAATCTCAATCACATACATCTTCTTGTGTGACAAATAAATAAACTAATGTTACAGGCGTTTTATGCTCAATTTCTCCTGCTGATCAGAAGGACATTGGTGCGTCAGAAGGTAATCTCAAAACTGATATACAATTTGAAGTCATATTCATTTCAAGACACAATTCCATCATACAAGTCCCTTTCTTTCTACCATTGCACATGCTCAAACGTGCGACCCCATACGCACACATTCCAATAAATTTGCATAAAAGCTTTTTTTTCTTATTTTTTGGATGATGAGAAAGCATATTAAGATTTGAATCGTATAATATTTACACATTTATATATTTTGACAGTTTTTCCATCAGCAGAAGTAAGAAAAGAAGTTGGGGCAATCTGTGACGTACAAGAATGTATAAAAAAGTGTGGTCCAAATAGTTTCAGGTGTGAGATGGGTAAATGTGTTTGTCATGCTGATCCAAAGGTCATCTATGGCGGTCCGAAACTTGTGTGCCAAAGCGATGAGGATTGCGAGAAAGTTTGTGCTCCTCATAAATGTAAGCTCATAAACTGCCATCACGGGCCCAATTTTGCAATTTGTACTTGCAATGATTGTTCACACTAGCGCTAAGACTACCCATTGTTTTTTCTACAACAATCCTTTAATAAAAGTTTTTCCAATATGATATCACCAAATTGGATCAATCTTTGTTTTTCAAAATATGATAAAGGTGAGTCCCTCTGTCACGCCTTGACTTGTAGGCCCTGATACGTAACAACTCCTAAGTGAAATTTATCAACTCAAAGGATAGAAGTCAAAGTCATTACCAACAATTCCTAAGTGAAATTTATAAAGAAGAAAGTTAAGAATCCTCAATGAAGTTGAAATAAAGACAAATCCAACCAAAACAAAATAAGAGTTTAAATAAGTTCTTCACATAGGTTTTAGAAAAAATGCCTCCTCAGATCTAATTATCAATACCTTCAAAAAAAGTACAAGATCTATACCGAAATGAAGTCTCTAACAGTAATCTTCCAAATCTGACTCTAAACGACCACAAGTATCGACTAAACTTTCTCTGTAAGAATGGAATTAGGGGAGGGTGAGTATAAATTATATTCGGTGAGTATATAATATGTTATAATAATAAACGAAGGATAATTATGGACATATCAAATAAACATCTCAAAATCATATCGTTGTACTCATGAAAATCAAGATTCGTCAACAAATATCAAGTTTCAAATAAGATATCAGCAATTTATAATATACCAATTATATACATCCAGTCATAACATTAAATTTTTCAAAAGAACATGGGATTGCCAAAAATTTTTCCACCAAAACCTTGACGCTAACCAATGGTGGAACCGCCAGATAGTTTTTTATTATCATCAACTGTAAACATTACCCCCAATCTTGACTTGATTCGGGCCTCCCCTACGGTGCTACTAGACTAGTTCGAAGGGAGGATATCAGAGGCACCTTTCGAGCACAATTACCTCTTTAGTCAAATAAACGTCTAACCACGTTACCCCATCAGATCGTTTCATAGAGAGAATAACTATAACCATTAATCATACATACTACACAATTTTGCAATCACCATAACATATAAATCAATGTGGCAACAATTATCTAAATAATTTCTCAAATCATGAGTTCAATCCAATCATGTCCAACATAAATTTATAAATATGGCACATCAATTTCAGTTCAAACATATGAATGCATATTTCAATCCAAATTCCCTTTTTGGATATTTTACAATCATAAAATAATTTGAAAATCAATTTTTAAAACATTAATAAAATCATTGTAAAATATTTTCTCACTTAAAATCATAAACAAGTATCCACTCACCTTTTAGGAGGGTGAATTCTTCCAATTCTACAATCAAATTTCAAGAACAATCCTTTCCCGGGTTGCGATCGATTTTCCTTAATAGTGAGGTTGGATTGAGTCGGGGACTCTAGGTGTCAAAAATCCTAACTTTTCCCTCCATAGAGTAAACTCTAGATTTTTTATTAAATTCTCCTTTCATAGGTTTGATTGGGGGTTTGGAAAGATTAATAGAGTGATTTTGCAGGGGAATAATTGAATTTAAGTGAGGGATCAAGTGAGGGATGGACGGGAGAAAAAGAGAAAAAAATGTCGAGAGTGATAGGAGGTTTGATCGAGATTTGAATGCATGAAATAAGTAAAGGCTTATTGAAGTCTTATTTTAATTATATGGGGTGAAATCTCAATCTTACCCCTCATGAATTTTAGGTTTTATTTGAGTTTGGATGGCATTTTGGTCATTTCACACCCTCACCGTGTGCACAAGTCGATTTGCAGACCTCATATATCAACTTGTGTGTCTAGGTGCTCAAGGGTCAAATTAGTTTGCATTATAGGTGAATCGACTTACAATTGTTAAACCAAATCGACTTGACTATTTTCCTTCAAATGCCAAATCGACTCGCAATTGTCAAGCCTCAAAAGTGTGTTTTGTAACATTTGGCAAGTCAATTTGTCTATATGCACAAATCAACTTGTCATGCCAAAGTTTCAGAAACCTTGCCTGCTGACTGACCAAGTCGATTTGTTTAATTACACAAATCGACTTGGTACATCCAAGTCTTAGAGGGTATGCTCTGCATACTACCAAATCGACTTGTCTCATTATGCAAGATGATTTGGCTCACTCCTTTCCTCTTACAAATCGACTTATTCATATGTACAAATCAATTTGCCTCCCTCATTTCTTCACACAAATTGACTGTCCCACCTTTGTTTCTCATACAAATTGTCTTGTCCTTTTTCATTTCCTTCACACAAGTTGATTTGTCACCTTCGCAAATTAACTTATCTCTCACAATCCTCATATCAACTTACAATTGCCAAATCAACTTACAATTACACATAAGTCAATTTGCCACACCTTCATTTACTCATACAAGTTGATTTGCCACCCCCATAAATCAACTTGCCTCTCATAATCACTATTCAACTTACAAATTCTCAAATCAACTTGTCCAAATATACATATCAACTTGTCTTTCCGATTTGTGTCCAAGTGATTTTGAACCCATGCTCTCAAGTTTCCTCCAAAAAGTTTTACACCGCTAGGTCATTCAACTCTTTCAATACATTAATACCAATTTAATTATAAATCTTTTCCTAGTTCCATAAAAGTATCAAAAATTGAAAATTTAAATACTGAATTTTTCAATATTACACTCCAAGTTCAAAATTAATTACAGTCCGATTTCTCCCGATATTTTACAAAGAAATTAAATTAAAATTTTCTAACAACGAATTTTTTATATTACACCCTTAATGATAATTCAAGCAGTTGAGTCTCCTCACTTTCATAATCGGGATGGAACAAGATATCATTCGTTTTGGTATCTTCTTGTGCCAAAAACAAATAAAGGTGAGCCCTTCATCGATTTGGTATCTTCTTGAGCCAAAACAAATAAGGGCACAGAGGTGAGTCTCCCCACATTTTTCCTTAAAGAGTATATGATGATGATGGAACAAGATAAGAATCTGGGACAAAGAGGTTTGGTGTGGTATGGTTCTTCTGCGTGACTGTGACAGACGGTCATAGAGTCACTGGCAGTCTTGATTGTGGGTGTATGAGGTGTTAGCAATTTTATCACCTAATAGAGAAGGTTCAGATGTCACATGATTACAACATGTTGAATGAAGCATCCCTTTTAATTTTACGACGGCAGCTGATACAGCGATTAAAGAATTTAAGGAAGCGTAAGATAAAACCTGATTAACAAGGCTTCAAGCTCCAGTTTGAGGCTTGGATACAGAGACCAAAATGCTGGTTTCTGGTTTTCAATTTCCAACGATCTCCTTTGTGATGATTGACACTATCCCAGTAAACCAAATGATAGTGAGATGATTGATACTATCTAGTCCTGAAATCCACAAAATTCTCATCGGTTTCATTCGCCGATAATATAGTGCCGTAGTTTTCTACCCTTAATGAAACTATAGATAGCTTGAGCCCAATGACTGGTTTGTGCCATCAAAAATAAGTTGAATCGCTCGTGCAACGTCATTAAGACAAATACTAAATACTAGATAGCTTGCTTCCGGTACATGAATTAAAACTTTATAAATATAAATTCAAAAAAAAAATATTTTTGCAGTTATCTAAAAATAATAATAACAAAATTTTATAAATTTTATATATATAATAATAATAACCAACCAACCAACCCCTTATTCCAATAAGTGGTATTGGCTATATAAATCCTTCTTCATCGTACTCTTTTTCATATCATATACTTACTTATATGATTAATTTTTTATATAATAATAATAATCATGATTTTATCCCATTAGGTGGGATTTGTAATATGCATATTTCTACGTTATCCAAGTCTTCTTAAATCTCTCTATCGATTGATATGAGTTTTTGTCATAATTTAGCACCGTCTAACTGAAATCTTTATTAGTTGTCTATGTACATGTCTAAACTATCTTAATTGCATTTCGCTCAATTTTTTCTGAGCGTGTGCAACCTTCAACTTTCTCTCTGATATACTTATTTTTTATATTGTCTATCCTTGTGTGTTAGTACATTAATCTTAATATTCTCATCTCTGCAACTCCTATTTTCTATTACTGCTTTTGGTTCATAGCCCAACATTCTGAGCCATATGTCAAAACCAGTCTAATCACCATCCTGCAGAACTTTCTTTTTATAAATACCTTTTGATCATATAAAAAACCCGATACACTTCTCTATTTTGAACATCCTGCTTGTATTCTATATGATACACCTATGTTAATCCTTCATCCTTCCATAAAATTGATTCTAGATGGTTAAATTTTAAACCTCTTATTCATACTCTTGAGATCTACATTACATTCTTGATAGGGCTAAAAGAGGATCTTTTGGCTGTCTTATAGGTAACAAATAGGTTTATAAAGATATCAAAAATTATTGTAATTTTTAAATTTAAGTGATTTCTATCTTATCAAAATCAGTTTCAGAGGATGTTAAGAATATTTTGTATTAAAATAAATTAATAATTGATTTGAATTTAATAATATGGTACTTTCTTTATTTTTATGTTTCCATATTTCTAAAAATAGATTTTCTATGAAAACTCATTCTATTGTTATAATTTACTTGAAACAATATATGATTAAGAATCAAAATTTTATATTGTTTTCCATGCTCAAATTTTATACAACTAAAAACAAAAAGTAAAATCAAGAAAAATTGAAATTAATATAAAAAAGTACATCATAATTAAAAAATATTACAAATTGAATAAAGATGACTATTGGGACACATAAAAAGAGCATTATCTTAGGGGTCAATTATAACCATAAGATAGGATTTTTATTTTTCATGATAGTACTAAGCATCTCTTGTGAAACTTCACCAAAATCTTAGATCTCATTTACAACCCTTTTATATGCTAAATTGCATTCTGAGTTGGGACAAATTTCCTTTCTAATTGTAGGATCAGATGGGGTTAATTAAAAAGTTAGTTTAAGACCCCAGGTGTGACCTTTAGTTGGAGTCAATATGATCGTTGTTATTATTAGAAAATTGTTTGCCTCAGAGAGAGAGAGAGAGATTTGGAAGTGAAAAAGTAAGGAAGATATTATTAAATCAAGCATGAGAAGATAATACATTTACTAAGAAATTTAGTAGTTCATCCACCTAGTCAAACGATGAGGCACAGAATAAGTTGCTCGAGCTACCACATGAGCATACTTATTGTAATGTAAACTGAAGCTATTGATAGTGCAATATTCGTTTGTAAGCAGCTCAAAGATATTTGCTAGATCTTCAAAATGCACATCATAATCAAACTAATCCTACCAACATTTGGTTGGCTTGGTAGGAAGGGCACAGAGACCTTTTAGCCATGTCTGAGTTCGACCTGGCATGGGGATGGCAAAACCATGTTGGGAGATCCCTTGAAAGAGAGCCTGAGAGCAGATTGGTTCAAATTAGTCGGGATAAGTCTCGAATATTGAGCAGTGACTCTCTCCAAGGTATCAAAACCCTATGGTGATGAAAGCCTATACACACTTTTCCTTGAGTTATCCTAATCATTGAAACCACGACGCCTAGGGACTCTTGACTTTCGAAAATAACTTTCAACAATAACTGAAATCAACATCCCTTCTATTTGCAAATATCTTAGCAACACTTTACACATCACATATACATATGTCTGCGATCTGCCATAGAGACCGGACTGATCTCCTTTGGAATTAGGAGAATTGTTGTTCCATTAAGGCCTTGACGTATATAACACTTACCCTAATCCATTTTAAGTATGATTCCATCACATCTCCGCCCGCTGTATCCTAGAATACACACACATATACACATATATATATATAAAATACCCGATACATCCCGTCCAACCCCAAATTTCTGATAAAACCCCGGCAGTTTGTCTGGATGGATACTAAACACTGCATCCTTGACATCCTTCTCAGTAAAATCAGCCATTAAAATGTCTCATGAGTAATTTTCTTTTCCACACATTTGAGAATAGGGAGAGCTTATACCCAATGAGGTGAAAAGGTTCCTAAAAATATTGAACCATAATTTCATCACTATGAGACTCCAGCCATATCCCATTCGGGTCCTAAAGATGTGAAATTGCATTTTTCTTCTTGCGTTTTGATGCTATAGCGTGGAAGTATTTTGAATTTGTGTCTCCTTCATGCAGCAAGAAAATCAAAATACTGGTCCTTTTTTTTTTTAATAAAACTGCTTGAAAGTTCAAATTCCTCCAGGGATTAGCTTCACAAGGAAAGATTTGGATTTGTGAAACCTAAGGAGTAATTTGAGTAGATTTAGCTGGGAACCTTAATATATATAGTATGGAATTTAAAAGCCCATCAAACTTTAAAAAATAATAATAATAATAATTAAATCCATTGTTTACAATAATTCCTCTTCATAAGGGAAGATATAGAGAGAGAGGAAGTAGCATTGGCATGTGGACAAAGGCAAGAGATCCATATAAAGGGCAAATCATAAAAAGTTTACTTTTAAGTTCATCAATAAAATTCATTGCCAGTATATTTATGGATTGCCTGATATATTGCAAAATACAAATGCCAATTATTGCCGGAATATATGTTGCAGGATATTCTATATTTTAATAAATAAATAATTGATTTTATATTTTATATTGTTATAATAGTTTATTCGAGATATGGATCATTAAGATATTACATTTTATATTTTCTCTCATGTACAAAATCTCACACAGGCTGTTAGAGCCACCGATCTTGATTGTCTTCCCGTGGTGATTTTCCTACTATTGCTCTTATCAAACATCTTCGCAAATTTTACCTTGTTTATACACGTGTATTCACATATTTATCAAATAATGTTCACATAACCAAATGTGTGGGCATGACTCATGGTGGCTAATGGCCTGTCACATATTAGATTTGACAAAATTCAATTCACAATAATAAAAAAAAATACTTTGTATTTAGACTCTTTAGCATTGACTAATATACATCGATTTACTTCAACAAATTTCACCAACTCTAATGCCAAGTAAAAGAATGATTTTCTCCCCTTTCAAACTCTCTCTCTCTCCCCCCGGGGTCTCTCTGTCTCTCACAATAGCAATTATACATACAAATAAACAGGTAATGTTTCTGATTTAAGTCTGTTTCCTAGTCTTAATAATGAGATTTGACTCTTACTAAGAATTTGTTATAGTAAATTGAATGTTATTTATGTTATAATACGACCATTTCAATAAAGGAATATGTTACCGAATATTTAATTTGAAAGAATAGCATAACGATGGTAATAAATAATATAGACGTTGCTTCAGAAGGGGGTACCACAAGGGGGATACGTTCAGATTTTTATATAACAGGAGGGCAAACATTTGGTGTACACACCAGGTCAATAAAAATGGCTTACTTATGTTCCAAAAATCTTGTTCTCTGGTTGGTCTTCCTCACAACACTGTGTGCAACAAGAAAAGCACAAGCATCTAAAACCTACACAGTGACTCTTCTTCCTGTTTTCGGCCGTGAAAACTTGCCCCTCATAGTTGATTGCGCATACAATGACAGACCATTTGCCAGTCAAACATTTACATGGGGTATCTTCAAGTGGGACTTGTCGGTAGATCTGCCAAACGACCAAAGTGTGCTAGTCGAGTGTAACTTCAGGCTGAAAAATCCTTCTTCCAAGCACATAACCTTTCCCCTCTTTCAATCTGGCTCGAAAATTTCCACCTGCGTGAATGATCATTCCCTTTGGACTATCAACCTCAGTGGTTTTTACTTTTCCTGTGATGGGGAACAACCGCAGCTTTGGCAAAAATGGTGATCTAGGGTTTTCATTTTGCTTTCTATGTTTCTGTCATTGAAATTTGTGTAATAAAGGTGCCCGCATTTCTTACGGACAAATTATAAAATGTTGTACTTTAATTTCATCAATAAAATACATTGCCAGAATATTTCTCGCAAAATATTTTTTATAATTATAATATTGATTTTTTTATATAAATTCAATTTATTATAATAATTTAATAATTATAATATTGACTTTTCTATATAAATTCAATTTATTATAATAATTTAATCAAAAAATGTTTTGTATTTTATAGATATGAAAATTCTATTACATGCAACTGGAGCAATCGATTCCTGTTATGAATTTTCTATTGTTGTTCTTATCCATCTTCACTGTTACCTTATTTTTATAAGTGTAATTGACATATTTATCAATTTTTTTTTTTTGTTTTCATCGATCGGTATTCATATTTTGTTTGACTAATCATGTCCGAATAATGTGAAACTCATTAAGAAATTGATTCTCCTAAATCTTTTTTTTTTGTTTTCATTCTTAAGAATCGAATTCAAGATTTCTGATTAAGAAGTAGAGTGTTTGACCACTCAATCTAAAAAAAAAAAAAAAAAATTGATTTATCAAATCTATTATTTGAATGTTCGATGCCTACAATTAAATTTTAAACCTCCTGCTGCCATTTTATTTTAATGATATTTTTTATTTCTACTTTACAATCTTGATAGGTCTAATAGAAAATATTTTGGTTGTCTTAAAGGCTAACAAATATTCAGGTTCCAAATATTATATTATTTTCCACATTCAAAATTTATGTGATTAAAATAATTAAAGTCAAGTAAAATTGTGATTAATATAAAAAAGTATATTATAACTAAAAAATATTACAAATTTGAATAGAGATAAGTGGAGGACACATAAAGAGAACATTATCTTAGAGGTCAATTATAACCGTACTAACATAGGATTTTTATTTTTCATTATAATACTATGCATCTCTTGTGAAACTTCACCAAAATCGTAAATATTATTCACAACTCATGTATATGCTAAAGGGATTTATATATCTTTATTAAATGGATATCAAATTTCTCTTCTACAATTGTAGGATCATATGAACCTAACATGTGTTAAACTAGTGGGTAAATCATTAGATCTCATTTAAAGAACTCGAGTTTGAGTTTCGGATAGGGCATACCATGCTGGGGAGAGCTCTACCCCCAAAAGGAGTTCAGCGACTCAATCCAAAATTAGTCAGAGCAAAAGTTTAAAAATTGAATGATGGACCAAATCCAAGTTATCAAAAAAAAAATCTCAAATGGGGTTAAATAATGTTGGAAATGTAGAAGAGAACAGTTGGCCATCAATTTAAAGCTTTGCTGAAATTAGAGAATAGGATCGATGAAATCTAGTTCAATCCCAAATCCAGCCTTAGGAAGGCCGAGTACAGTCCAATAAATGTTCATGGTCTGGTCTAAAACTGACCAGAATACTAGCCCAAAAATGTATTTTCGTTTTGGCCCAATCTAGCCAGAATCTATATCCATGTTAGGGTCCAAAATAAGTCAATCCGATGGCCCAAGAAGACATTCAAAGCTCGCATTCTTTCTGCCCTATTGCAAGCACATTAAGGTCCAAAATTAAAGTCTAAAGAAGTCTAGAAAATGCTCGTAATATAAACCACTCTACCAATAGCATTTTAGAAAGAGGATTATTTTTTCTCTCTACTGGCTAGTTTTATCTCTATTAGTTAGTTTTTGTCTCTATTAGTTAATTAAGGTTCTTTCTCTATAAGTACCTCTCTTGTCTCTTATTTGGTGCCGAAAGAAAATTGAGATTGTCTAGAAAATAATCTTCAATATAGGGTGGAGCAATTTCTTTCACTTCTCTCTCTCTTTCTTACATGTAAAAGAAGTAATCAACCCACTCTTCTCCTATCCAACATTTTACACAAATTAGGGCAATCATCTCTCACTTGTTCTTGGACAAAATTTGTCTTTCAATTTTTGTATATTTGTTAATAAATATGAAGAAGTCTTTTATTTATACTTTGATTGTTCTTGTTGAAGATATTCAAAATGTTGATAAATATGGCTACGTAGGGGCATTTTACCATTGAAGATATTCAAAATGTTGATAAATATGCCCACGTAGGGGCATTTTACCACAAAAGGAAAAAAATAAAGACTTTAAATTCAGAGATAATGTGTGGTTAACCCATTATCTCAACTCCCCCTAAAATATATATATATATATATATATATATATATATATATATATATATCTCCTCTCCCCATAATCAATCTCCAATTGAATTTGAAGGCATTGAGAGAGTTTTGTACATTATTGAGAGAGTACGTACATTTGTTGAGCGAAGAACACCTTCTCTAGAGTGAGAATTAATTGAGGGTTCCAAGAAAATTTTAAGTAAGAAATTTTCTCTATCATTTTGATTCATCGGATTTAGAGTTGAAATATCGTGGTATTACGGTGCGAGTTCGTTTTGTGATCATCATCGCAATCGAATAATCTGCACGAGATGTTCGTAGTTCGGTTGATTTTAAAAACCTACACATTGAGGTATTTACTTGAAAATTTTGACTTATTTATTTTAGATGCTTTAGCATGCACACAATGGCAGAGTTACATTCAAGGGAAGGTGAGCAATTACCTCTACTAGATCAAAATAATTTTATTAATTTTTATATGTCAAATAAATATTATTTTCATTCAATTTAAGATATTGCTCCAGTACCATTAACACTCTGTTTTATGAAAAAAAAATTATTTCTAAAAATATATGTCATCCCGTTCTATAAAAATATTTTTCCCTTACTACATTTAGGTATTGGATGCGTCGCTGCTTGCGCATACATGTGTAGAATAAATCTAATACAAAATTTTTTGATGGTATCAAAGTAAGTTTTGATCCATTTGTCTTCTACAAAAATGACTCAAAATGGGGCACTGCAAGGGGGATACGTTCGGATTTCTATATAAACAATAGAGCAAACACTTTGTGTAGACAAAGTCAATAAAAATGGCTGCCTCTTGTTTCAAAAATCTCATTCTGTGGTTGGTCTTCCTTACAACACTGTGTGCAACAAGAAAAGCACAAGCATCTAAAGCCTACAAAGTGACTCTTCTTCCTGTTTTTGGCCGTGAAAACTTGCCCCTCATAGTTGATTGCGTATACAATGACAGACCATTTGTCAGTCAAACATTTACGTGGGGTATCTTCAACTGGGACTTGTTGGTAGATCTGCCAAACGATGAAAGTGTGCTAGTCGAGTGTAACTTCAGGCTGAAAAATCCTTCTTCCAAGCACATAACCTTCCCCCTCTTTCAATCTGGCTCGAAAATTTCCACCTGCGTGAATGATCATTCCCTTTGGACTATCAACCCTAGTGGTTTTTACTTTTCCTGTGAGAGGGAACAGCCGCTGCTTTGGCAACAATGGTGATCTCGGGTTTTCATTTTGCTTTCTATGTTTCTGTCTTTGAAAAAAAAATACAAAAAAGGTGCCCGCATTTCTTACGGGCAAATTATAACTTGTGTACTTTAATTTCATCAATAAAATACATTGCCAGAATATATTTCTTGCAAAATATTTTATATTTTAATTAATTAATAATTGATTTAATTTTAATAATATTTAATTTTTTATTTTTATATTTTGATATTTGTAATATTGATTTTCTAAAATAAATCCAATATATTAAAATAGTTTAGTTGAGATAATGGATAACTAATGTTTTGTATCTTATATCATCTCTCATATGAAAATTCTATGACATGCTATTAGAGCAATCGAATCCTATTATGAATTTTCTATTTTTGCTCATATCCATCTTCACAGCAACTGTTACCTAATTTTTATACATGTGTAATTAACATATTTATCAAATCTATTATTTGAATTTTAAACCTCTTGCCGCCATTTTATTATAATCAATTTTTTTAGATCTATTTTACATTCTTGATAGGTCTAATAGAGGATCTTTTGGTCCCTCAATGACAGTTCAAGTCGTAGATACTCGCCACTTTCATATTTCATTTCCCAATTCGATTTCACTTAATTGCATCTCCTTATACTTAGAAAAAAAAAAGGCTAACAAATACTTTTGTAACCATATCGAAAATTATTGTAGTTTTCAAATTTAAGTGGGTTTTATCATACAAAATTCAGTTTTAGAGGATATTAAAATATTTTGTATCAAAATAAATTAATAATTGATTTGATTTTTAATAATATTATACTTTATTTATTTTTTTGTTTCTATATTTCTAAAAATATATTTCCTATAGAAACTCATTATATTGTTATAATTTACTTGAAACAATATATTATTAAGATTTTCAAAAATTATATTGTTTTCCACACTCAAATTTTATGCAACTAATATAATTAAAATCAAGTAAATTTGAGATTAATATAAAAAAGTATATTATAAGTGAAAAAAAAAATTACAAATAGAATAAAGATAAATAGAAGACACATAAAGAGAACATTATCTTAAGGGTCAATTATAACTTAGAGGTCAATTATAACTATAAGATTGGATTTTTATTTTTCATTATAATACTATGCATCTCTTCTGAAACTTCAACAAAATCTTAAATCTTATTTGCAACCCATTTATATGCTAAATTGCATTGCGAAATGGGATTTTTATATCTTTATTAAATGGATATCAAATTTCTCTTCTGCAATTGTAGGAGCAGAGGGGGATAAATAATGTTAAAAATCAAGAGGAGAACAATCGGCCATCAATTCAAGATTTATTGGACATTAGAGAATAAGATTGGTGAAGTCTAGTTCAAGGCTAAGTCTAACCTAAAAGGAAGGCCAAACATGGTCCAAAAGTGGCCAGAATACTAGCCTAGAAATGTACTTTGAATTCTGGCCCAATCTGGCCAAAACCTAGTGTCTAAGTTAGGGCCCAAAACAAATCAGCCCAATGGTCCAAGAAGATGTTCAAGGTTTGCATCCTTTCCAGCTTATTCCAAGTACATTAAGGTCCAAAATGGAAGTCTAAAGAAGTCTAGAAAATGCTTGTAATACAATTTTATCTACCAATGATATTTTGGGCAGAATTTTTAATGATTAGTATTTTTCTCTCTATTGACTAGTTTTCTCTCTATAAATACCTCTTTTGTCTCTTATTTTGTGTATGGAGAAAATTGAGAAAGTTTAGAGAATAATCTTCTCTATAGAGTGGAGTAATCTATTTCACTTCTCTATCTCTTTCTTATATGTCAAAGGACAATCAACCTACTCTTCTCTTGTACAACATTTTACATAAATTAGGGCAATTGTCCCTCTCTTGTTTTTGGGTAAAATTTCTTCTGTCAGTCTTTGTACATTTGTTGATAAATACAAAGAAATCTTTTATTCATACTTCGATCATTCTTGTTCAAGATATTGAAAATTTCTCAATGGTATCAGAGTATGTTTCGATTATTCATCTTTCGCAAAAATGAATCGAAAAGTCAAGAGAAGGCACTCACATTGCAAATGACCAGGACACTCCAAAAATCAGTGCTGGCTCCTCCATCCACATGTCAAGGCAAAAAATTTCTAGAACAAGGGACCATCTTCCCCTAAGTTGTCCAGAGAAGTAGCGGTGGTGTCGTCCATAGAATTCCTTTTAAAATTGCTGGAGAAAGTCAATGACAAATTTGTTCTCAAAGGAGTCTTGGAGCTGGTCATGCAAGTCAAAGATCCCACTAGTCATCAACCTCACATATTGGCCATTGATGAGATCATAAATCTGCACAAGCAAATACAAGACATGATACAGAATCAAGATATTTGTTTTAACTCTTTTTCAAACAATCATACTTTAGCATCTCATGAAGAAGATAGTTATGAATTATGGCATGCAAGACCAGGACATCCTCAAAATCAAACCTTAAAAAAATTATTTCCAAATAAAAATTATAAGAATAAACACTATAAGACATGCATATTTGAAAAAGAAACTGAGATGCACTATCGTTTGTCCGAGACTAAATATAAAGAGGCTTTTGAGCTTGTACACTCAAACATATGGACAACCGATTGTAGAATCTAGGCATGTGTTTAAATACTTCATACCATTTATTGACTACAAAACTAGATACACATAGATCTATATGCTCACATCTAAGGCATAAACATTTGAGATATTTCAAAACTTTCACTGATATGTAACTAAGCAACATGATAGAAAAATAAAAGTGCTTAGCATAGAAAATAGGGGGAATATATAAACCATGCTTTTAGGAAATTCCAAAAAGAAAACAGTATGATCCAACAAACATCATGCCCAATACCGTAAAACAAAATGGTATTGTCAAAAGGAAAAATCGACACATCCTAAAAATTGTTAGGACGATAATGTTCCAAACAAATATACTTAACAGATATTGGAATGATGCAGTAAGTAACCAGCTACCTTTTAGAATACTTCAATGGGAATCCCCATTAAAGTTACTCACAAATACCAAACCAAACCTTGGTCACCTAAATATGTTCGGTTATATTTGTTATGTGTACGTTCCTGATCAATTTAGGGACAAATTAGACAAAAATGGCAAACGGTGTATATTCTTAGGATATGGGTCATTCCAAAAAAGATAAATATATTTTGATCCTAGGATTAAATGAATAAACACATCAAAAGTTATGATATTTGTAGAAAAAAATGAATCTTATTTTGCAAGTACAGATGTAAAAGAGATAACAAGAAAAGAAAAATTACAAGTCTTCTAGTATTTTCCATAAGAAACAAGCAATCCTCAACATTAATCTAATAGGGAGGAAAGAACGGAGCAAAGGGGAAAAACACCAACAACTTCTGAAGAGACGGAGGAAAGCAACATCTTAGAAGCCGAAGGAAGAAGGGAGCAAAGGGGAGAACAACCCCAAAGTGACTCACCTCCTCCAGAAGCACAAGAGGAGCCCGAAGAATCTCCACCATCACCATTACCTTTCTAAAGATCAAAGAGTCTTAGGCTTCCTCCATTGGAATGGATGAACAAAAGAGTGTGCTACAACTCTAATACAATCACCCAACCTAAAAAAAGCAAATCCAATGGCAAGTCTACAAAATCTAATAGACTCTACTCCTATGATTCCTACAATAGAAAGTTTATTACCGAGTTTGCATTACAAAGCCATAGAGAAGCTAAGCACTCGAAGGTCAATTGTCATCTCGTCATAACAAAGCTGGGGTTAATCAATCTCCAAATATTTTCGGCAAGTTTGGCTCTATAGACTTCTTTTCTCCAAATTTGAGGGGAGTGTTAAAAATAAAGAGGATAACAATCAATTATCAATTCAAGACTTACTAGACATTAGTGAATGTAATTGATGAAATCTCGTTCAAGTTCAAGGCCAGCCCAAAAGAAAGACCAAATCATGGCTTAAGAAGTGTTTAAGGTCTAACCCAAAATTAGCTAGAATACTGGCCTAGAAATGTACTCTGGAATTTGGCCCAATCTGGTTAGAACCCAAACCCATTTTAGGGCCCAAAACAAGTTAACTCAGTGGCCCAAGTAAATGTTCAAGGCCTAAATCCTTTTTAACCTATTCCAAATTCATTAAGTTCCGAAATAGAGTCTCAAGGAAGTTTAGAAAAGACATATAAAACATCTCAATGTACCAAGAATATTTTGGACAGAATTTCTAAAGGTTAGTTTTTTTTTTTTTCCTCTCTAGTGGCTAGTTGAGATTCTTTTCCTATAAATACCTCTCTTGTCTCTCATTTGGTGTATGGTGAAAATTGAGAAAACCTAAAGAATAATCTTCTCACTAGAGTGAAACAATTTACTCGACTTCTCTCTCTATTTTACATCTAAAAGAGCAATCAACCAATTCTTATCCTGTACAATTTTTTACATAAATTGGAACAATCATTCCTCACTTGTTCTTGGGCAAAAGACTCTCTTTTAGTCTTTCTACATTTATTGATAAATACAAAGAAATCTTTTATTCATACTTTCATCAATCTTGTTCAAGATATTTAAAATTTCTTCAAATAATACTACATTTTTAATTCAAATTTGATAAAAAGAAATACACTTTTAGTATTTTAACTTGCAATCTTTATTAAATTAACTCTCATCCTTGCACTAAAATGACCAATTTCACCCTCCTAAATCCTTGCAATGTTACGCTGTCTTTGGAGATCTAATTTCGTTCCCTCCATTGTTTCTCTTTTAGGTATCTCTTTAATTTTTCTCCCAAACATTAAAGCTCTCTCTACATCATCAATTCATAGGAAAAAGATAGGCATAATTTCTTTTTTATTTAGAAAAAACTACTTTGCTATTGGAAACGGGCAGAAAGAAAACCCTTATTTATTTTACAAATATATTAATTTTTCACTTTCTTAATATATATATATATATATATATATATATTACAAACTCTTTATATGTGTAATTGGGGGGGGGGGGAAGAAAGAAAACCCTGCTTTATTATGCCTTTTTGTAAGTGTAAGGTCAAGCCATTAAGAACTTTGAAAAATAAATATTATATGAAACTAGAAATGCATGAGTTTAATACAATTTTGATTCATGTTTTTCTTTTATTTAACCATGAATATTTGCAAGTATTTGGGGTTCAACTGCAGAGTTGGGTTAAAAAAAAAATATAAAGTACATACAAAATGGCAAACATGGAAATAGGTTTATTTTCTTTTTCTATCAATTAGTTAATTTAAGGCCTGAGGTGTAACCTTAGGTTGGAGTCAATATCATTGTTACTATTAGAAAATAGTTTTCCTGAGAGAGAGATTTGAAAGAGGAAAAATTAGGAATACTTGATGCTTTTTCTATAAAAGGAAGATATTATTAAATCATGCATGAGAAGTTATACATCCGAAAGTTTAGTGGTATATCCACCGAAGTCAAATGATGTGACAAAGAGCTCAAGACCCGACGCATATCGGTCAAGTGGGTAAATCACTAGGTCTCATTTCAGAGATCAGTCTCAAATGGAGCAGAATATATTAGAGAGAGCTCTACCCTTCAAAAGGGGATTTCAGCATCTCAACCCACATTAATCGGAGCAAAACTCCCGAAATCGAGTAATTGACCAAATCTAGAATACCAAAAAAAATAATAAATAAATAAATAAGCTGCTCGAGCTACCTCATGAGCAGAACTATTTGCTTATCTCCTAATTATCCAAAAGCTCATTTGTAAACCAGATCTATTGAAATAATGACAATCGTTTATAATCAGCTTGAAGCTGTTTGCTAGATCTTCAAAACACACATCATAGTCAAGCTAGCCTGAAAGCCCATACGCAACATAATTTGCTCAAGAAATGACCATTCAGCATGGTCATAAGCTTTGCTCATGTCGGCCTTTAAAGCTGCCAAACCCAATATCCCTTGAGTTTTCCTCTTCCTCTGGCGAATCTCTGAAACTATCACGATGTTGTCTCTCATAAGCCGCCAGGGATAAAGGCAATCTGACTTTCAGAAATAACTGAAGTGAACACCCTTCTCAATTTATTTGAAAACATCTTAGCAAAACATTATATATAACATTAGTTACTGAGATAGGCCTGAAATGTGCTATAGAGACCGGACTCATCTTCTTTGGAATTAGGACAATTGTTGTTCCATTAAGGCCTTCAGGTATAACACTTTCCCTAATCCATTTTAAGCATGATTCCACCTCATCTTTGCCCACTATACTCCAAAATTTCTGATAAAACATTGGATTCATCCCGTCCAACCAGTGGCGGAGCCACGATGAAGAGTGTGGGGGCAATTGCCCCGACTAAAAAAAAAATTTATTAAATTTTATATATTAAATAAATATTTGCCCCCACACAAAAAAAAAAAAAAAAAAAAAATTGCCCCCACACTTAAAAAAATTGCCCCCATAAGAAAAAAAAAATTATGTTTGTAGTTTAAAAATAAAATATTTTAATCTACAAAAATATTTTGCTCCCACTACCTTCGGGTCCTGGATCTGCCACTCCGTCCAACCCTAGCAATTTGTTCCGATGCATACTAAAAACCACATCCTTCTTAATAAAATGAGCCATTAGAATGTTTTGCTCATGTGTAATTTTCTGTTCCACACATTGGAAAATAAGGGGAGCATTTGTAGCTGATGAGGTGAAAAACTTACTAAAATTCTCAACCATAACTTCAAGTAAATCACTATAAGACTCCCGCCATATCCCATTTGAGTCCTGAATATCTGAAATTGCATTTTTCTTATTGCGGTTTGATGCTGTTGCATGGAAGTATTTCGAATTCGTGTTCCCTTCATGCAATCAGAATCAAAATATTGGCCCTTCTTTTTTTTTTTTTTTTAAACTCTAATTGAAAGTTCAATTTCCTTGAGGACTTGGCTTCAAAAGGAAAGATTTGGATTTGGTGAAAACTAAGGAAGTAATTTGAGTGGATTTAGCTAGAAACCATGATATATACATTATGGAAGTTAAAATCGCATCAAACTAATAATATATATATATATATATATATATATATTAAATCCATTGTTTACAAAATTTGGCTTCATAAGGGAAAACATGGGGGGGGGGGAGAGAGAGAAAGATTTAAAAGAGGAAAAATAAGGAAAAAAAACTTGATGCTTTTTCATTTTTTAACTCTACTTGAAAGTGCAATTCCCTTGAGGACTTAGCAAGATTTGGATTTGGTGAAACTTATGGACGTAATTTGAGTAAGATTTACCTAAGAAACCTTGTCACATATAGTATGGAACAAAAAAGCCCATCAAACTAATAATAATAATAATAATAATAATAATAATAATAATTAAATCATTGTTTACAAAAATTCCTCTTCATAAGGGTAGATATGGAGAGAGAGAGAGAGAGAGAGGAATTATCATTGGCATGTGGAGAAAGGCATGAGATCTATATAAAAGAGAGCAAACTTCAACTGAGTTAATAAAAATGGCTTCCTTCTGTTCCAAATAATATTGGTGCCTGCATTTCTTACGGGCAAATTATAAAAAGTGTACTTTAAGTACATCAATAAAATACACTACAGAATATATTTTATGGACAGCCTGATATATTGCAAAATACAATGCAAATTAAAGACCGATACATTGCGGGAATAAATTTCTCCCAGAATACTTTATATTTTTATAAATTAATAATTGGTTTGATTTTCTTTATTTTTATAGTTTTATATTTGTAATAATGACTTTTTTATATAAATTAATTCTGTTGTTATGGTTTAATTTTGGTAATGGATTATTATAGCTTTATATTTTATATTGTCCTAAATTTTCTCATATGCTATTAGAGCCACCTAGGTTGATGGTGTTCCTAATGTGATTTTCATATTGCTGTTTTTGTCACACTTCTCTTCAACTTTTGCCTGCGTAATTGACACATTCATCAAAATTATGCACATCTCTCTTCTTTCTTCCAATAAGAGACGGCAGCTCTAAGTAGTTAGCATCTATGCAAAAACTTTTCAATATTAATGTTTTTCCATTTTTAAAGTATTTTTCATTTCCCAAATATTTCTAAAATTTTCAACACACTAAATTAATTAATATTTAAACGAAAATCTTTATATTTCTTATAATTATATATTTAATCATTTTATATTTTGATTATATTTTATATTATATTTTATTATATTTCCGTATATATACACAGTCTTCTCAATATTGTACCTTCTTGTCAGAATCTTTATAAGAATTCCTTCACCTATCAATGCCTACAGGGATGACAAAAGTTTGCCATTTGATGATGCGGTTAAATTTCTAGAGCAATGTGAAAAGGACAAAACTCGTGCTCTTGCGCATTGTATGTCGGGGAAAAATAGGTCTCCAGCCATTGTGATGGCTTACTTGATGAAGTGTAAAGAATGGAGGCTTACCCAGAGTTACCAATGGGTGAAAGAGCAGAAACCGTATGTTGAACTATCTCAAACTACCTATCAGCAGTTGAAAGAGTATGAGCAAAAACTTGTTGGATCAAATGAGAACTTAAATCCTGCTCTGCCTGTATTTCCATCTTTGGCTGCACCTTCCTTTAGCTTTGGCTTTCCAAAGACCAAGAATCCAGTTCCAGCCCCTGCTTTCAACAGGATTGCTGCTCCCTCCACATTTGCACGGCCCAGCTGAGACGTTCCACCTCAGGAGTTCCAATTTGGAGCTAGCCAGAATATCTCAGAAGGTCCTTTTGGAGCCAACCCTCCAAATTCAAGCAATAACGATATTCCAATGGATGGCTAAGTGATTTTATTCTATCTTTTTTTTTTTTTTTTTTCCTGTTGCAAGGGATCACAGTTTTCAACAAGAAATCCTTTTTTTTTTAACGAACCTTAACGGTTTCAAAATGTGAAAACAGTCTCTTTGCAAAAATACAAGGGGAAGACATTGTTGGGACTATGGCTCTAATTGTTATTGTATTAAAAAATACAATTATTCTATTTGTAAGATTTATTTTATACACAGCGGAAGATAATTTTTGAAAAATTTAAAAGATGAAATTTCAAATAAATATCTCGATGTATAGAGTTTTCAAAAATCAATTGAACAAAGAATTCTCGAACAAATGTACGGTTGGGATGGTGATCACAAAATGAACCATTATTGTATTACCACGATGCCGCAACCCAAAGTCTGATGATACAATGGCAACGAAAAAATTTCCTACTCAAAATTTTCCAATCCCTTAAATATGTTTTGACAATATTTAAAGGAAAGACTGTGACCGACTAAAAATATGAAAAATATGAAATGACTAAAAGTATGAAAAATATGAAGTACAGTAATGGCTAAAAAAGATAAGGATTGTAATGTAAAAAAAAAGTGGGAAAAGAAATGTGAAAAAGCTCGGGTAATGAAAAAGAGCGGGTAAAAATTGTGAAAAAAATTATAGAAAAAATGGCGGGCTTTGAGATTGGTGGGCTTTGCAATTGGCTCTGAAAATCTAATTCCAAATATATTATATTAACTTCAAACCTTTTCTTTCCCTCAATGCTCTCCTTAAAGCTCTCAAAATCAATAGAAATTTTAACTAAAAAAAATATTTTCAATTAAACACACTAGACTCTAAATACTATCTATTGTGCAAATGAGTATTTAAAAAATTTTAAATATTTCCAGCAACTATGGAAAGAACTAAATGCCATAAGAGTATGGTGGCTGACCATGAAAAATCAAAACAATCCAAACAATAAGTTCAATCAGAAGAAACCTAATCTTGTGAAGATGTTACCCTAGGTTTCCGATCATTTTAATTTGAGGTTTTATATTAGCATGTTATCAAATAATTACCCATTTTTAATTTTTTTCAGTAGTTGTCGGGAAATGTAGAGGTCCATCGTACTGTCAAGATGTTTGGGACTTAGAAAAAGGACAACACATGCTGGTTAAAATGAAAGAATTAAATCAATCAATTGAAATAGATGGTATAATTTTTACCAGATTTCTTGGCTCTATAGTTAGAGTGCCATTGCTCCAATAAATTATAAAACTTGGTGCGATATGCCAATGGAATATAAAGATGACTAGTGAAATATTGTATAGGTATCTCATAATCTATTTTTATTACTCAACGAGTAGATGAAAAAGTTGGTATATCTAATTTTATTACTTACATATTTCTTTTATTTTAATTGTAGTCAAAAATTATTTTCAAACCACACAGAGATGACACTAACAAATAGGTTATCAGAAATTTGTGTAAAAAATGGAAAAGTTTTAAAAATTCTCTAAAATCAAAATGGTTGGATGATTTACTTGGAATAGATGAAAATATCAAGAGAAAAATGACTTTTTAATCAAGAGAAAAAGTTCCTTATGTTCTACTTGTATAAATCTGACCTCAAAAGCATTTCTTTTTTTTTTTTGGGGGGGGGGGGGGGGGAGGGGGACACGATCCCTAACCTATGTACCAGAATTCATGGGAACCCAGGAAAACAAAAAAATTGGGTGCATCCATTGGAATTCAAAAGGGTTAACTAGTTCCTTACAGATCCTGCAGAGATAGGGCTACTAAGCAAAACCTTATCAAAAACCAAGTCTAGAATTTAACATATGATACTCAAGTCCTATTAAACTATGCAACAAGGAGTTTGTCCTTTCGGTCAATGAATTTTTCGATTTTAGTAGAAGTATTCCTATATCTTCAAGAAAATAACCTCATAACAATCTAGAAAGAAATACCTTAATCACCAACATAGTACCATGTAAAACCAGCTAAACCCCAATAACGCCTGCCCAAAAGCTATAAACTTTTCCTTGACTTTCAAAATATACAAACAAAAATAGAAGGACCCATATAAAAATAAATAGTCCTCAATTCAAGATTTTTTTTCCTACCCAGAAAATACATATGCCGAAAGAACAAACCAATAACCCCCATAGATCTTTACAAAAACACAAGGACCCATATAAAAGAATCAACCAAGATCATTATTAAAAAAGTCAGTATAACTAGACTAATGCTAACGAACAGAGATTGAAATATTGTGAAAACATATTTAAGAGATTAGAAAATTTCAAGTAGGAAATTCTTCCATCGTCATTGTATCACTGGACTTTGGATTGAGGCATTAGTTAATTTTGTGATCACCATCCCAATCGTACATTTGTTTGAGGGTTCGTTATTCGATTGATTTTTGAAGACCCTACACATCGAGATATTAATCTGAAATTTCATCTTTTAATTTTTTAAAAATTATCTTGCTTCCGCTGTGCATAAAATAAATCTAACAAATAAAATAATTGTATTTTATAATAAAAGTATAAAATGATTAAATATATAATTATAAGAAATATAAAGATTTTTGATTAAATATTAATTAATTTAGTGTGTTGAAATATTTCAAAAATATTTTAAAAATGAAAAAACATTAGTATTGAAAAATTTTTGCAACTACTTAGAGCTGCCGTCTGTTATTGGAAGAAAGAAGAGAGATGTGCATAATTTTTATAAATGTGTCAATTACACAGGCAAAAGTTGAAGAGAAGTGTGAGAAAAACAGCAATATGAAAATCACATTAGGAATACCATCAACCTAGGTGGCTCTAAGAGCATATAAGAAAATTTAGGACAATATAAAATATAAAGCTATAATAATCCATTACCTAAATTAAAACATTACAACAGATTTAATTTATATAAAATTCATTATTAAAAATATAAAAATATAAAAATAAAGAAAATTAAATCAATTATTAATTTATTAAAATATAAAGTATTCTGGGAGAAATATATTCAAGCAATGCATCGGTCTTTAATTTGCGTTGTATTTTGCAATATATCAGGCTATCCATAAAATATATTCTGCAGTGTATTTTATTGATGTATTTTATAATTCTGCAGTGTGTTTTAGGTTAAAATCTTTTAAAATCTTAAATTTACATATAACAAATTTATGAGAAAAATTATATTAGAATTATTCAAAGCAAAACCTTGGTACATCATCTAATGTGAATTACAACAATTTAGAAATCCAAGTATTTGTTGTCATTTTCATTTTCAAATTTGCCTTCATGTATGTCGTAACTAGTAGGATATCTTTCATCAACCGCGTTATCTCTCTCGAATACAATGGTTTTGATATGCACTAGTAGTATCTTGGATATTAGCACATAATTTTAAAAAAAAAAATTTATTATTTTATTCCATTTTTATTTATAAAAATCATTTAATACTTTTATTTTTGATTTTTATTATAACTTTAAAAATATTTATTCAGGGTCATTTTTGGATTTAACAAAAAATTAATAGAATATTTTACAACGTCATGCTCGATATGCAAAGTGTTATTTCACAATAAGAAAGAGAAGATTAAGTGTTATTGATCAAAATAGAAGATGCAGATTGTTATCAACCTAGAATACAGGATTATTTTTTCCTCCGAATTGTTCATTTTCCAATATATATCATACAAATAGTTTATGAATCCCTATACTATTCATAGGATAAGTGTCACGTACCTCAATTTAGTTGTATATAAAATCAAATAATGATAATGATAATGTTAGGAACAAGGAAAAGATTGAGGAGATAAGCATAAGAATAAGGATAAGATTAAGAGATAAAGATAAAGATAGGGATAAGAATAAGGATAAGAATAAAAAATAAATGAAATATGAAGTATTGAAATTCCATATTTGACCAATTCACTATATACTAAGTACCAAAAGAAAGGATATGTGAAATATCCGGAAAATGAGAAAGAAAAGTTTTAGTAATTGTTTCTCATGATTGAATGAAGTATGTGAATTTCTGATTTCCACCTCAGGATATCTTTTTAGTATGGTTAATCTCTTAAAAAAATATATATGTTTTAACCTAATTCAATCATGAGAAATAATTATTGGGACTTTTCTTTCTCATTTTCTTCATATTTCATATACCTAATTTTTTTTATACTTAGTATCTAGTGAGTTGGTTAAACTTGAGTTTTCAATATTTGAATTTCAATTTATTCTTTATCCTTATCATTATCTTTATTCTTATACTTACCTTTATCTTTGTCTTTTATCCTCATATTTATCACTTAACCTTATGCTTATCCTTGTCTCCTCAACCTTATCCTTATTCTTAACATTATCATTATCATTATCATCATTATTATTTCATTTTATGTGCAACTAAATTGTGGTACGTGACATCAATAAAATACTATATATTCCAACTTATGACATATTGGTGTCTTAATTTGTTTCTTTGTTTATTCTACTAGGGACAAAAACAATTATCATTATACATCACTAGCTTTTAACATAAAAAATTTCACCTAATTTGAATTCAATCTATTCTTAACTTTCCAAGATGAACCCGTAGCTTTGTTTACCGTAATTGATCCACTATACCCAAAAACCAAGAACAAGAGGTTTCTGAGTTTGTGTGGCATATAATTAGAAGGTTTCAAATGATGTTGCCAAATCAAGCTATTGTTGATGATCTATAAATCTTCCCTTGAGGATTCTAAAATCACATCAAGTTGTAGTTCATTCATTCTAAGTTCACCCCTTGTCAGCCATCTAGCTATGGAGAGAGTTGCGTTCAAATGGTTTTTTGTGCTCATTCTTTTGGCTATTGCATCATGTGAGGCATCTTTCCATCTTATTCTCTTCTTCTTTACACACATAGACATAATAAACTGGCATACCAACATGCAAATCAGCTATCATGAAAGCGTATTTGAATCTCAATTATTTTTGTGTGACTTTTGAGTAAAACTAATTTTTATAAGTTACAGGCTCGTCGTGCTCGATTTCTACTACAGCTGATCAAAGAAAAGGATCTCAGCCATGTGACACGCTACCGTGTGCAAGAATGTGTGGCAGTATAGCGAATGTTATATGTAACAAGTATGGTTCATGCGAGTGTGCTCCTGATCCCAAGGACACTGAGGAGGACGATGAAGTGTGCAGAACTAATGAGGACTGTAAAGCACGTTGTTTCCGTATATGCAAGGTCAAATTATGCATTTGTAATGGCGAATTACCTTGTTACTGTGTTTGTGATGCTTGCCACTTCGGGAGAAGTAAAATGGGCATCCATTAGTTTCAACCCAAAACTATAAAATGTATTGTCTTGTGTCCATTAATGGTGACATCAATAAACTCTAAATATTTTTTCATTTTACAAAAGAATACCTCTGATTGGTTCTCCCAAGTTAGATTGGCTGAAATGGCTCACTCTTGATTTGGGTTTGCTGAGAGGTTTTGATTTGTTAGGGAAGTGGCCATGAGCTTGATGCTTCCGTAGATCTTGAGCAAAGCAAAGGCTATTGATCTTGAAGAGGTGTTGTCGTTGTTTTCTTTATCAATCGTACATCCTCAACCAAGTCTATGTTGTCTTATCAATGATATTTGCAGTGATAGCACATAACCAAAAATCACACATACAATTTGTATAATTACTATAACTACCATCCAATTCAAAAGATCAAGAAAGTGAGTTATTATTAATTCATTTATATCGTAATATTATCCAATTAGGTGGCATCTCGAGTGGAAAAGGAGGCCAAATATGATTTTTTTTAAATCAACCGATATTTGAAATCATATTCTAACTAATTCGGTCCGAATTGTTATCAAATCCTTTGTAAAATAAATTCTCCCAATATAATTTTTTATATTTTCAAATTTAAATTCAAGTTTTGATTAAGAAATTTAGTATCATTCTCACTAGATCAACTATCTGTATCTATTGGTGAGGCTAACGTGATTTATTGTGGAGAGAAGTGTTGGTGAGGCTAACAACATGTTGCCTTTGGTCGCACAATATTTATAAAACCTTTTAAAATCTTAAAATTATAGATAATAAATTTGCAAGAACAAGTATATTAGAATTCTTCTATGCAACCTTAGTACATCATCTAATATGAATTACAGCAATTTAGAAATCCAAGTATTTGTTGTCATTTTCATTTTCAAATTTGCCTTCAAGTATGTCATAACTCGGAGGATATCTTTCATCAACCACGTTATCTCTCTCGAACACAATGGTTTTGATATTTGTATTGCTTATTGCACTAGTAGTATTTTGGAAATTTGCACATAATTTTTTTAAAAATTTTTATTACTTTATTCATTTTTATTTATTAAAATCATTTAATATTTTTATTTTTGTTTTTTATTATTACTTTAAAAATATTTATTTAGGGTCATTTTTGGATTTAATAAAAAATTATTAGAATATTTTACAATGACATGCTCGATATGCAAAGTGTTAATTCACAATAAGAAAGAGAAGATTAAGTGTTATTGATTAAAATAAAAGATGCAGATTGTTATCAACCTAGCATACAGGATTATCTTTTTCCTCCGACTTGTTCATTTTCCAATATATATCATAAAAATAGTTTATGAATCCCTATACCATTCGTAGGATAAGTGTCACATACCACAATTTAGTTGCACATAAAATCAAATAATGATAATGATAATGTTAGGAATAAGGAAAAGATAATGATAATAATAATGTTAGGAATAAGGAAAAGATTGAGGAGATAAGGATAAGAATAAGGTTAAGAGATAGAGATAAGGATAAAAGACAATGATAGAGATAAGGATAAAGATAAAGAACGAAAGGCATTTGGATTATTGAAAATCTAGATTTGACCGACTCGCTATATACTAAGTTAAAAACAAAAAAAAAAAAGAGTTTATCAAATATTAGAAAACGAGAACGAAAAGTCCATTTAATTGTTTTTATGATTGAATGAGGTTAAAACATATTTTTCTAAGAGATTAATCTTACCAAAAAGATAGATCAAGATTAAACCCTAAGCTGGAAATCAGAAATTTATTTTTCAGAAGAAAATTTGACATTTTATTCTTAAGAAATTTTGCCTTGAAACCATTTTTATTAAATTCAAATGGAGGTACTTCTTTATTTATGTATAATTTTTAAATAAATAGAAATTAAAATGACAACACACGTAAATAAATACTGGAAACCTAGAATTCTGTACTCTAAATAAATTTCTAGGAGCTTGGACATTGACACATGTAACACCCCTACCCCAGGGTGCTACTGGCGTGAAAGTATTGGCGATTACTGTAATACCGATACTACAGTGTCCATACTAGTGTACTTCTATTCCTGAAATATATATATATATATATATAATATTTCTCAGTTTTTATTTATATATAATATTTATTTATATTGATTTTTGATTTTGGGGTATTTAATTTAAATTTTTGGTATATTTTAAAATGTCGAGTCCGTAAATCGTAGTAGACCATATTTTTATAAAATTCGAAATCTAGTGAAATGTTGGTGTAAAATTATATATATATATATATATATATATAATTATTTATTGAATTATTTAAAAAAAAAAGTGGAGACACAGCGTTTTGGGGCAAATGCTGCGTCCCCAAAACAAAATTGGGATTAGGGTTAGAAACCCTAATCCCTCCCCCATTCCCTCTCTTCGTCTCTCCCGTCTCTCCCTCCCACTTGATTCTCACTCTTTCCGCCACCCTCTCTACCACTGCACGCCACCACCATCTCTATTTCACTCTCCCTCTCTATCTTTCTCTCTCGATCGCTCTCTCTCAGTTCTCCCTCTCCCTGTCTCTCTCTATTTCGCACTCTGTCTCTCTCTATTTCACTCTCTCTCTACTCTCAACCACTCACTGTCTCACTCTCTCCCTCTCATCCGTTGCTCTCTCTGCCGCTCACGGTGGCTCCTCGACCACCGCACGTAGCCACCATCGCTACTCCCTGTCCCTCTCTATTTCCTCTCTCTCGCGCGACAGAAGACTCTCCCTCGCGCGTGACAGAGACTGCTCACTCTCTCCCTCGCTCGCGCAGTGCTCATGGTGAGCACTTCTCCTCTGCAACCTCTGTTGCAACACTCAACGTCAAATTCTGAAAACCCTAGGCTGAGACTGCGACTCATCCCCTGTGAAGGTAAGGGCTGACTTCTGATTTTAGTTCCAGGGTTTTGATTCCATAGTGATTAAGTCTAATTATCAAATTTTGCTTCAAATTGGAAGCGTTATAGGTTTCAGACTGAATCGAATGGCGAATGGAAGCTAGATCTGCGATCCGAGAAATCCTAGATGAGGAGATTTCTGAAATCCGAGAAATCCTAGGGAGAAAAGTCCTATATGTGTTTAGAATGTATGTTAGATTCGAATAGAGTATATTTTCTGAAATTTTATATGTGATTATTAAGGTTAAGTTTAGAATTTTGAACTAGGTTGTCTAATATGAAAGGAGCATGTTAGAGGATGAAAGATTTATATTTGCTTGATTAGAATAGTTTCCTTTAGAGTTAATTTGAAATATGCATGAAAATATTAGAGTTTTAGGGTTGGAATGGACTGTTCTATAAAATGAAGAGTACTATTACATTTAATATCCTTCTCATATTACTTTTGAGTTGTTAATTGCCTGATAAAATGCATTTTTGAAGGATAGTTTCAAAAATTATAGTTAGGTTTAACAACTGTTGTAATCTTTCTCATTACAAGTTGTTCTGCATATAGACAATCTAAATATGATTTTCATATTATGAAAATAGACTTCCATACTTTGAAAATGATATATGGTTTGAAATGTTTGGATGAGAATCGAAAAGTTTATGATTTTTCAAAGATTTTCTATCTTGTAAAAAATTTATTTATTTTAGGTTTATTTCTGACTTTGAGTGGTCTTTAGGGTTAAATTAGACTTGGCTTTAATTGTATTATTTATTTATAAATGAAATACAATTGATGACATTAGAATGTATTCATAAATTAAAGAATTTGGATTTGTACAAAATTAGAGAAAATGGATAAACCCTAAAAATATTTAAAAATTGATGACAAGATTGTGATTGTGTATTAGGAAATATCAATTGAGGATCGGAGTAAGACTTCATTAGACTAAATTGTGAAAATAGGGAGTGAATACCCTTTCTAGAATGTGAGTGAGACTCTAATATCTTGCATGAAAAGTGAAACTTGATTTTTACCGTATTTTCAACAAAACATGCTTTCGATATGCATTGACTCGACGTGTGACACTAAATTTCAAATTTGTTTTGTGACTATTGGAGTGTCGTGAATTTATGTTTTCTATGACTATACATCCATGGTTTGAAATGAAATAATATTGTGTAATTACTTGAGAATTAGATATGTTTTCTATTTTACCGTTGTATTGGTATATTGATTTGAAATGATTTGATAAAATGTATTGGCATACGGATTTGAAATGTTTTGATGAACTGTATGGACTAGATGCCTACTTGTGATGAGATGATGTTTCTTGATGGATTCCGCAATTACGAAGGGCGTTTATAGAGACACAGGTTGCCCAGATACACTTCTGTAGGAGGTATCTGTAAACGTCATATGGCTATAGGCGCGGCCGGTTGAACCCATATAGGGGGAGGACGTGTGTGATGCCACTGTCTAGCACCGGACAGGGTTCTATACATGATTCTGATATGAGCTAGCCCCAGCGATGCTTATGGCCAACGTCGAGGTAGAGAGTGACTTTTATACATTTTTACATAATAAAACCCCCGATGCGCCTGTCCTTGGTTATGATTGACCTTTGCATGGATCATTTTCTGCTTGCTTTAAATATATAAAAATTGATTTTGAATGGATGCATATATGTATGATATCGTGTGATTGGTTAAATGATTTCAATTTACTGAACATACCATGTTTTACTGTAAAACGTAAATTATTGTTTACGAATAATCTTGTTTGACACTCCAATGGTTCACCCACACTATTTATATTTTATATTAATCCCCTCACTCACTAGATATCTTTCTTGATACTCACCCCTCTCCTTTCCTTCCTCAGACAAGATTATTGTAATAGAGCGACGCATCAGGATCTAGAGGTCTTTGGTAACGTATTGATGGATTCAGATATTCATGACGATGAGATCTAAATTTAAATTAAAATATGAAATCCGTATTTTCTATCGACCTTATGACGTCTTGATATTGACATTTATTTGTGAAACTCTCATATTATCTCATTAAACTTGCATTGAGCCACTTGTAAGTATTTAAAATTTTTAACTTGGGAATTTGTTGTACACGTATATAAAATTTAGACCCGTCCAATGTGGCAGTTGCTCATTCTCTAGTTGGGCATGACAGTAAAGGTCTGTGGTTAGGATTGTTAGTATTTATAATAGTCTTGCGTTATCCTGGTTGTCCACTGTGGTTTGGTTGGTATTATTCGAATGTGGTTGATTGTTGTGAAGCCGAGATAACCCATTTATTTAGGTGACAGAATGGTTGTTCAATATACAGGTTGATTTGTACATTGGAGACCTCCGAAATATGGAGAGATTCTACCCGATTTTCTATAAAATGTAACCAGCATCCAGAACAACGGGCGGTTGCTTACGATCCTGGTTCGGGGCGTGACAGTTACTGAACTAGCCAACACCATCACTAGGCTAACTAAACACATTAGGATATAAACAAATAATACAACGAACTGTGAAAAGAAAAGAAGACTTTATAAAGTAATAGTTTGGTTTTGACCAAATTAAATAAGAATACTAAGTCAAGTTTTCCCAAATTCCAAGTCAATGTGACTAAATTAATAAGACAAAATGTCAAACTGAATAAAATGGTTCAAATCATAAATGAAATATGAGAAAAGACTCCTAAAAACCAAATATTCGCATGCAAATATCCTAACCTCCATGGAGATCTAAACTCTATCCCACCTAAGCTCAATGTTAACTGGAAGAACGATCGAAAGGGAGTGTAAATCGTGAACTAATCTTTATCTAGGAAATGCAAGAAAATAACGTAAGATAAAAAGCTCTCAGTGAGCATTACCAGGTTCACAACATGACTTATTTTCAAATGCACTAAAATCTATATAAAATCAATAATCAAAAATCCATGCATGATAATTCATATAAAAAAAAAATATGGTCCAAAAGATTGAATAAAATAAACACTTCAAAATTCATGTCAGTTCACATTCAAACACAAAACACATCACAATATGTAACAGGCTCAGGGGTCAGAGGCATACCAAAGGCCACCTGCTAGTAGTGATCTTGAAAAAGTAATGCCTCCCCTCCACCTCTAGGTGCCAAGACATTACATGCTATGCGCACGCAAGCGGATTTGCGTCCAGTTCCTCCACAATATCCAGATCAAAACCATAAAACTATCCGTACAATCAAAATATCTCTAACTCATACTACTGGATCATACAACACTCCCAAACAAGATCAGAGGATATGCAATACGTCACCCATGAGCTTAACATACATCAAAATAGATAAATTTCAAGATTTCATGTAATCATAAGAAGATCGGGTACTATCTCGTATACAACAGGCAATTATCATCATATTTTTCAAAACGTGCGTACAAATAAAAAATAAATGATAAACCAGATCATGTTAAAGCATGAACAATAAATAAAATAACAATTTTAATCAGATATTTTCAAGCATCCAATGTATTGAAAATATTTTCACAAAGATAATATATAAAAGTTATGATCAAGATAAAACTCACGGATGACCAAACATGTCTGTGTGTGGCTAGACCCTGCCTAGTCCGCCCCACAATCAGGATCACAAATCCCTAAAAAGAAGTAGAAAATGACACAAGCAAATATAAGGTTTTTGTATAAAGAAGCACATCTCGCTCTACCTACGCCACGTGTTAGTATCTAATTGGTCAAAATTTATAGTCTCAGCCACATGTCCGCTAAACATAGCACCACGTGGCATATGCTACCACATGTCACCTTGGATCATGTAGTCAACTATCACCACATGGCTCTCTATGATTGGTCAATCTTTGGGTTTCTGCCACAAGGATCACATGTGGGTCCAAGTCAAAAAATCAATTGGTAAATGTGTTATGAAGATTGTGACATGACGTTGGAGAGGTTGGTATGTATATAGACTTTGGTAGAAACTTGTCACGCCCCGATCCTCAGACCGACCACGCGACAACCGCCGCGTCGTCTCGGTACATGGGTAAAACCTTCCCATCTACCGGGACTCCGCAAGGCTATCAAATTCACAATAAATCATCAAACTCATAAAATTCTTCAAAAACAAGAAATTTCAAAAATCAATACACATGCAAGGAGCCCATCCGGCTCATCAAGGATGTACAAACACACACATTGACACACATCGGGGTGTGGGATCCTGTACATGCAATCATACATTAGCACACATCGGGGAGTGGGAACCTGTACATGCACGATTACACGGCAACACACAACGGGGAGCGGGAACCTGTACATGCACGCATGCAATGTGACCATCTTGGCCACTCTGAAAGCATTTAACAAACAAGAAGTCCCAAAACATAGCCGTCAGATTTTACCAACACTTACCCGAGGAAAACAGGCCAGTATCGATAAAATCCTAACGGTATGAGTTGTACAAAACTTCATAAAATCAAAGAAAAAGCATTGAAATTAAGATTTACAAATCCAAATGTCCCGAGAGATATAAACAGTTTTCCAAAACTAGAGAAATCAAAATAAATCAAAAATCGTCGGATTTTATCAATACTTGTCAACAACTCGACCAGTATCAATAAAATCCGCACGACATGGGATGTACAGACTTCCCTTTCCATGGTTGGAGAACTATCAATCCCCAAAAGTAGCCCTGTCTGCCAAATACCTATACAATCCGCAAAAATACTTCGTAAGCTCCGTCGAGTAGGTTCCCAACTAAGTCTCCTCTGAAAAATGGGGGGAGAGAGGGGTGAGTATAGGGGTATACTCAGTGAGTGGAGTGCAATGGTGCATTTGTGCTAATAAATAAGGTGTGAATGTGGGGCGGTCAAAGCATATCTCATAAATCATTTCATATACACAAAATCATTTCAATAAATCACATTTCATAAATATGCATCCATATCAATCATCTTTTCATAAAAATCCGGGGGTTCCATCGAAATATGCTTCCGTCTCAGGCGCCAAACCCGACGAAAATCCGCCAAGGGTTTTACTATCCAATATCTCAAAACAAACCCCCTTCCTTGGCGTTGGCTCGTGCCTCACCCGGGTGCACCAGATATAGCACGACTTTTGCAGAGGGAGGGACGTCTACTCCCCCGCACATCTAAACCTCAAACCACGTCACCCCGTCGGGTCGCTCCGTGGTAGGTATATGACTATAGCCATCTACAGCACCCTTCATTTCACAATCAATCCATTTTTCAACAATGTGCCATGATTTCCACAAACAATCCATAATTTCATGCCAAATCAGTTCATCAATCAATATCAAATATCACATGGCACAAAAGCATTTATAAACACAATGGATGCATTCATATTTCATAATCCAGTTCAGACAGCCCACAATCACAAAATAATTAACATAAATCATGTAAAATCTTTCAAAAATCATTTCTAAAGAAATTTTAAAACAGGTTTCTTATTTACGAACACAATGAACCGTCCACTCACCTCTAGAGAGGGTATTCACTCTCTATTTCCGAAATCAACTCATAACGACTCTTCTCGAGTCTCCAAAGGTCAACCTAGACCAATCAAGACGAATAAAGATCAATTAAAGCTCTAATAAAGGGTTTTCAAATTCTCCTTTTATGTACAATAGCCTTAACTTGCATAATTACGTTCCAAAACTTTCGTTTCCTCAAACTAGTATCATTTCAAATCACTAACGACTTTAAATTTACAATATTCCTCAATTTTACCCATTTTCTCCCGAATTCCTTAATATTAATTTAATTCACGCCGATTTCCATTCAAATCCCAAGGAAAACTATGTAATTCAATCAAATACAACTCTAATACTATCTACGACTTTCTCACATGCTTCACAAGTCCAATTTACATCAAATTCTAGACTTAACCTCAATAATTTCATACAAACACTTAGGGAAATATATTTCTTTCAAGTCTAACACATTTCAGAATATATATAGATGTAGTTTCTACCTTAATTCAACAAAAATAATTTGAATTACTGAAGGGATTGAAAATCCCTCACCTAGGGTTTCTCAGTGTGCAAACCTAGCTTCCAGTCGCTGGTGAATTCAAGCTCTATTTAGTTCAAGACCTGAAATGCTCCAAATTCGAAGTACAGTTCAGTAATTAGCCTCAATTTCTATGAAAAATCAAAACCCTAGAAGTAAAATTAAGAGTCAGCCTTTACCTGAGAGGAAGGAATCGCAGTCTCAAACCAGGGTTTTCAGATGTCCATTTTCTGCTGGTCTAGGGCTTCCAATTAGGGCTTCTGCAAGGTGGCAGAAGAGACTGCTCGCAGGAGATGCGGAAGCAGGGAGGAGCGAGAGCTCTTCGCGCGGGAGAGGGCTTTCGCGCGGAAGAAAGGAATACGAGAGAGACGGTGACCTTCCTTCGTTGTCTGTCGGCTACGGTGGTCGGAGTAACCCGCGAGAGGGCGTCGCAGGCGCGAGAAAGAGAGCGCGAAGGAGAGTGAGCGAGAGTTGTTCCACCGAGAGATAAACTGAAGACAGAGAGATCGCGAGCGGGAGGGAGAGAGCAAAGGCTGGAAATAGAGAGAGAAATGGAGAGTGAGTAGAGGGAGAGAGACGACGGTAGTTCACGGTGGTGGCTAGCGGTGGTTTGCGGTGAGGGAGAGAGGCGGAGTGCGGCGACTACGCGAGAGAGAGAGAGAGCAGGGGGTGAGGGAGTGAGAGATTAGGGCTTTCAGCCCTAATCGATTTGGGAAAGAGGACGCGGCGTTTCAGGCTGAAACGCTGCGTCTCCCCACTCTCTTTTTTTTTTTTTTTTTTTTTTTTCTAACTATATAATATATATATATATATATATATGTATTTTTCTCATCACATTGGATGTTCCCCAATATACCAAAAATAAAATATACTACGAATTTGTAATACGGCATTTCAATTATACCAAAAATTTAAAATTTATACCCCAAAATCAAAAATCAATAAGATTAAAATTTCTCTTTATATTATAAAACAAATTTCCAAAAACTCGGTGTTACAACTCTTAACCCCCTAAAAACAAATTTCGTCCTCGAAATTCCAAAATATAATTCATACATCAAAGAGCTGCGAATGTTGCTTTTGCATTAATTCCTCTGTCTCCCAAGTTTGTTTTTCTAGTTGATTATATTCTCCACAACACTTTAACTATAGGAATCTACTTATTTCTCAACTGTTTGAATCCGCCGATCTAGTATTAACACAGGCTGCACTTTGAAACTTAGGTCTGAATTTCATTCTATCAGAGAAGCTTCAATCACATGAAATGGATCCGGCAAATACTTCTTAAAATATGTTAGGACTATTTTACCTTCAGAATCAACAACTAAACTATCAAGACTCCAACACAAAATTCCTTAAATTATTTTTCAAAAGAGACCTTAAATAAGAAATGTCCACTACCATGTCATGTCCATATCAATTGCAGATCCCAAGATAGAGAAAATCCTTATATCCTCAAGTTTGTGTATAACGAAATGTAAATCAACCTCAATATGGCTTAGACTAAGTGAGGAAATTTACTCCACTGATAATATTTGTATGCTTCCAAGTTTTAAATCTCCAATCCTTAATTAGATAACTTTTTAATCAAGGTATTTCTATCACGATCATTCTCTATCACTTTTTTTTTTTTTTTTTTTTTTTTTTTCATGCAATATCACCAATAGTCTATCCAAATCAAATCTATTACATACATCTGCATATTACCCGGTGTCTGCATTAATATCCCCAAATTATCAAAGTAATAACCACTTCTAGTGTCTGTTATATTTATCACCGTTACACTCTAGACATTACAATCTTCTCATTTACATACAGTGCTTTCAATACAATTCTCATATTCTCTTAAACCCTAAATTGATCGGCTTGACAAATATACAAGTTTCCCTGCTTTTGAAACCAGATTACTTCTTTTCAAAAATATTTTCAAAAATACCTAGTCTCTCACATCAATTCTATAATCATATAATCACAAAAGATACATCATAAAAATTCGCTTTGCATTCACTTAATCTACTACTGATCTTATCTACCCTGGTCAAAATTCCTTTTGATCTAAACTATCTTAAATATTACCCATAAACCTCACCTTGCTTATGGATCTATCTTGTAACAATTTCCTATATTCGATCCCTTCAACTTTACTCACTTGATCAACTACATCCACTTGTCACTCGACTTTAATCGACCCAAAGACTCCATTCCGATAGAAATTAGAGAAATAAAATCCTAATTACTTGGATCTCTCCCGTAACAACTTGATTGTACAAACAAACCTTTCATTAAACAAAGCCACGTCACCAAAACGATTAAATTAACAAAACATATCCTAGATACATATAGATCTTCTCAATGCATTATCGTACAAAATCTCTCTACTATCAATCATTCTCTCTAAAGTAATATTAATTCACCAAACAAAATAAAAGACCTACTGAAGCGAATCATTTTCATCACAGGTACCTACCTTTGTAAGTCTCATTTAATAATACTATCGTGTTTCACTAGTTATAGATATCTGTGCTTTTTAGAATCTGACTTTAGCCGTTGCTAGAAATCAAAGTTCATGTTTCGAATCTAAGATTTTTTTTTTTTTTTTTTTTTTATATTAGGAAGGACTGCGGTAAGCATGGAAATTTTTAGTGAATAGACGGCATGGCATATTGAGCATGAATGAAGGGTGAAAGTGGTTGTGCCAAACACATATATCAAAATTCATTTCCGTGTAATGCCAAAATCATTTGTAATAACATAAATTTATATCAAATTTTTCATGACTCATATTCTCCAATTCAATAAACAATTTTATATTTTCCTTTCAATAACTTTCGGGTCTGTCCAAAATCACTCTCCTACCCAGCCTTTGCCACGCTGCCTCCATGGCCTCGATCCGTGGCAAGACTTAGTCATTATTGGTTTTCCAACACCATGTTCCCAAGCTTAAGTTATCAATCGATTCACAATCTCAAATATAAGATATAGCTATTCTTCAAAATTCACATGAGTATCCAAATGTAACAAATGCAAATAGTTTAATATTCAAAGTCATGAGTCATGGATATTTTGCCATTTCATTTCAGGCACACCACACTCACAAAATATTTTAATCCTCTTTTAAAATTTATTTCACAAATCAATTTCGAATCCATTTGCAAAGTCATTTCAAAAATCAATTTATAATTCATATTTGAAAACAATTAACCCATTCATATGCATCAAAGCCGTCCATTCACATCTCCTATAAGAGAGTTAACCAAATTATCAACGAGTTGATCCAAACATCTCTAAATTTGGAAACAACTCAACTCAAAATCTCAATGAGTTGACCACCAATGAATAATACTATATGTCTATGGGAAAAGAATCAAATGACACTTTCTATCAATTTCAATCAAGGTATATAATTATCACTAACACCATGAATATCTCAAAACATCAAAATCATCTCTCCTTAAATTCATTATCATGCAATCATGATCACTTAATATTTATATCCAAATCTCTAAATCATCAAGTTCAAGTTCTAAGGAATTTACCTGACTGCATTTGGGTTGCCTTACCACACCAAAGTCCCCACTTAGTGATTGATTCACTAGCTCATACAAATCAGAAGATAATGTGAAGGCGATCTTACAGTTGATTTCTCTAAAATTTCTCATTTACCTTCTATTAGCCGAACTACTAAAAGTTCAAGTAAATACCATCATTGAACACATGATATACACCTCTATGAGTTTCCGAAGACTCCAAATTTTTCAAGAATCTACTTAGCATTAATCCAAACCACTTACCATCTTTAGCATCAAATAGTCCTTTTATGCAATTGTAAATTTCCCTATCTAACTTTATAACAAAACACAACTAAGCATTCCCTTTTATGCCAATAATTAACAGTAACATTATCTTCACAATACAAATATCCACTTTTTTCCAAAGTTAAATTGTCTAGAAGAAATATCCATTTGTTTATTAGCGCCTTGAAGGCAAATTTGCCAGGTTTTCCTCATATTAGAATCCTTTGAACACAATTTCTAAATAAAATACTCCAAACTTTTCGGCATTTAAATCTTCTTGAATTTCACAAACTCAACCAATTTTGAACCATAAATTTCAATGTGCACACTTCCTTTACTATCCAATCTACAGCCTCATTACAACCTTTCCTTCTTCCGATTGTAGGAAACCCTACCAAAGTCACGGCATCACATTTGTAACTTTTCATGTCATCATTTCAATCTAATCCTTCACCACCACCGTGCTATCAAGACTCCACAACTAGGAACACTCCTCAAAGTGCCCTCTAAGTGAACCCCTAATAGCCAGGTCCTTTTAAATCTCAAATATACTCTTTTATCATGCTTCTTAGCAAAATGAACCACTTAATAAGCCACTAAAATCAGAAGTAGAATCTATCTTCAATAAAAACACCCTAGTTATTAAATTATAGATAAGAGTATCACCGAGTACCGTAAGCAATCTACTAGCAAGAATCTTAACCACAACTCAATAAAGAGGTGAAATCAAGATATATGAAGACTATAATTAATATGTAGAGGCGTGTAAGAGGAATCCCATCCGGTTCCTCAATCTTTGTCTAAGAGGGATAGTTCTACGAACAAGAGTCAAATCTCAGCAAATAGAATAGGAATTGAACTAGGTATTTAACCCCCTAAAAATGAGCATTCCTATCCTCCTAAGAAATCCATGGAAGACTTGTACATTCTCAAAAACACCTTTTTCAAAAACCAAATACTTCAAAGTCTTTAGAAACTTTTCGGGACATTTGGAAACAATTTAAAACATTCAAAAACCAATAAACTTTTAAAATCGTGAACCTAAGCTCTGATACCAATAAAGCTGTCACGCCCCGATCCTCAGACCGACCACGCGACAACCGCCGCGTCGTCTCGGTACATGGGTAAAACCTTCCCATCTACCGGGACTCCGCAAGGCTATCAAATTCACAATAAATCATCAAACTCATAAAATTCTTCAAAAACAAGAAATTTCAAAAATCAATACACATGCAAGGAGCCCATCCGGCTCATCAAGGATGTACAAACACACACATTGACACACATCGGGGTGTGGGATCCTGTACATGCAATCATACATTAGCACACATCGGGGAGTGGGAACCTGTACATGCACGATTACACGGCAACACACAACGGGGAGCGGGAACCCCGTACATGCACGCATGCAATGTGACCATCTTGGCCACTCTGAAAGCATTTAACAAACAAGAAGTCCCAAAACATAGCCGTCAGATTTTACCAACACTTACCCGAGGAAAACAGGCCAGTATCGATAAAATCCTAACGGTATGAGTTGTACAAAACTTCATAAAATCAAAGAAAAAGCATTGAAATTAAGATTTACAGTCCAAATGTCCCAGTACAGATATAAACAGTTTTCCAAAACTAGAGAAATCAAAATAAATCAAAAATCGTCGGATTTTATCAATACTTGTCAACAACTCGACCAGTATCAATAAAATCCGCACGACATGGGATGTACAGACTTCCCTTTCCATGGTTGGAGAACTATCAATCCCCAAAAGTAGCCCTGTCTGCCAAATACCTATACAATCCGCAAAAATACTTCGTAAGCTCCGTCGAGTAGGTTCCCAACTAAGTCTCCTCTGAAAAATGGGGGGAGAGAGGGGTGAGTATAGGGGTATACTCAGTGAGTGGAGTGCAATGGTGCATTTGTGCTAATAAATAAGGTGTGAATGTGGGGCAGTCAAAGCATATCTCATAAATCATTTCATATACACAAAATCATTTCAATAAATCACATTTCATAAATATGCATCCATATCAATCATCTTTTCATAAAAATCCTGGGGTTCCATCGAAATATGCTTCCGTCTCGGAAGAGCCAAACCAGACGAAAATCCGCCAAGGGTTTTACTATCCAATATCTCAAAACAAACCCCCTTCCTTGGCGTTGGCTCGTGCCTCACCGGGGTGCACCGGATATAGCACGACTTTTGCAGAGGGAGGGACGTCTACTCCCCGCACATCTAAACCTCAAACCACGTCACCCCGTCGGGTCGCTCCGTGGTAGGTATATGACTATAGCCATCTACAAGACCCTTCATTTCACAATCAATCCATTTTTCAACAATGTGCCATGATTTCCACAAACAATCCATAATTTCATGCCAAATCAGTTCATCAATCAATATCAAATATCACATGGCACAAAAGCATTTATAAACACAATGGATGCATTCATATTTCATAATCCAGTTCAGACCCACAATCACAAAATAATTAACATAAATCATGTAAAATCTTTCAAAAATCATTTCTAAAGAAATTTTAAAACAGGTTTCTTATTTACGAACACAATGAACCGTCCACTCACCTCTAGAGAGGGTATTCACTCTCTATTTCCGAAATCAACTCATAACGACTCTTCTCGAGTCTCCAAAGGTCAACCTAGACCAATCAAGACGAATAAAGATCAATTAAAGCTCTAATAAAGGGTTTTCAAATTCTCCTTTTATGTACAATAGCCTTAACTTGCATAATTACGTTCCAAAACTTTCGTTTCCTCAAACTAGTATCATTTCAAATCACTAACGACTTTAAATTTACAATATTCCTCAATTTTACCCATTTTCTCCCGAATTCCTTAATATTAATTTAATTCACGCCGATTTCCATTCAAATCCCAAGGAAAACTATGTAATTCAATCAAATACAACTCTAATACTATCTACGACTTTCTCACATGCTTCACAGTCCAATTTACATCAAATTCTAGACTTAACCTCAATAATTTCATACAAACACTTAGGGAAATATATTTCTTTCAAGTCTAACACATTTCAGAATATATATAGATGTAGTTTCTACCTTAATTCAACAAAAATAATTTGAATTACTGAAGGGATTGAAAATCCCTCACCTAGGGTTTCTCAGTGTGCAAACCTAGCTTCCAGTCACTGGTGAATTCAAGCTCTATTTAGTTCAAGACCTGAAATGCTCCAAATTCGAAGTACAGTTCAGTAATTAGCCTCAATTTCTATGAAAAATCAAAACCCTAGAAGTAAAATTAAGAGTCAGCCTTTACCTGAGAGGAAGGAATCGCAGTCTCAAACCAGGGTTTTCAGATGTCCATTTTCTGCTGGTCTAGGGCTTCCAATTAGGGCTTCTGCAAGGTGGCAGAAGAGACTGCTCGCAGGAGATGCGGAAGCAGGGAGGAGCGAGAGCTCTTCGCGCGCGGGAGAGGGCTTTCGCGCGCGGAAGAAAGGGATACAGAGAGACGGTGACCTTCCTTCGTTGTCTGTCGGCTACGGTGGTCGGAGTAACCCGCGAGAGGGCGTCGCAGGCGCGAGAAAGAGAGCGCGAAGGAGAGTGAGCGAGAGTTGTTCCACCGAGAGATAAACTGAAGACAGAGAGATCGCGAGCGGGAGGGAGAGAGCAAAGGCTGGAAATAGAGAGAGAAATGGAGAGTGAGTAGAGGGAGAGAGACGACGGTAGTTCACGGTGGTGGCTAGCGGTGGTTTGCGGTGAGGGAGAGAGGCGGAGTGCGGCGACTACGCGAGAGAGAGAGAGCAGGGGGTGAGGGAGTGAGCGATTAGGGCTTTCAGCCCTAATCGATTTGGGAAAAGGGGAACGCGGCGTTTCAGGCTGAAACGCTGCGTCTCCCCACTCTCTTTTTTTTTTTTTTTTTTTTTTTCTAACTATATAATATATATATATATATATATATATGTATTTTTCTCATCACATTGGATGTTCCCCAATATACCAAAAATAAAATATACTACGAATTTGTAATACGGCATTTCAATTATACCAAAAATTTAAAATTTATACCCCAAAATCAAAAATCAATAAGATTAAAATTTCTCTTTATATTATAAAACAAATTTCCAAAAACTCGGTGTTACAAAACTCCTATCCAATGTGGGATCAAGGTTTCTGGGATAGTTTTTTGACTAGTTTGATCGCCATTTTTCATGGTGATCCGATGCTAGGAAGAGATAACCAACACTTGGGACTTAAAGTAGGAAGTGTATACATCATCTTAGGGTCGATTGGAGTTACCAACGACAAGTCTAGGTTATCAAAAAATCGAGTTGAAGTTATGCTCTTAGTCTGTTTTCTAGTTTTTACATGACTGACAGAGGATATTCGACATGATTTTTAATCCTGATCCGATGGGATTTTGAATTTGTTTTTTAAAGATGAATTATTTTATGAAGTATGACCTTTAAAATAATACAAGAATTAAAGAAAAATGAGTTTGGATGAAAAAGTTATGAATGGCCAAAATTGGCTACTCAAAATAGAATTAAAAATTTGTATTATTTCAATTTGCGACAAAGGGTTTTTGAGGGTATTTTTATCCATGATTTTGAAGGTTTGAAGTCTAGGTTTCTAAAGATTAATTAATCTACTAAGTATCAACTTTACAATGGTTCAAAAATCTCAGAAAAATATTCACTACGGAAAGGGAAATCAAAATCCAAAAATAGTACCTTGAAATTATAAAAAAACAATGAAATATTGAATTTTCGGTTCGGTTTTATTCTCTCAAGTTTAAATCTTCCTAAAAACATTTTAGGAACAAGAATCTCTCGTGAATGGCTCTCAAATCCTCAAATCTCTTCCTCATGGCTCCCAATCTCTCTCTCTCTCTCTCTCTCTCTCTCTCTCTCACACACACACACACACACACACACAATTTCAACCAATTGTACCATGAAAATAAAACTCTAGTAATCCTATTTAACTTAAATCTAAGAGATATTTTATAGATTAGGATAATTTGAAAGAGTTTTAAATTTATCTCTTTAATTCAAATCAAACTTATTTATTTATTTATTTATTTTTACTCAACTCTCTTTCTCCATAGTTTTAGAGTTAAAAATCTATCTCTTTTAAATTTTAATTTCTAATTATTTTTTAATTTTTAATTATAAATTTTTTAATCATGAAATAATTACATATGACAAATAAAATAAAAAGGAAAAAGGAGTAAGGGTACTCATATCATAACCTTCTTAAAAAGGATTTCATCCCCGAAATCCAACTAGGAAGAGCCGGAAGAGAAAAGGTGTGGACATTGAATGCGCATCTCATCCTTGTGCTTCCAAGTAGCTTCCTTTACTACATGGTTTCTCCACAGGACTTTTACCAAGGGTATGACAGGATTTAGAGTATTGAAAATATAGGTTTGACCGACTCGCTATATACTAAGTACAAAAGAAAGGAATATCAAATATCTAGAAAACGAGAAAGAAAAGTCTCCGTAATTGTTTTCATGATTGAATGAGGTTAAAACATATTTTTCTAAGAGATTAATCTTACCAAAAAGATAGATCAAGATTAAACCCTGAGCTGGAAATCAGAATTTTGTTTTTGAAAGAAAAAATGACCTTTTTTTCTTAAGAAATTTAGCATTGAAACCATTTTTATTAAATTCAAATGAGAAACTCCTTTATTTACGTATAATTTTTAAGTAAATAGAAACTAAAATGACAATACACGTAAATAAGTACCGGAAATCTATAATTTTCTGGGAGCCTAGACATTAACACATGTCACCAAATAACATGTATCATCAACATTTGACACATGTTAAGCATGTTTGACACGTGTCAACATCATGTTATGAAGTGATGACTCATCCCCCAAGCCATGGCCTATAAATACGTCTACCCCATTTCAAACCAACTCGGCCAAGGATAGAGAAAGATTTAGAAAAAGATTGACAAGAAGTTTTTGCTAAAAGGACTAAGCTAACTTTCATTACATAAGATAGCTCTTTAAAGCGAGTGTTCATTGCATTCTTTTGTCTTAGTATGCATATTATTTTTTTTATTGCATGCATATAATCACACTTGTATTCTTGTTTGCATTCTAAAAGTTAAATAAAGTAACAAATTATTGTTGATACTGTATAATTTTTTAGGTCATATGATTGTGACATCGAAGGTGTACTTTATCTGAATCGGTCACCGACAATGGTACTATTGATAAGTCAGAATGTGTTGAGATTAGTCGTGCAAGTAAGGGCAATGTCGAATGTCAATATATACTGGTAGTAGCTCATTATGTGGATCGGAGGATTGTCAACTTAATGAGGTGAAAACTGATAGGTCTTTCCGGAATTGATCTTTGGTTTGGAGGAATAAGGAGACTATGCTCGTAATGGTGGTATAAGGTGGAACGGGCTCATCACTGACAATCAGTGTTGCATCCTTCCTTGTATTGTGCAATTGCTATTGTTAATTTTTATCGCTATTGCTTACTGCTTACTATCTTCTTGTATTGAAAATTTAATCGTATTTATATACAAGGAACTCACTGAGCTGTCGAACTCACACAAAAAATTATTTTCAGATTTTGCTGGAACTCAAGTCAAGGACACTTAGATGACTTAGCAGAGGTATCCTAGTTATGGATAACATCCCTGATAGTGGCTCTGTTGCCTTACCATATACAAAAGACTATTGTAATATAGTAGATGAAACAAAGAATATCAATTATTTTTGCATGACTTATGTTGCTCAATTGAGTGAATAAACCCTAGTGAGGGGCAGACAGTCCATCATCGATAAAACCAAAATGAAAATGTATATGAAATATCATATGCCTAAAAACTGAGAAAGAAAGTCTTGATAATTATTTCTCATTATTGAATTAGATTAAAACATATTTTTCTAAGACATTAACCGTACTAAAAAGATACATAAAGATTAAACACTAAGCTAGAAGTCATAAATTTGTTTCTAAAATTGACTTTTTATTTTTAAGAAATTTGGTTTTCAAATAATTTTTATTAAATATAAATAGGGTTACTTTCTTATTTATATTTATATGGAATTCTTAAGCAAATGAACACTAAAATGACGGTGCATGTAAATAAGGACCGGAAACCTAGAATTCTGTAGTCTAAAAATCTTCTAGGAGCCCTGACATTGACACATGTCACCAAGTACTATGGGTCATCTACCTTTGACAATTGTTAAGCATGTCTGAGACATGTCATGCATGTTTGACACATGTCATCCACATGTGAACTCCACGCTAAGAAGCAATTTATCCTCTAAGTCGTGGCCTATAAATTCCACTACCCCAATTCCAAGCCAACTCGGCCAAGGAAAGAGAAAGATAGAAAAAAAATGAAAGATAGTTTTATAAGAAGTTTATGTGAAAAGGAGAATGCTAATTTTGATTATGTAAGACAGCTCTTTGAGACGAGTATTCTTTATATTTATATATCTAAATATGCATATTGTTTGTTCTATTTTATATGTATAATCAGACTTGCATTCTTGTTTGCATATTAAAAATTAAATAAAGTGAAAATTATTCTTGATATTATATAATTTTTTGGGTCATGTAATTGTGACATTGGATGTGTACTTTATCTCAACCGGTTACCCACAACTATCTTGGCTTACAAGTGTTATTTATTACATGGTTGTTTCTCAACACATACCGGTTTAGCAGTAGTTCCAATATGATGAAGTATGCAACTAGTATAACAATCACATGCAATCTTGCAATATATAATACTTGTAAGCCAAGATGACTGCGGGTAACCAGTTGAGATAACTTACACCTTCGGCGTCACAATCAGATGACTACGGGAAACCAATTTCAATATATAATACTTGTTGGTGAGACTAACAAGATTTATAATGGAGAGAAGTATTGGTAATTACTTTGTATCTTAAGGTTAGTGCTTAATGTGATTCTCTCACACATATACACGATCACTCTCACATATCTTCGAAAATTATCACGACTCCTCATACCAAGTCATTATGGAATGATAAAAATTATGAATAATACAAAATACTATAGGATAGTATGGATAATAAAAACACAAATTCCACATTTATATTAACTACTAGGGATGACTTATGTGACAAAATTATATTAGTAATTAGTGGCTTGTCTTTATAACAATCTGTGACGTTTAGTTGCTAGAGTCGCCTCTCATAACAATCTGCAATTAGCGATGCATCTTGTGAAGTTTTTTGTTCAGCTTAAAAGATCCCTTAGATTCTAAAATCAAATAAATTATTTTGACAATATTTATAAAATCTTTAAAAATCTTAAATTTACATATTTAATAAATTTACGAGAAAAAGTATATTAGAATTATTCAAAGCAACCTTAGTACATCATCTAATATGAATTACAACAATTTAGATATCCAAGTATTTGTTATCATTTTTATTTCCAAATTCGCTTTCATGTTTGTCATCATCTACGTCATCTCTCTCAAAATGCCATTGGAATCTTGCAAATTAGGAATGCAAGATTATATGCATTTTGGTGTATAAAAATTATACGTCATCTAGTATTATATTAAGAAAATCATATGCCATTCGCTTTCAAAAAGGAGGGGGATCCTCTTAAGGTGTGTGTGACAGTTCAGATCAGGGTGGGAGGGAGGGAGGGACAAAACCAGGGCGCTGTCAAATGCTAACGTCCTAACTCTTTGCTTTCTCGATTTCACATGTTAAAGTGGTTTTATAAATGGTCAGTGCAACAACATTAGTCTACTAATCGATGACTATTATTTCTTAAATAAAACTTTAAAAAATAAGAGTTTGAATTTAAGTTTTATATATTAATAAAGAAGGACGAATTCAAAATTAATTTAATTAGATATAATATAATTTAAAAAAAAAAAGAAAAAGAAAGAAAAATATGGTGAGGGCGATCGGCACCACGCAGATGTACAGCAATATTAGAATCCCCTCCTCCTATTTCAAAACTCCCATCTTTTAACCAATTTTGTTTTATTTATAATATTTTCTATTTAAAATAATTATATTTATAAACTCTAATTATTATTGTATTTAATAAGTTTTATTAAGAATTTTATTTAATCTCATTAGATTCTCATAATTTTTATGCCCTCGTGATCGAGAACAAATTTCTAGTTATACATACATATTCTAATTATAAAATTTATTTAAATCTATTGATTTAGAAATATTAAAAATTTGAATTATTTTTCATCTAGAAAGAAATAATTCTTTTCTATAAATAATTTGTAATATTTCAAGTGAACTTATTTCTAGTTGAACTATCCTTTTTTAAGAGAAGGTATATATACCTTTTCTTAAAAAAAAAATAATAAAAAAAAGGTCTAAGTCTCTCCAGACAAATCATGATATTAATGATTATCAAGTTTTTGTTATGAAAGAAAATTAATCTTTATTTGTCTTTTTTGGAAAAAAAAAATAACTTTACAAAAATTATAAGTAATTAAATTTTCTAACCTTGTATGTTCCATTTTATCTTGTCCATATAACAAGCTGGTTTTTCTAACCTTGTGATAAATTTTCTCTGGGTTGCTCAATAGTGACACTTACTCGAGATGCATGCACGCATTGGTGATCTAGTCTACCTCGTTCAACATATTTTGCGACGCTTAATGCATGTTGTCTAAAACGGTCGCGAGATTTCTGACACTTACTCGGGATGTCTTTAATGGGGATCTCCACAAATAAATATCCACCAATATAGTTTATTTATATTGGAGGAATGCAAAGTAGTTATGATTCCCTTGTGTGTATGTTCTCTTTTCCCTTGTGTGTGTGTGTGCCTGAGTGAAACTAGTTCTGGTCACAAAAAACCAAGCTTTTGCTATCATGGATGCGAGATAGCAACCAAGATAACCTCGATGTCATTGAGATACTCATTGTAACTAAGTTAATTTATTAAAATTGGGTAATTAAGATGAAAGCAATCCTTTGATGGAGAAGTAGTACGGGATGTTGTTAGAAAGCATGAAGATCCTTGAGAGGCTTTGAAGATCCTTGAGTTCCCACTTGTCAACAACGAGAAGAAAGCATGAGATGTTGTTAAAGATTACTCTCATCAAAGTCAATCTGTCTCCATGTGCACAAAGGGCCACTGCCATTTCTAGATAGGGACCAACGCCTCTCTCATTGAGGAATTTGAATGGTTGAAGCCCCAAAGTCACTTGTTTATAGCATTCTCAACTAATCACAAGCAAAGTCTTACAAAACGAAGCATCACAAATCTGATAGATTTCCAATAACAATATCGAAATTATAGCTCTCTCTAAAACCAAAAACCAAACTTTTGAAGAAATCAAATTGGCGATATATTATGTTCGATATGCAAAAGGTTATTTGACTATAAGAGAGAAAGTTAGGTGTTATTGATCAAAATAAAAGATGCAGACTGTTATCAAAAGTAAAATAGAGGGCACAAAATGCTATTTACCTAAATAGGTCCATACTGGATTATCATTATACATCAATAACATTTCGCATTAAAAAAATTCAACTGTCCCCAAAAGAACAGACTAGTGGTCACACCCCCTTTCTCAGTCCTGTGATCCAGGATTCAAATCTCGTATAATAAAAAAAAAAATCACCTAATTCGAGTCCTATCTAGTCTCAACATTCGGAGATGAATCCATAGCATTGTTTACCATAATTGATCCACTATATCCATAACAAGAACACAAAGTTTCTGTGTTTGTGTGCCATATTAAGAAGGTTTCAAAAGATTTAAGATTCGTTATAATGTTACCAAATCAAGCTATTGTTGATGATCTATAAATCTCCCCTTCAAGTTGTAGTTTGCCCATTCTAAGTTCAACCCCTTGTCAACCAACTAGCTATGGAGAGAGTTGTGTTCAAATTGTTTTTGGTACTTGTTTTTTTGGTTGTTGCATCATGTGAGGCATTTTTCCTTCAAATTTTCTTCTCCTTTTTCCACATTTTCACTTAGGCTTAAATTCACATGCAATGAAGCGCGCATGCACACGTAGACATAATAAATTGGCATACCAACATGCAAATTAGCAGTCATGAAAACATATTAGAATCTCAATTATTTAGATATTTTTGTGTGATTTATGTGTAAAACTAATATTTATGAATTATGTTGTGCTTAAATGGAGCTCTTACTACAGCTGACTCAAAAAAAAAAAAAAAAAAAACGGATTTGAACAATGTGACACACGACCGTGTGCTCTTGCTCCCAAGGGTAATGATTAGGTCAAAGGTAATTGCAGAGCTAATGCAGACTGTAATGATAACAAAAAAGTATATAGAAACAAAGACACCAAATCTATCTAGTCTTACCAAATTCTTATATTTTGTATAATTACTATAACTATCATTTCATTCAAAAGATTTAAGGGAGTGAAGGGAAGTGTTAACACACGCACACACATTTTGGAAAACTATCATGACTCCTTAGAGCAAGTTACTTGGGAAGCTTACCAAGAGATCAAGAATTATGTCAATAACATCTAAAGTTCAAGAAATTTCAAATATCACCGATACCTCTTAAAAAGAAAAAGAAAAAGTTTACATACTTTACTCCAATATGGGGCTATGGCACCAATTCGTTAGGGGTCTGGTAGGGCCAAGGCCTTCCCTCCAAAATTCTTTTTTTTTTTTTTTTGTTAGGTATGATTTTATATTTTTATTTATACTCTATTGCTTTGGCTTCCCTCCTTTTCCCTTTTCTTTTAGTATTTTATTCCTTGTTTACTATTTATTACATCTCTATCTCCTTTTTTATTTAATAGAAGTGGCCCTCAAAAAAAATTGCTAAATTCACCGGGGGAGAGACTAAAAGACGCGAAAAAAAAAAAATACGATCTCCTCGTTGATCAACCTTTTACCATCTCTTCACATCTCTCTCTCTCTCTCTCTCTCTCTCTCTCTCTCTCTCTCTCTCTCTCTCTCTCTCTCTCTCTCTCTCTGTGTGTGTGTGTTTTAAAAACAATCATTTAATTCATATCTCGCTTGTGTGCTTTATCTCCGTATATATATTAATTAAAAATTTTATTTAGGGTTTTTTAATGTTAAATATTTAATACTTTTTATTAATATTGAGAAAAATTAATAACATAAAGGACACACTCAGTGCACAAAGTATTCTCTGATCTAGTGCGGGGGTAGGGAGAGGGTTAGTGTATATGTACGTATTCTTCTCTTTGTATTTTGTAAAGAGTCTATTTTCACGCTTCGAACTCGTGATCTCGATGTCATCAAAAGAGAAACTCCACCATAATGCCAAGGTTAACCCTCCGAAAAATTAATAACATGTTGATTAGTTTATAATTGATATGAATTTATTCTTTTGCTTTTTGCACTGATTTATACATTGAAATAGAAATTGTTTAGATATTTTCAATACTGCTACAAGAATAGTCCGTTGTAGTACTATGAAAGATCAAAAAGTTAAATTTAAATTTTTATTATTTTATTTAATATATATTTAATATTTTTCATTATAAACCTCGTAATTTTTAACCCTGAAAAAAAAAAAAAAAAATCTTGCTTCTTACGTGGGGCAGCCATTGCAACCAATGGCATTGCCCATGCACAACGAGTTTTGAATGAAGGGAAAAGAGGAAAGCTCATGGCAAAAGCTTCGGCGAAAGATGCGTCCATTGTCAGTGTTAATGGCCAATTATTATGGAAAACGAAAGGCTCAATTTAACCTTTTTTTTAATCTTTATTTTGGTTAGTTAAAATAAGATTTTGTACGTAAAAATTAAATTTTTAAAAAAATACTAAAATATCATTATATTAATAATTTTTTTGTATTAAAATTTTATCAAATCTCAATTGAATGGAAAAAAAAAAAAAATTCTACTTAGGCCGATAAGGGATCTTTTTTCCTTCCCTGTTCGAGATATCTTTGCAATTTATTTTTCAAAATATGTTATCAAAATTATTTCTCAATCTCATTACTATTGGTAGGATAAAAGTATAATTGCTTGCTATTTGTGATTGAAAAAGGATTAATGTAAAATCTGTGAAAATAATACTTTAAATTAGATAATATGAGACAATAGAAATGCAAAATCTTCTATATTCACACATATGAGATGTCGGTGCCTCAGTCTATCTTAAGTCGTATCTATTTTGTTTTATTCTATTTGTAATAATTAATTAAAATAAAAATCTTTAATAAAAAGATATAGGATTTCACAAATACAAATTAAATTTCTCCATAAAACGAATTATAACCATATGCGAGTAAATAATCTTAATCTTCCCAAGATGGCCCATATCTTGATTTACCATTATGAGATAATTACATATTAGATTCCTAAACTTTGCATTTAATTCATAATTAAATTTTTAAACTTCGAAACCCAACAATTGAATATTCAAACTTTCAAAAGTGTAACAATTAAATCTCTCCGTCATTAACGGCGTCAAAGTAACCGTTAAGTGGTGGAGTAGGCATAACATGGCATGTAAGCTGGACGTTTGCATTTTAACATGGCATAACATATGGAGTCACTTTGCTGATGTGGCATGTGCCACATTAGCATGTTGGCACAGCACTAAAGACTTGTTGATGTGGCACATGCCATATCAGCAAGTGATGGCATGGCAACTGACACATCAGCAAAGTGATGGCATGACATGTGCCGCATGACATGCTATCAAAAAGGTGCTGCCGTGAGATAGACCAAATTATGATTTAATGCAAAATTCATAAACTGATATGTAATTGATCATAAATTTCTAGTCTTAATGTATTTAAAAATATTAATTCACTTTTAGTAAGGTACCTATGAATTTAATTGAAAACTCTATTTGATTAGAAATTCAAATTTAATTCAAACTCCAATTTAATATCAAATTTTAATTCAATTCAAATTCCCTAATTTAATACAAAACCCTATTGATTTGAAACCCTAGTTCAATTCAAATTGGCAATTTGATTCGAAAGCTTTAATTTAATTTGAAAACCTAATAAGGACTAGAACCCTAATTTAATTTAATTTAAATCTTCAATTTAATATAATTTGAAATTTCAATCTAATTTAATTTATACCGTAAGAATATACCGCTGTGACATTAATGTTGTGTCAATATGCTGACATGGTACATGCCACGTCAGCAAGCCATATTAGATGTCATGCCACAACAGAATGTGGGAGTCCAACTTTCATGCCACGTCACGCCAACTGAAAACTTAACGACCTCGTTGGTGACAGAGGGACATAATTGTTACACTTTTATATGTTTGAATACACAATTGGTATGTTTTGAAATCTAGGGACTTAATTATAAATTCCGAGCAAATTTCAGGGATTTCACATGTAAATATCTCTTACCATAATTGATCCACTGTATCTTTAAAAGAAGTTTCTTTATTTGTGTGCCATAAAGGTTTCAAAAGATTTAACATTAGATACGACGTTTCCAAATCAAGCTTTTGTTGATGATCCATGAATACGCCACTCTTTGAGGATTCTAACAGTCGCATTCTAACAGTCAATCTTTGAGGGTTCAATCTCTTGTCCTACCAGCTTAGCTATGGAGAGAGCTTCTTTCAAATTGTCTTTTGTACTTGTACTTTTGGCTATGGCATCATGTCAGACTTTTTTCCTTCTTGTTGTTCTTCTTTTTCTTCTTCTTTCAACATGATATTGCTCAAATACACAAGCGACGAGATGCATACATGCACGTGCATGCCAATGCCCTGCGTACACGCATATATATTGGCATACATGCACGTTAGCAATTGCAAAAGCATATTATTGTTGACAAATAAATAATAATGTTTATAATCACAGGCGTGTTATGCTCAATTTCTCCTGCTGATCAGAAGGACATTGGCGCGCCCGAAGGTAACCTCAAAACTGATATACAATTTGAAGTCATATTCATTCCAAGACATAATTTCGATCATACAAGTCCCTTTCTTTCTACTATTGCACATGCTCAGATGTGCGACGCCATACAAAAATAAATAAATTTGAATAGAAGCTTTTCTTATGATGAGAAAGCATATTAAGATTTGAATTGTATAATATTATTCATACATTTATGTATTTTGACAGTTTTTCCATCAGCAGAAGTAAGAAAAGAAGTTGGGGCAATCTGTGACGTACAAGAATGCATAAAAAAGTGTGGACCAAATAGTTTCATGTGTGAAATGGGTAAATGTGTTTGTCTTGCCGATCCAAAGGTCATCTATGGCGGTCCGAAGCTTGTATGTCAAAGCGATGAGGATTGTAAGAAAGTTTGTGCTCCTCATAAATGTAAGCTCATAAACTGCCATCATGGGGCAAATTTTGCAATTTGCACTTGCAATGATTGCTCGCACTAGGGCTAAGACTACCAATTTTTTTCTACAACAATTCTTCAATAAAAGTTTTTCCAATGAGATATCACCACATTCGATCAATCTTTGGGTTTCAAAATATGATAGATCTTCTCTGTGTTGGCACAAATCTGAAAAGGGATACAATGCATGACACAATCAAGACAAATTGATACCAAGAAATAATGTTTATTGCATATGTATGTTGTTAGGGTTATATCAAACATATATATATATATATATATATATATATATATATATGTATGTATGTATGTATAAATATAAAGAAGGTTATACAAAGGTGCCTAGGATTACAAGGGAATATTTAACTTTGTATATTTAAGAAATTATTACAAGGTTCAAGGTTCGAGTTTATTTCCTTCATAAGATGAAAGAAGAACAAAGCAACCGCACTATGTAACAAATCATAATTCGATTGACCACAAAAGGAATTTATAGGAATTTGATTTAAAAACAACCTTTCCCTCTTGAACTCCTTTAATCCACTTGCTTATTTAATTCGTATCTCTCTTGTGTGCTTTCTCTCCATAAATATTAATTTAGAAATTCTAACACATAAAATGGTTGAACACTAATATTTCTTAAATCAAATTTTGGATTCGTATATGGAGAAAACAGATATCGAAAGAGTTTTATCTCTTATGAGCCAAACTCCATTCGAAACGGATTTAGTCAAACTCAGTTACTAAATACTAGTAATTTATCTCAATAAATATTAATTTAGAAATTTATTTAGGGCTTTCTTAGATTTTTTTTAAATGTTAAATGTTTAATATTTTTTATTAATATTGAGAAAAATTAATAACATGTTGATTAATGCATAATTGACACGAATTTATTATTTGGCTTTTTTGCACTGATTTATACATTGAAATAGAAATTATTTGGATATTCAATATTGATACAAGAATAGACAGTTGTAGTACTACGAAAGATCGAAAAGTTAAATTGAAATTTTTATTATTGTATCTAATATGTGTTTAAAATTTTTCATTATAAGCTTTGTATTTTTATTTTTCTTTGACCCCAAAGAAAAAATCTTGCTTCGAACGTGGGATGGCCACTGCAATCAATGGCATTGCCCAAGCACAACGAGTTTTATTAGGTTTTGATTTTACTTAAATACATAAATCGAAAAAAAGTAAATAAAAGAAAAATGAATGAAGGGAAAAGGGGGAAAGCTCATGGGAAAAGCTTCGAGGAAAGATGCATCCAACTTAATGTAAATAGCCAATTATTATGGGAAACGAAAGGCTCAATTTAACTTACAATCTTCTGATTTATCTTTATTTTAATTAGTTAAAATAAAATTTTTTGATTAGTAGAAAAAATTTTGCACATAAAAATTAAATTTTTCTAAAAAAAATCATTAAATTTTTCAATATATCTTAGCAAAATTATTTAACAATCTCATTACTATTGGTAGGTTAAAAGTGTGATTGCTTGCTATTTGTGATCGCAAAAGGATTAATGTAAAATCTGACAAAATAGTACTTTGAATTATATAATATGAGAAGAAATACAATATCTTCAATATTCGGATGTATGAGACGTTGGTGCCCCCAATCTACCTTAATTCATCTCTATTTCATTTTACTCTATTTGTAATAAGTAATTAAAATAAAATTTTTAATTAAAAAATATAAGATTTCACAAATACAAATTAAATTTCTTCATAAAAAGAATTATAATCATATAAGGGTAAATAATCTTAATCTTTGCAAGATGGCGCGATATCTTGATTTACCATTATGAGATAATTACATATTAAGTCCCACAACTTTGCATAGAATTTACAATTAAATTCTTAAAGATCGAAACGTAGCGATATTCAAACTTTAAAAAATGTAACAAATTAAATCTCTTCAACACTAACAGCATCAAAGAGGTAGTTAAGTGATGAGTTAGGGTGACATAACACTTTGCTAGACTTTTGCTTTTTGACATGGCATAGCATATGGAATCACTTTGCTAATGTGGCATATGCCACTTCAGCATATCGACACAACACTAATGACTTGTTAACATGGCAAATGCCATATCAGCAAGCACATAACACATAACATCAACATGCGATGATGTAGCACATGTGTTGGGAACCTGGGCCTCGGGTTGGTCGAGAGCCTAAAAATAATTAAGTGTTGGTTTAAGGACGGATTGTTGGGTTGGAGTGCACTAACTTCGCAGCACCTTTGTCACATGAAGGAAGGTGGCTTGGAATTAAGTTAGCTTAACTAGAAAGGTCTTGAACATGGGCCTTGACTTGGAATCATGAGCCTCACTACTTTACACCAGAGGAATCACTCAAATAGTAGTGTAACTTAAAGAAAGGTTTCCTTCCTTAAACTCCTAAAGAGAGAACACTCTTATGTGAAGAAAATAATTTGATTGCTGAATTAATGCTTTTACAATTATGAGAGTCAACCAATTTATAAGCTAAGTGGGGAGAGGAGACCAAAGGTCTCATTACATCCTAGCCATCTATCAAGGGTGGATTTTGAGCTCTCTCATTACTTCCCCTTTTTATTGCTAATTATTTTATTTATTCATATTTATTTCTTCCTTGGCTCCTTATCTTCTTGACTTCTCAAGACTCGTGATCTTCTAGGAAGTTTCTTTCCTTTGGGTCACAAGAGGGCTTGGACTTAGACTCTTGGACTTGTATGCTTGGCCTTGGCACTATGGGCCTAGTTGTACCTAGGATGGTTTCTTGAACCTAGTTGTCTTCTTGGGTTTCTTGTGGGCCATGAGCTACCTGTTGAGATTTACTAAGTCTTTAAGGTTCTCCCACAAATCTCCTTAGCTTGCTTACATGAAAAACTAGATAGACTTGGATGCTTGGGGGTGGCTTAAGCTTGTAAGCAAACTGTCCATACTGAGTAACAATTTGATATGGGTCGTAGTACTTGGCCTTAAGCCTGACCGTGCCTTGTCTAGAGTCCTTCTTCTTTTTGAAATGGTGATGCATGCACACCCAATCTCCCACTTCAAATTCCTCATTGGGCCAATTACGGTCATGCTGTTTTTTTATTCTAGCTTGAGCTCTTTTGAGGTTGGACTTTAGATTTTCCAGCACCTCATCCTTTGTCTTTAATTTTGAATCTACAAGGTCATTGATTGCTATTCCAATGGAGCAGGAAGGTAAGCTAGGTGGCAGAAAGCTATAGAGAGCTTCAAATGGGGACATGCTAATGGTTGAATGTTGACTGGTGTTATAACAATATTCTACCCAAAGTAAGAACTCCTATTTTCTCAAATTGTGGTGTATAAAGCACCTCAAGTATTGCTCTAAGGTTTGGTTAGTTACCTAAGATTGGCTATCGGTTTGAGGGTGGTACACCAAACTTCTTGAAAGCTTTGTCCCATGGAGGCAAAAGAATTCTAGCCAAAAACCACTTATGAAGATGCGGCCCCTATTGGTGATGATGCTCCTTAGAACTCCATGTAACTTCATTACATTGTCCATATAGAGTTTAGCATTGGTTTTAGTGGTAAAGGGATGTGTGAGAGAGACAAAATGAGTATATTTTGTGAGCCGATCAATCACGACCAAGATGCTATTGTAATTGTGGCTAGTGAGCAACCCCTCTACTATGTCCATGGTGACGTCTTCCCACTCATGCTGGGAAATTGGTAGAGGTTGGAGTATTTCGTGGGGTTTGGCCGATTCACTCATGCTCCTTCGACACACTTTGCATGCGTGGACATGCTTACGGACATCCCTCTTGATCCCTTCCCATGTGAATAACTCAACAATCCGAATGCAAATTTAGAAGACTCCTCTATGACCTCCTTCTTCGCTATCATGGAAGTGAGTGAGGAGTTTTCGCCAAAAGTCCCCTACTTGTGGAACATAGACCTTGCCCCTCCAAAGGAGCATGTAATTCTTTATTTCACTGTGAACTTCTCCCCCATCATTGGCCTCCAGCTTTTAGATTATGTCTTGGCTATAGAAGTCCTCTTGGAAGGCAGCTTTGATTTCACCCCACATGCTCCATTCAAGGTCCGAAATTGGCATGAGGATTTCACCATCTTCGCTCCTGGATAGGGCATTTGCCACACGGTTTTCTCTTCTGGGTTGGTAGATTACCTCAAACTTGTAGCCTTACAATTTGGCTACCTATTGTTGTACTTGGGGGTGGTGATCCTTTGTTCCAATAGGGCCTTGAGGGATTGTTGATAGTTGACGACTTCAAATTTATGGCCGAACAAGTAGGGTCTTCAAACTTGGACAGCTTCTGTCATTACGAGCATCTCCCTAGTATTGACTAATGAGGACTTCTTTTGGACTTCAAAGGCCATGCTTATGTAGGCCAATGTCTCCCTTGTTGCACTAGAATAGCACTAGTGCTGATGGCAATCACATCGGTGTGGACATCAAACTCTTGGTTAAAGTTAGGCATAGCTAGGATAGATATGGATGTCATGGCTTGCTTTTATTCCTCAAATTCTTTCTCACTTTTGTGACTCCAAGAGAATGAGTATTTCTCGAGCATATTGGTTAGGGGTCTAGCAATGTTGTCATAGTTCTTAATGAACTTACAATAGTAGCCCATTAGTCTAAGGAATCCTTGGAGCCCAATGAGAGATTTATGCTTCGTCCAAGTATGCATGGCTTCCACCTTCTTTGGATAAATCTTCTCACCTTGGGCCAATATGATGTGGCCCAGGTACTCTACTTCTTCTTGTCCCCATGAGCATTTGGATGGCTTGATGTAGCAGTGGTGATCGGTAAGGGTTTTGAGCACCTCCTCTAAGTGTTTCAAGTGTTCTTCCCATGTCTTCGAGTAAATTAGGATGTTGCCAAATAAAACAAGCACGAACCTCCTTAGCTTAGGTTGAAAGACTTTATACATGTAGGCTTAGAATGTGCTCGGGGCATTGTACAAGCCAAATACCATGACTAAGTACTCATAGTAACCATTATGGGTGCAGAACAATGTCTGGTGGATATCAGCTTCCTTCATGCGATTTTGATAATTACCAGATCTCAAGTCCAGCTTGGTAAAGAAATTGGCTCCACCTAACTCATTCAACATGTCACCGATGGTAGGGTTAAGGAACCTATCTTTGATGGTGACTTCATTGAGGGTTCGGTTGTCAGTGCAAAATCTCCATGTTCCATCCTTTTTTTTTTACAAAGAAGATAGGATTAGAGAAGGGGCTGGTGTTTGGATGAATGAGTCCATTATCAACCATCCCTCTGACTTTTCTTTTAATCTCCTCCTTTTGGAAGTAAGTATAACGGTAGGGAGGAACGTTGACCACCTTGGTTGGATCTTTGTGGACTATGGTGTAATCGAAGTCTTTTAGGGGTGGAAGAAACTTTGGCTCCTTGGTAACTTGGTGGTATTTGCTCAGTAGGGATTGATTGTCTCCATGGATGGGGGCTTCATCGCTTGGTCCGTCTTCTAGGTTTGGTGTGGAAACTTGGACAGCAAAGGCTTGGACTCCTTTGCGGATGCCAATCCCCTCGGCCTTGGCTTTGTAGTCCATCTTGAGTTTTATCCACTTGCCATTATCTATGAAGTCCATATCCAACTTCTTGTGGTTAGAGACTACTCTTCCAAATGTCTCAACCCACCGCACTGCTAGCACAACATCCATTCCGAATAAAGTTAGAGAACATAAATTATTTTTGATGTCATACCCTTGAATGTTGATTGTGACATTCAGGTGGATCTCAGAATATAGGAGCTTCTCTCCATTTGCTACCTTTACTTTGAAAGGCTTCACTTTCACCATGGGCAGCCTTAGCATTCCAACCACTTTATGGTTGATAAAGTTGAGGGAGGATCCATTATCGACCAAGAGTATAACTTCTCTCTTGACAATATGAACTTGGGTACACATAGTCCTCGACCCTTGGATTTCAACCATGACTTGAATGGAGATTCGGGGGATCCTTCTCTTTTTGGACCCCCGCTTTGAGCTTTTCTTCTACTGGTTCTTTCTCTTCTTCACTGGGGCCTCAATCATGAAGAGTCAGGGATGTTTGCACTTGTATCTTAGTATGACTTCTCATTACAATTGAAGTATAGGCCCTTGGCACACCTACCTTCCATCTCATCATAGGTAAGCCTCTTGACTCCTTGAGAGGAAAAGGCCTTGTTGGTGTTAGTGCTTGTTGCCGATCTAGGAGAAATTGCCTTTCAGAGTGTGGCTTCTAGTCGTCTTGGAAAGTAGTGAGCAACCATGACTTCAGATGTCTTGAAGCTGGTCATCCTTGAACTGTGCCACTTCCCATGCCCTCATGAGTTATTTAGAGTGTTGCAGCTTGACTTCAATAGCTAGCTCATGCTTGAACCCTCTAATGAATGCTCCAATCAGTGATTTCTCAGACTAGTCAACTCTTATGGAAATTTTTTTCAAATTCCCTTTGATATTCCCTTAGGGAATATATTTGCCACAACCACATGAGAGCAACATAGTAGTCCACATATTTGGTGTTTCCACAAGTGGCTGGACAAGCCATTGGATAGCCTTTTGTCTCTTTCTTGGGTGGCCCTCCACTTCATTTTCACTTGAGACTGAATCAAGGTCCTTTTCTCCGACACTAGAGGAGTCGAGCGGTGGAGGTTGATTTCGGGCATGTTGTGGTGGGGGCTAAGCTTGGGCAATTTAAGTAGCTCTTCTCGATTGGAGACTTGTTGGCTATGGGAATAGTGGCATGCCAGGCTTGTACCTCTTTCAGGCTCCCTTGTGATGAATGCCCTAAAGCATGGTGGTGATGGTGGCCAAGCTTTGCTTAAGTTGAGAAAAACATTGGTCGGTCTCTTGCCTTATTATTTGAGCGGCTTTAAGATGAGCCTTAAGGGCCTCAATCATTTCTCTTTGTATAGAGATCTTTTTGGCCATAGTAATGGTTGAAAAAAGGAATAGAATGGATATAATACCTCCCAATGAAAGCACCAATTTGTTGGGGGCCTAGGCCTTGGATTAGTGGAGAGCCTCAAAATGATTTGTTGGTTTAAGGATAGATTGTTGGATTGGAATGTACTAACATTGCAACACCTATGTCACACGAAGGAGGGTGGCTTGGAGCTAAGTTGGCTTAGTTTGAGGAGTCTTGAAAACAGGGCTTGAATTGGAATCGAGAGTCTCACCACTTTGTACTATAGGGATCACTCAAGTAATAGTGTAATTTAAGAAAATGCTTGCTTCCTTAAGCTCCTAAAGAGAGAACACTCTTATATGTAGGGAATAAGTTGACTGTTGAATTGATGTCATTACGAGCTTGAGCACTAGCCTTTTTACAAGCTAGGGGGAGAAGAGACCAAAGATCTCAATACATCCTAGCCATCCATTAAAGGTGGCTTTTGAGCTCAGTCATTACTTCACCCTTTTATTGCTAGTTATTATATTTATTCATATTTATTTCTTCCTTGGCACCTTGTCTTCTTGGCTTCTTAAGACTCTTTGCATTTTAGGAAGCATCTTTCCTTTGGGCCGCAAGAGAGTTTGGGTTCGAACTCTTGGGCTTGTGTGCTCAGCCTTGAAGTTATGGGCCTTATTGTGCTAAGGATGGCTTCATGAGTCTAATTGGCTTCTTTTGTGGGCCGTGAGCTATCTATTGAGGCTTATTAGGTCCTGGGCCTTCGTATGCTCCTAGTGTCTCTTCCCGTGCATGCCTAGCCCTCGCATGCTTGGCTCGATCGCATGCATTGTGCATGTTCAAAAGTGTTGACGTGAAGGTTTGGCATGTACCATAAATTTTCACAATACTTACGACACGTTATCAAAAGTGTTGACGTGATAGGGAGCAAATTATTATTTAATACAATTCAAAAACTGAATATGTAATTGATCATAAATTTATAATATTAATTTATTTGAAAATATTAATTCATCTTTAAAAAGGTCTTGAATTTAGAATATCAATTTAATTAAGAACTCAAATTTGACTCATAACTCGAATTTAATTCAAATTCAAATTTAATATGAAATTTTAATTTAATTTAAATTCCCTAAATTTAATTCAACACCTTAATTCAATTCAAAAGCATATTGATTTGAATTCTGAATTTAATTTAAATTGCCAATTTGATTCGAAAACTCTAATTCAAATTGAAATCCCAAGTTGGTCTAAAACCATAATTTAATTTAATTTAAACCTTTAATTTAATTTAAATCCCCAATTTAGTTTAAAATTTCAATCTAATTTAGATTGATTCAAACCCTAATTTAAATTGAAATCTTTGGTTAATTTGAAACTTTAAATTAATTTAAAAACCTTTATTTATATAAAATCTTAAATTAAAGTAAATTAAATCAAATATTTGAATCAAATTAAGGTTTCAAATCAATTTAAAGTCTCGAATTGAATTGATGTTTTCAAATTAAATCGGAGATTTTAATTCAATTAGGGTTTTAAATCAAATTAGATTTCATATTGAATACAAAGATTTGAATTAAATTTAGATTTCAAATTGAATTGGAATTTGAATTAAAATTGAGTTTCGAATCAAATTAAGGATTTTCAGTCAAATTGATACTTTTAATTTGGAAACTTTACTAAAAATGAATTATTGATTTGAAATAAATTAAAATTTAAAATTTTTAGTCCATTATATGTCTAGTTGCTCACCTTTGCACCAATTCACAATTTGCCCCTTGCCCCATGAGTACTTATTCAATAACGTGGCATTAAGTGTCATAAGAATATACTCACATGACATTAATGTCGTGTTAGGCAGATGCCATGTCGACAAGCGATTTTGCATGTCATGCCATATCAGAATGCAGGAGTTCTGCTCCTGAGCCATGACATGCCAACTCAAAATGCCATGTTAGCCTCATTAGTGATAGAGAGACTTAATTGTTATACTTTTATAAGTGAGAGTACTCAGTTGGTGCATTTTGAAATCTAGGGACTTAATTATGAATTCGGTACAATGTTCAAGAATTTTCCATCTAACTATCTCTTACCATAATTGATCCACTATATTTGAGTACCATATTAAGAAGGTTTCAAAAGATTTAGTATTAGATATGATGTTTCCGAATCAAGCTTTTGTTGATGATCCATAAATACGCCACTCTTTGAGGATTCTAACATTACATTCAATTTGTACTTTATCCGGGATTAATCTCTTGTCCAACCAGCTTAGCTATGGAGAGAGCTGCTTTCAAATTGTCTTTTGTACTTGTTCTTTTGGCTATGGCATCATGTGAGATTTTTTCCTTCTTGTTCTACTTTTTCTTCTCTTTTCAACATGATATTGCTCAAATACACAAGCGACGAGATGCACACATGCACGTACATGCCCTCGCCCTGCCCCCGCACACACATTTATTGGCATAAATGCGCATTAGCAATTGCAAAAGCATATTAAAATCTCAATCATTTACATATTCTTGTTGTGACAAATAAATAATGTTTATAATTACAGGCGTGTTATGCTCAATTTCTCCTGCTGATCAGAAGGACATTGGTGCGCCAGAAGGTAATCTCAAAACTGATATTCAATTTGAAGTCATATTCATTTCAAGACACAATTATCATACAAGTCCCTTTCTTTCTACTATTGCACATGCTCAAACGTGCGACCCCATACACACATAAATAAATTTGCATAAAAACTTTATTTTTTTATGATGAGAAAGCATATTAAGATTTGAATAGTATAATACTTATTCATTTATTTATTTTGGTATTTTTTCCAACAGCAGAAGTAAGAAAAGAAGTTGGGGCAATCTGTGACGTACAAGAATGTATAAAAAAGTGTGGTCCAAATAGTTTCAGGTGTGATATGGGTCAATGTGTTTGTCTTGCTGATCCAAAGGTCATCTATGGCGGTCCGAAACTTGTGTGCCAAAGCGATGAGGATTGTGAGAAAGTTTGTGCTCCTCATAAATGTAAGCTCATAAACTGCCATCATGGGGCAAATTTTGCAATTTGTACTTGCAATGATTGCTCACACTAGGGCTAAGACCACCCATTTTTTTCTACAACAATTCTTCAATAAAAGTTTTTCCAATATGATATCACCACATTCGATCAATCTTTGTGTTTCAAAATATGATAAAGGTGAGCCCTTCTTCAAATGGGGTCTTCTCTGTGTCGGCACGAATTTGAAAAGGATACGATACGTGACACAATCGAGACAAATTGATACCAAGAAAAATAATGTTTATTGCATATGTTTGTCGTTAGTATTATATCAAACATATATATGTATGTATATATATGTATATATATATATATATATAAAGAAAGTTCTCGACTTATACAAAGGTGCCTAGGATTACAAGGGAATATTTAACTTTGTAAATTTAAGAAATTATTAATAGGTTTGAGTTTAATACTTTCATAAGATGGAAGAAGAACAAAGCAACTACACTATGTAACAAATCATAATTCGATTGACCAAAAAAAGGAAATTATAAGGATTTTGATTAAAAAACAACAACCTTACACTCATGAACTCCTTTAATCCACTTGCTTATTTAATTTGTATCTCTCTTGTATGCTTTCTCTCCATATATATTAATTTAGAAATACCAATACCTAGTTGGTTAAACAGTTGAATACTGATGCCCCTTAAATAAAACTTTATATTCAAATTTTGTGTATGAAAAAAATAAATATCGAGAGAGTTTTATTGCTTAAGAGCCAAATTCAATTTGAAACGGATTTAGTCGAACTCAATATGGTTACCAAATACTAGTAACTTATCTCAAAAAAGAATATTAATTCAGAAATTTATTTAGGGTTTTTTAGATTTTTTTAATGTTAAATGTTTAATATTTTTTTATTAATATTGAGAAAAATTAATAACATGTTGATTAATGTATAACTGATATGAATTTATTATTTGACTTTTGGCACTGATTTATACATTGAAATAGAAATTATTTGGATATTCAATATTGATACAAAGAATAGACTGTTGTAGTACTATGAAAGATGAAAAGTTAAATTTAAATTTTTATTATTTTATTTAATATGTGTTTAAATATTGCAACCAATGGCATTGCCCATGCACAATGAGTTTTGTTAGGTTTTGATTTAACTTAAATATATAAATCGAGAAAAAGTAAATAAAAGAAAAATGAATGAAGGTGAAGAGGGGAAAGCTCATGGGAAAAGCTTCGAGGAAAGATGCATCTAATGTTAATGTAAATGGCCGATTATTATGGGAAACGAAAGGCTCAATTTAACTCAAAATTTTCTGATTTATCTTTATTTTAATCAGTTAAAATAAAATCTTTTGCTTAGTGCAATAAAGTTTTGCATGAAAATTTAATTTTTTTTTTCTTAAAAAAATAGTAAACTATCATTATATCAATAATTTTTTTTGTACAAAAAATTTTATCAAATCTAAACTGAATGTAAATAAAGTTTCTACATAAGCCAATAGGGGATCTTTTCGTTCCCTTCCTGGTCGAGATATCATTGCAATTTTTTTTCAATATATCTTAGCAAAATTATTTCTCAATCTCATTATCATTGGTTGGATAAAAGTATAATTGCAAAAGGATTAATGTAAAATCTAACAAATTATTACTTTAAATTATATAATATGAGACAATAGAAATGCAATATGCTCTATATTCAGACGCATGAGATGTTGGTGCCACAATCATCTTAATCGTCGCTATTTTGTTTTACTCTTGTTTGTAATAATTAATTAAAATAAAATTTTTTAATAAAAAGATATAGGATTTCACAAATACAAAGTAAATATCTTCAAAAAAATAAATTATAATCATATGCGAGTAAATAATTTTAATCTTCCCAAGATGAGCCAATATCTTGATTTTCCACATTAGCAAGTGATGACATTGCACCTGCCAGATCCGCAAAGTGAAGGCGAGGTGTGTTCTGCACATTTTCATAACAAGTAAATTACTTGCTTAGCCCATAAACTTTACCCCAACTTTACAAATTCATTCTTGAACTTCAAAATACTACACTTGTGGACCTAATTTCAAAAAATACTATATTTCAGTCCCTCCATTAGTAACGATAACACTATGACCGTTAGTTGCTGACTTAAAACATGATGTGGTCTGACATTTTTTGAGGTGGCTTCCACGGTGGAACTTAATGCTAACGTGCCATCTGACACATCAACAACTTGCATCAGGAACTATGCCACTCAACAGAAATGCTGGCATGGCATGCCACGTCACCAACCCCTCCCCTCCCCCTTTCTCTCTCTTCTCTCTCTTCTATTCTCAAACCCCTTTCCTCAATCGACACAGTGCTTCTCTCTCTCTCTCTTTCTCTCTCTCTCTCTCCCTCTCCCTCCCTATCCTTCTCTCTCTTCTCCACGAAGTTGATCATCTCTCTCCCAATCCATCTCTCTCTTCTCCTTGACGGCGATCAGACAACGATGACAATCAAACCTCAAACGATCAAACCTTAGACCTCTATGCTTAGACTTCGCATCTCTCTCCTTCTCGAAGATGATCGATCTCAGACAACGACGATCGATCCCTCTTTTCGATCTCTAAGGTAAGATCTCGATCTCTCTCTCTCTCTCTCTCTCTCTCTCTCTCTCTCTCTCTCTTTCTCTCTCTCTCTCTTCTTGATCCCCCTTTTTATTCATGGTTGAAGCAAATTCTAGCTTCAATTGAAATTTTGAACTTAGTTCTTTCATCTGCCATTGTTAAACTCGCAAAAAAGCTTTAATTTTTCTAAAATCTTCAGGTCTTTGCATCAATTTAAGATTCTAAAGGGTTCTAGGAATGTTTTTCAGTCGTAAGAATCAATTTTTAAATCCAATTGCTTAAATTCCTCTCCTCTGCAAACTCAACCTTGAAGCCACCACTGTCAAATTCGCCCTCAAAATCAGTTATTGAAGATAATGGTGAGGATGGTGGAATTGAAGATGATGGCTAAAGTTGGGGGCCATTTCAAACTGCTATTGAATAAAATTTCAAGTCTGAAGACCAAAAACCTACCTTCCCAATCTGAGGTCCGCCATTAACAAAGAACTCGAAACATCTTCAAGCCTAAACCCCAATTAAAAGGAGTGAGTCTCTCTCTCTTTCTCTCTATCTCTCTCAAATTAAACTCTATTCAACTGCTTTGAATAAAACTTCAAATTTTATGAAAACAAGAAATACCCATCAATTTATTTAACTCCCAATTAGTGTTGAAAGCAGGGAGTAGACTGCCATGGGTTGGATTAGGAGCAACTATCTGGGTTCAAATTGCAACTGGAAATTCCTATAATTTCCCTCTCAACTCCTCTAGATTGAAGTCTGTCTTGGGTTACAGTCAACAGCAAGTAACAATTCTTGGTGTGGCAAATGATATTGGGGAAAATGTTGGCCTTCTTTCTGGCTATGTCTGCAACAAGTTTCCACCTTCGGTTGTTCTCTGTATTGGAGCTTTTTTTTTCTTTCTGGGTTATGGTTTATTTGGCTTGCTGTTAGTCACTGTTCAAAAATTGTTTTTGGCTTTCTGGATTATAGTGTTATGGTGTTATGGTGTTATTTGGAGTTGTTCTTTATTTTTTGCTCTCTCTCTCTCTCTCTCTCTCTCTCTCTCTCTCTCTCTCTCTCTCTCTCTCTTCAAGACTCCCTTCTCACTCTTTGTGCCATCTCTCTCTCTTTCTCTTCCCATGGGTGTGAAGACATGTGCCAATCTTGATATCAATTTGACAAGTTGAGAACCATTCTTGAACAGCACAGAGAAAGGGGGAGGGGAGGAGAGAGAGAAGAGCATATTACATATATGACACGCCAGCGATGCCACGTCAGTATCATTGCTGACGTGGCTCTGTTTTTGGGTATATAGTGCTGAGGTGGCATGCCACGTTAGCATTTCGGCTTACATGGCACAGTTTCTAGTGTAAGTGGCTGACATGCCATACGACACGTCAATATTTAGTTCCACGGTAGAAGCCATCTCAGAAAATGTCAGACCACATCATGTTCTAGGTTAGCAACTAATGACCACAGCGTCACTATTACTAATGGAAGGACCAAAGTGTAGCATTTTTAGGACCTCAAGTGTAATATTATGAAGTTTAGGGACGAATTTGTGAAATTGAAATAAAGTTTAGGGATTAAACAAGTAATTTACTCTTTTCATAACACTGATGACACATCATCAAAAGTGCTGGCATGATAGGGAGGTAATTATGATTTAATGCAAAATTCAAAAACCAAATATGTAATTGACCATAAATTTATAACATTAATTTATTTGAAAATATTAATTCATCTTTAGTAAAGTTTTTGAATTTAAAATATCAATTTAAGTGAAGTGTCTAATTTGATTCAAAATTCAAATTTAATTCAAATTCTAATTTAATAAGGAATATTAATTTTAATTCAAATTTCTTAATTTAGTTCAATTCGTATGCATAATGATTTGAAATCCAAATTAAATTCAAATTGCCAATTTGATTCGAAAACTCTAATTCAATTTGAAATCCTAATTTGGTCTAAAACCCTAATTTACTTTAATTTAATTTCCCAATTTAATTTAAAATTTCTGTCTAATTTAATTTTAAAACTTAGATTGATTCAAACTGTAATTTAAATTTAAATCTTATATTAATTTGAAGCTCTAAATTAATTTAAAACCTTTCTTTATATAAAATCTTAAATTAAATTAAATTATAGATTAAAATAAGTTAAATCCTATATTTGAATCAAATTAAGGTTTCAAATCAATTTAAAGTCCCAAATTGGATTGACGTTTTCAAATTAAATTCAAGATTTTAATTAAGTTCGGATTTTAAATCAAATTAGATTTCAAATGGAATCCAAAGATTTGAATTAAATTTAGATTTCAAATTGAATTTGAGTTTGAATTATATTTAAGTTTCAAATCAAATTAAGGATTTTCAATCAATAAAAATGAATTATTATTTTTAAATAAATTAAAATTAGAAATTTATGGTCAATTATATGTCTGGTTGCTCACCTTTGCACCAACTCACAATTTGCTCCTTGCCACGTGAGTACTTTTCCGATCACGTGGCTTTAGGTGTTGTAAGAATATATTGACATGACATTAATGTTGTGTCAAGTACATGCCATACAGACACACAAATAAATTTTCATAAAATCTTTTTTTATGATGAGAAAGCATATTAAGGTTTGAATCATATAATATTTATTCACTTTTTTATTTTGACATTTTTTCCGGAAGTAAGAAAAGAAGTTGGGGCAATCTGTGATGTACAAGAATGCATGGACAAGTGTGGTCCAAATAGTTTCAGGTGTGAGATGGGTAAATGTGTTTGTCTTGCTGATCCAAAAGTCATCAATGGCGGTCCGAAACATGTGTGCCAAAGCAATGAGGATTGTAAGAAAGTTTGTGCTCCTCATAAATGTAAGCTCATAAACTGCCATCATGGGGCAAATTTTGCAATTTGTACTTGCAATGATTGCTCACTTTAGGGCTAAGACTACCAATTTTTTTTCTACAACAATTCTTCAATAAAAGTTTTTCCAATATGATGTCACCACATTCCATCAATCTTTGTGTTTCAAAATATGATAAAGGTGAGCCCTTCATCATATGGGATCTGCTGTGTTAATTAGCAGGGATATGAAAAGGGATACTGATAAGATTTGGTTGAGAAGGGAAAATGAATTTTCATTGATTTACATTGTTTTGGTACATATGAATATATACAAAATTCGTATACATATTTATGAAATACAAAGAGTCAATTAAGTAATAGAAAGGGAGAGAGAATCAACTAAAAATATGGAAAAGTCAATTAGGCAATTAAAAGGCAATCAAAATGGGAAAGGGGATATATGAGATCAAATCTTGATTCTCTAATCAAGTTTTTCATTTGATGTTGTTTCCTTAATCAATCTCTTCATTTGTTTGTGTTTCTTTAATTCTGCTAATACTCTCCCTCAAGCTGGTGCATGAAGGTCGGTAATGCCCAGTTTGGTTTGAAGAAATAAAAACTGATCCTTGCTTAAGGCTTTGATCAGAATATCAGCCGGTTGGTTTATAATAGAGATGGCAAGCGGTTGATTGATCCCAACTTCAGACTTTTCAATAACAATGTGACAATCAATTTCAAGATGTTTGGTACGTTCATGGAAGACTGGATTAGCGGTAATATGACGTGTTGTTTGATTGTCGCAATATAGAGGAGTGGCAGATGATAAAGGAATACCAAGATCACTAAGTAAAGATCAAAGCCAAATGATTTCTGGTGTAGCCATGGCATGATATTCGGCCTTTCAATCTGTTGCTTTTTACTTTTCAAGATATCAAACTATGACCAAAGAATACGCAGTATCCTGTGGTTGACCGACAGGTTTGAGGACAGCTTGCCCAATTAGAATATGAAAAAGCAATAAGCTCTATTGGGCTAGAAGAAGATAATAGAATGCCTTGACCTAGAGTTTTCTTTAATAGCAGAGCAGCCGATGAGCAGCATCTAAGTGTGGCTGACGAGGCTGATGCATAAATTGGCTAAGAACATTAATACCAAATGTAATATCAGGTCGAGTAATATTCAAATAAATGAGACGACCAACTAAGCGACAGTAAGAAAAGGGATCTTCTATCAAATCGCCAATAGAGTTTGCAAGTTTGAGATTTTGTTCCATAGGTGTATAAGCAATGTGAGCACCAATAAGGCCAGAATCTACAAGAAGGTCCATGATATATTTGTGTTGTAAGAGATAAATGCATTGAGAAGATCGAGCTACCTCAATACTAAGAAAATATTTGAGAGGACCAAGGTCTTTGATGTGAAAGCATTGTAATAAGAAGACCTTGATTTGTGATAAAACTTTTAATTTCCAATCATGATGATGTCATCTACATAGACCAAGAGGAAAATCGAAGACGACCCACGATGGAGACAAAATAAAGAATTATCAGCATGTGACTTTGTAAAACCGGCTTCTAATAAGGTAGTGGAAAATGTAGTAAACTAATTTCTTCTGACTTGTTTCAAGCCATATAAAGATTTATTAAGTTTGCAAACTAGATGTTTCTCCCCCTATTGTGGATGTTCAGGAGGTAAACACATGCAGACTTCCTCTTGCAGTGGACCATATATGAAAGCATTTTGTACATCAAACTGATAAAAAGAATAACATTGAATAGCAGCAATGGCTAAAAGGACTCAAATACTTTGAATAATCCATCGCTAAAAAATCTATCGCTAATCCGTCGGTAATTTAGAATAATTTGAAAAATATTAAAATAAAATTACCGACGGATGAGCGATGGAATTTTTTCCATCGCTAATCCATCCCTGATACATTTTCACACTTTTTAAATTATTGATGGATTAGTGACGAATTTTTTTAGCAATAGAAATTCATCGCTAATCCGTCACTAAATTTTTTGACGAAAATATTTCCGTCGCTAAATTTAGTGATGTGACTTTCAGCGACGGAAATTTCGTTGCTAATTTTTCATCACTAAAAATTTCTAATGACGGAATATAGGGTATTTCCGTCATTGATACCCATTTTTTTAATAGTGTTTATAAATTTGATATGTTATAATAGTTTATTTGAGGTACTTGATGGATCGTTAAGACATTATATTTTATATTGTCTCTCATGTACAAATTCTTGCACAAGCTATTAGAGCCACCGATCTTGATGGTCTTCCTATTGTGATTTTCCTACTATTGTTCTTGTCAAACTTTTCTACAAATTTTGCCTTGCTTATACGTGTGTAATTGACATATTTATCAAATCTATTCTTTGGTTTTTGATGCCTGCAATTAAATTTTATCATTGGTTATGGATTTCATTGATGGTGCAACCAACAATTCCATATCCTTTAGGTGATGTGTTATTCGATCATGAATGTACCGTTATGCTCGGTTACATATCATGTCTATTAACTCCACCACGTCACCCCGTCGGGTCGCATTATGACAGGAAATGATTAGTCATTTTTCAGAGATTGGCTATTTCTCCCAAAACCCTTTACACCATTTCACGAAAATTATAAATCCATTTCACGTGTCATTATTTTAACAATTTCTCAATAGAAATCAATATACCATTGTATTCATCATCAATAAATCACATGATACATTTATTCATTTAACAGATATAAGATGCATAAAAGTTCAAAATTCAATATTTAGAATATTCCACACACACTAAAGCATTAAATCCAAGAATTCGAAAATCATTTAGAAAATTTGATGAAAACATTTTTCTTAATTAAGTACAAACATGAAATCACTCATCTCATGGGATGGTGAGCATTCCCAATTCACAATCAATTCCTATGTTATTTCTTTATTGAGTTCCAATTGTTTTGTTTTAAGACAATAAATAAGAATTAAATGTTAAATCATGTTTATTTCTAGATTTTACGAATTTTCCCTAATGTAGACAATCCTAATTTCTCCAATCCAAGAATGCATGTTTTAATTTCATCAATCACCACTCATTTGTATCAATATACTATTATCATTCACGATTTTTCCCAAATCACAACATTCAAAAACTTTAACTCTAAATCTCCAATTTCACATTCCTCAAATCTCTACATAAGTTTTAAAAATAAGTAAAGTAAACTCAAATCTAGGATGAGAGAAAGTTATTACTTCAATTTGTATCATTAATTTCCTCTTCAAGTCAAAACATCTCAAAACTCTAGATTTTCTCTCTCTGAAAAACCTAGACCCCTCTCTATCTTTGGTCCTTCATGTAATACCGGAAACTCGATGTTGAGTTTTTGTAAATATTTCTATAAGACAGTAGAAAAAAAAAATTTTGACTTTGTATATATAAATATAATTGTTTAGTTATTTAAATATATTAGGGTTAAAAAAAAAAAAAAAAAAAAAAAAAAAAAAAAAAAAACGATAAGAGAGAGAGAGAAGGTGCTGCGTTTCGGAGTGAAACGCAGCATCTCCCCCAATTAAGAGATTAGGGTTATATCTCTCTCCTTAATCTCTCACTCTCTCGTCTCTCTCTTCGAATCTGAGCACTCTCCCTCTCCCTCACGATTTCGCCGCCATCATCACCGCTTTCCTTGGCCGCTGCAACCACCACCGTGACCACCGCAGCCACCGCGAACCACCGCGGGTCACCATCTCTCAGCCTCGAGTCACTCTGTGTCGATCTCTCCATCTCTCTCAGTCTCTCTTCGCGCTCTCTTCCTCGCGCAATCACTCTCATCTTCGATCGATCCGCCACCACCTGCGACGCGAGCAACCGAACTCCGTTTCCTCTGTCTCTCGCGCGCGAATGGAACTGTTCTCCTTCTCTCTCGCGCGCGATGGCAGGATTCTTGTTTTGCCCCTCCACTGCTCGTTCGCATGACGCTCGCTGTGAGCACCCTTGCTGCCAACGATCAACCCAGCAGCCTTTTTACTCTTTGACAACCCTAGGTCAAGCCTGCAACCGCCCCTCTGCATAGGTAAGGATCGGTCCTAACCCTAGCCTTAGGGTTTTCAACATTCCTTAGTAAGAAGTCTGGTTATTGAATTAAATGTTGAATTTGGACGCCTTGCAGGTTTGAGAACGGACTGAGAAAGTACCTGAGCAAGGATTTCGATCCACGAGAAACCCTAGGTGAGGGATTTTGATCCTCTCAATAAATTGAGTACTTTTAGGGTTAAATTTAGAGGAAATAAGCCTGAAAAATGTTATATGTATGTGAAATTGAAAGAAAATGAGAAAAATTAGGAATTATTGGTAATTAAAGTTCATTAGAGCTATAACTGATTTTCGGGTGATGAAATCAACATTTCGAAATCGTGGATGTGAAATTAAGGGTGAATTAAGTTAGGAAAATGTGAAAACCCTTGTTATAAAGATATTAATTGACGATAATTGCAATGTTTGATTAGGTTAATCGTTTGGGGACTTAAAAAGGGGTCTATTCGGATTGGATTGAGAATTTGAGAGTGAATACCCTCTCTCGAGGTGAGTGGACGGTTCATTGTGTTCGTAAATGAGAAATCTGTTTTAAAATTACTTTATAAATGATTTTTGAAGGATTTTACATGATTTATGTAAATTGTTTCGTGATTGTGGGCCGTCTGAACTGGATTGTGAAATGTGAATGCATCCATTGTGTTTATAAATGCTTTTGTGCCATGTGATATTTGATATTGCTCTATGAGCTGTTTTGGCATGAAATTGTGGATTAGTTGTTGAAAATCATGGCACATTGTTGAGAAATGGATTGAATGAGAATGAAGGGTGTCGTAGATGACTATAGTCATATTCCCACCACGGAGCGACCCGACGGGGTGACGTGGGTTGGGGTTTTGGATGTGCGGGGGAGTTAGACGTCCCTCCCTCTGCCGCAGTCGTACTAGATCTGGTGCACCCCGGTGATGTACGAGCCAACGCCAAGGAAGGGGGTTTGTTTTGAGACATTGGATAGAAAAACCCTTGGCGGGCTTTCGTCTGGGTTTGGCCGCCCTTAGACGGAAGTGTTTGCGATGGAACCCCAGGATTTTCTGAAAAGATGATTGATATGGATGCATATTTGTCAAATGTGATTGATTGAAATGATTTTATGTATATGAAATGATTTATGAGATATGCTTTGACTGCCCCACATTCACACCTTATTTATGAACACAATCACACCATTGCACTCCACTCACTGAGTATACCCCTATACTCACCCCTCTCTCCCCCCATTTTTCAGAGGAGACTTAGTTGGGAGCCTACTCGACGGAGCTTGCGAAGTATTTTTGCAGACTGTATAGGTATTTGGCAGACAGGGCTACTTTTGGGGATTGATAGCTTGCAAATCATGGAAAGGGAAGTCTGTACATTCCAGCCTTGCGGATTTTATTGATATTGGCTGAGTTGTCGGCAAATATTGATAAAATCCGTCGATTTTTGATTTGTTTTTATTTCTTTTGATTTCTCTAGTTTTGGAAAACTGTTTATATTTGTACTGAGACATTTGGACTGTAAATCTTAATTTCAATGCGTTTTCTTTGATTTTGTGAAGTTCTGTACAACTCATACCGTTAGGATTTTATCGATACTGGCCTGTTTTCCTCGGGTAAGTGTTGGTAAAATCTGACGGCTATGTTTTGGGACTTATTGTTTGTTAAATGCTTTCAGAGTGGCCAAGATGGTCACATTGCATGCGTGCATGTACAGGATCCCACTCCCCGATGTGTGTCAATGTGTGTGTTTGTACATCCTTGATGAGCCGGATGGGCTCCTTGCATGTGTATTGATTTTGAAATTTCTTGTTTTTGAAGAATTTTATGAATTTGATAGCCTTGCGGAGTCCCGGTAGATGGGGAGGTTTTACCCATGTACCGAGACGACGCGGCGGTTGTCGCGTGGTCGATCTGAGGATCGGGGCGTGACAACTTTATTGGTATCAGAGCTCCGATATACGATTTCCAGAGTTTGATGATTTTGAAATGTTTTGAAATGTTTTCCAAATGTCCCAAAAGTTTTCAAACGACTTTGAAAGATTGAGTTTCTTTTGATAGAGAATGTACAGGACTTTCCATGGCTTTCCTAAGGAATTAGGAATATTATTTTTAGGGGGTTAAGTCTTAGTCTTTGCTTAACCCTTGACTTAAATACAATTTCTTATTTTGGATAGATTGCAATGCCGCCGCGAAGGAAAATGAGGAATGTGAGTGAAATTCCTCCACAGGAGCACGAGGATGAGTCGTCCTCGCATGCTCTTCCTCCGACTACGTCCACACACCCGGCTCCTCCTACCGGGACTGCTCCTCCTCCTGTCGCTGCTCTTCAGGAAGTGATGGAATGGTGGAGTACCTTTGGAGCGCAATACCGAGCTCCACAGCCGACTACAGTTCCACCACCTGTTCCTCCTTCGGTGCCAGCTGCTGCACCCAGTGCCCCACTAGCACCCACTCCTCCGGTTGCTGCTCCAAGCAGCCGCTCCCTGGTCGGTTGACCAAGCTGGTTAAAGAAGCAAGGCAGCTTGGTTGTGAAACCTTCTCAGCATCCGGTGATCCTGCAGAAGCAAAGAAATGGAGCAAGAAGGTTAAGAAAGCTTTGACAGACATGGGGTTAGAGGACAGTTTGAAGCTCCTAGTAGCAACGAGGTTGTTGGATGAGGATGCCAGCACATGGTGGGATGGATTAGAGGAAAATGCAGTTTCACCTCCCACTTGGCACGACTTCCTTAGGGAATTCGATCAAAGATTCTACACCCGCTTTGATCGGGACTTGAAGAGGCGAGAATTCCTTCGGCTTCGCCAAGGGAATATGTCTGTCACAGAATATGAAGCCAAGTTTAGAAGTCTATCCTCTTTTGTCCTTGAGTTGATCACCTCTGAGGAGTACAGGCGTTTTAAGTTTGAAGATGGCCTGAATTTAAGCATCCGAGAAAAGATGTCTGTCACAGATGAGCACACGTATCAGAACGTGCTGCAATTGGCCTTGAGGGCTGAACAAATGGTGATGGAAAGGGAAAAGGTTAAGGACTACCGCGGGAAAAAGAGGTCCGGCAGCTTCACACCGGGCCAGAGCTCTAAGAAGTTTAGACCTACAGGTTTTCACAGTGGTGGATTTGCTACGGGATCGGTTGGATTTCCTCAGAGCCAACCATTTCGTAGGCCGAATGCTCCTAGCGTTGGAAATGTTGGACTGGGAGCTAGATCAAGAGGAAGTGGACCACAGATTTGCCCTACTTGTAAAGGGTATCATACAGGTCCGTGCAGAGGACCTAAGAGGTGTTATCATTGTGGAAAAGAGGGACACGTTCGTTATTATTGCCCTGAGTTGACAGGAGAAGGGCAAGGGAGTCAGCAGGTTAGAGGTCCCTCTAGTGGCCCTAAAATTGGTCCAGCTGGTTCGGCGACACCTTCTACTAGCTCTAATCCTAGGACGGGCACAGGAAGTAATGTGGTAGCTACCTCCTCTCAGCGACCTCAGCCGAGAGCTCAGGCTAGAGTTTTTGCTATGACAAACGAAGAAGCTCAGGTTAATCCCGACATAGTCACAGGTAATTTTCATTTAAATTTAAGTTTGGAATTTGAAAATGTGTTATATGTGGTTTATAACTATGATTTGATGATTTGTGATTATGAATTACAGAGTATGATGATATAATTGTGTCTATGGTTTATATTCATAGGTATGATGAACATTTTTGGAGTTGATGCTCATATTCTCATTGATACTGGATCGAATAATTCGTTTGTGAATTCGGGATTTGCAATACACTCTGATAGGGATTTAGTTCCTCTTGATGAAGAGCTGTTGGTCATTACTCCATTGGGAGAGCATTTGATTCGGAATTCTGTATATAAGTCTTGTGAGGTGAAAGTTGGTAAAACAATCCTTGAAGCGGATTTGATTCCGTTGGATATGAAGGACTTTGACGCCATCCTGGGCATGGACTGGCTAAGTCTTCACCGAGCTTCAGTGAACTGCTTCACTAAAGAAGTGGAATTTCGTAGGGCAGGACATCCACTACTTGTGTTCACTGGTGAACGACGGGTATTGCCGAACTGTGTGATTTCAGCTCTTGAAGCACGGAGATTAGTGCATAAGGGCTGTGAAGCATATTTGGCTCATATCATTGATACTACAGCAGAAAGTCTTGATCTGAGCAACGTCCCTGTGGTGAATGAGTTTCTGGACGTCTTTCCGGAAGAGTTACCTGGGTTACCACCGATTTGGGAATTTGACTTCATTATAGATCTTATTCCCGGCACGGCACCAGTTTCTACTCCTCCTTATCAAATGGCACCGGCAGAATTGAAAGAGTTGAAGGTCCAACTCCAGTTGTTGGATAAGGGATTCATCCGACCGAGTATTTCACCTTGGGGTGCTCCGGTTCTCTTTGTAAAGAAGAAAGATGGCACTCTTCGATTATGTATCGATTACCGGCAATTAAATAAGGTGACTATCAAGAACAAGTATCCCTTGCCGAGAATTGATGACTTGTTTGATCAACTCCAAGGGGCGAGTGTCTTCTCTAAGATCGATTTGAGGTCCGGTTATCACCAGTTGCGGATAAAGGAAGATGATGTCCCCAAGACTGCGTTTAGGACGCGGTACGGGCATTATGAATTCTTGGTGATGCCTTTTGGCTTGACGAATGCTCCGGCAGCTTTCATGGACCTTATGAATCGAGTTTTTCACTCCTATCTCGATAAGTTCGTCATTGTTTTCATTGACGACATTCTTGTGTATTCCAAAAATGATGAAGAGCATTCAGATCATCTTCGGATTGTGCTACAGACTCTCCGAGACAAGCAATTGTATGCTAAGTTCTCAAAATGTGAATTTTGGTTGAAGGAAATTGGTTTCTTGGGACATGTAGTATCCAGAGAAGGGATATTTGTTGATCCGAAGAAAGTTGAGGCAATTTTGAGATGGGAACAGCCCAAGAACGTCACTGAGGTGAGAAGCTTCCTTGGATTGGCGGGTTACTATCGAAGATTCGTAGAGGGTTTTTCCAAGATTGTAGCTCCGTTGTCTGGTTTGACGCGGAAAGGAATTAAATTTGAGTGGACAGATAAATGTGAGCAGAGTTTTCAAGAACTCAAACAGAGACTCACGTCAGCTCCCATACTTGCCCTTCCTACTACCGGTGATGATTATGTTGTTTACAGCGATGCTAGTAAACAAGGGTTAGGATGTGTCTTGATGCAGGGCGGTAGAGTTATCGCCTACGCTTCTCGACAGTTAAAGAAGCATGAGTTGAATTATCCTACCCATGATTTAGAATTGGCTGCAATCGTATTTGCATTAAAGATTTGGCGTCATTATTTATATGGAACCACTTGCAGAGTCTTCACCGACCACAAGAGCCTCAAGTATCTGCTCACCCAGAAGGAGCTCAATTTGAGGCAAAGGAGATGGTTAGAGCTGATCAAAGATTATGATCTGGTGATTGATTATCACCCGGGCAAGGCGAATGTAGTTGCGGATGCTTTAAGCCGCAAGTCTTCATCTTCTTCTCTGATTCAAGGAGACTCTTACCTCTCATGCCTGGTGGAATTTCGTGCTCTTGGACCCAAAATTTCTTGTGATGACAGCGGTGCGTTATTGACGAAATTTGAAGTTCGACCAACTTTGGTGGATCGTATTAAAGAACTCCAAACCGCTGATGAAGAGTTAAAGCAAATTGTGGAAAAGGTTCGCAAGGGTAAAACTAGTGATTTTCATGTTAAGGAGGATGGTACAGTCATGTATGGGAAACGGATTTGTGTTCCCAAAGATGATGGGCTTCGAAAGGCTATTCTTGAAGAAGCACACTCTTCGGCTTATGCTATGCATCCCGGAAGCACAAAAATGTACAGAACCATCAAAGAAACTTATTGGTGGTCAGGCTTGAAGCGGGAAATAGCCGAATTTGTGGCAAGATGTCTGGTTTGCCAACAGATCAAAGCTGAGCATCAAAAACCAGCCGGAACGCTTCAACCATTGCCTATACCGGAATGGAAATGGGAGCATATTACTATGGATTTCGTGGTAGGATTGCCACGTACTCCGAGTCGTCATGATTCTATTTGGGTGATAGTGGACAGACTCACAAAATCGGCACATTTCCTCCCAGTTCAGAATACTTATTCTTTGGAGAGGTTAGCAAGGTTGTACCTTGATGAGATTGTCCGACTTCACGGGGTTCCAGTATCGATTATATCAGATCGAGATCCCCGATTCACATCCAGATTCTGGCCTAAGTTGCAAGAGGCCTTGGGTACCAAGTTGAAGTTCAGCACTGCTTTTCATCCTGGACCCGATGGGCAATCTGAACGTACGATCCAGACTTTGGAAGATATGTTGAGAGCATGTGTTATGGATTTCCATGGGAGTTGGGATAGGCATCTTTCGCTGATTGAATTTGCATACAACAACAGCTACCAAGCTAGTATTGGAATGCCTCCCTATGAAGCTCTCTACGGAAGAAAATGTCGGACTCCACTTTGTTGGGATGAAGTTGGAGAACGGAAGATTGAAAGTATAGAACTGATCGAAACTACCAAGGAAAAGGTGAAGTTAATTCGGGAAAGAATGAAGGCAGCTCAAGATCGGCAAAAGAGCTACGCCGACAAGAGGAGAAGGCCTTGGAATTCGAAGTGGGAGATATGGTATTCTTGAAGATATCTCCTTGGAAGGGTATAGTTCGATTTCAGAAACGAGGAAAACTAAACCCTCGTTATATTGGACCCTTCAAGATCCTTGAAAGAATTGGAATGGTGGCTTATCGGCTTCAATTGCCGTTAGAATTGCAAAGGATCCATGATGTCTTTCATGTTTCGATGTTGAAAAAGTATTTGTCGGATCCTTCGCACGTATTGGAAATTCCTCCAATAGAACCGAAAGAAGACTTGAGTTTCAAAGTGCAACCTGTGCAGATAGTAGATAGACAGCTCAAACAGTTGAGGAATAAGCAGATTCCTATGGTGAAAGTGCTGTGGAAATACAATCAAGTCGAAGAACAGACTTGGGAGACCGAAGAACTAATGCGGAAGCAACATCCGCAGCTCTTTGATGTATGAATTGTATTTTGAAATTTCGAGGACGAAATTTGTTTTTAGGGGGTTAAGAGTTGTAATACCGGAAACTCGATGTTGAGTTTTTGTAAATATTTCTATAAGACAGTAGAAAAAAAAAATTTTGACTTTGTATATATAAATATAATTGTTTAGTTATTTAAATATATTAGGGTTAAAAAAAAAAAAAAAAAAAACGATAAGAGAGAGAGAGAAGGTGCTGCGTTTCGGAGTGAAACGCAGCATCTCCCCCAATTAAGAGATTAGGGTTATATCTCTCTCCTTAATCTCTCACTCTCTCGTCTCTCTCTTCGAATCTGAGCACTCTCCCTCTCCCTCACGATTTTGCCGCCATCATCACCGCTTTCCTTGGCCGCTGCAACCACCACCGCAGCCACCGCGAACCACCGCGGGTCACCATCTCTCAGCCTCGAGTCACTCTGTGTCGATCTCTCCATCTCTCTCAGTCTCTCTTCGCGCTCTCTTCCTCGCGCAATCACTCTCATCTTCGATCGATCCGCCACCACCTGCGACGCGAGCAACCGAACTCCGTTTCCTCTGTCTCTCGCGCGCGAATGGAACTGTTCTCCTTCTCTCTCGCGCGCGATGGCAGGATTCTTGTTTTGCCCCTCCACTGCTCGTTCGCATGACGCTCGCTGTGAGCACCCTTGCTGCCAACGATCAACCCAACAGCCTTTTTACTCTTTGACAACCCTAGGTCAAGCCTGCAACCGCCCCTCTGCATAGGTAAGGATCGGTCCTAACCCTAGCCTTAGGGTTTTCAACATTCCTTAGTAAGAAGTCTGGTTATTGAATTAAATGTTGAATTTGGACGCCTTGCAGGTTTGAGAACGGACTGAGAAAGTACCTGAGCAAGGATTTCGATCCACGAGAAACCCTAGGTGAGGGATTTTGATCCTCTCAATAAATTGAGTACTTTTAGGGTTAAATTTAGAGGAAATAAGCCTGAAAAATGTTATATGTATGTGAAATTGAAAGAAAATGAGAAAAATTAGGAATTATTGGTAATTAAAGTTCATTAGAGCTATAACTGATTTTCGGGTGATGAAATCAACATTTCGAAATCGTGGATGTGAAATTAAGGGTGAATTAAGTTAGGAAAATGTGAAAACCCTTGTTATAAAGATATTAATTGACGATAATTGCAATGTTTGATTAGGTTAATCGTTTGGGGACTTAAAAAGGGGTCTATTCGGATTGGATTGAGAATTTGAGAGTGAATACCCTCTCTCGAGGTGAGTGGACGGTTCATTGTGTTCGTAAATGAGAAATCTGTTTTAAAATTACTTTATAAATGATTTTTGAAGGATTTTACATGATTTATGTAAATTGTTTCGTGATTGTGGACCGTCTGAACTGGATTGTGAAATGTGAATGCATCCATTGTGTTTATAAATGCTTTTGTGCCATGTGATATTTGATATTGCTCTATGAGCTGTTTTGGCATGAAATTGTGGATTAGTTGTTGAAAATCATGGCACATTGTTGAGAAATGGATTGAATGAGAATGAAGGGTGCCGTAGATGACTATAGTCATATTCCCACCACGGAGCGACCCGACGGGGTGACGTGGGTTGGGGTTTTGGATGTGCGGGGGAGTTAGACGTCCCTCCCTCTGCCGCAGTCGTACTAGATCTGGTGTACCCCGGTGATGTACGAGCCAACGCCAAGGAAGGGGGTTTGTTTTGAGACATTGGATAGAAAAACCCTTGGCGGGCTTTCGTCTGGGTTTGGCCGCCCTTAGACGGAAGTGTTTGCGATGGAACCCCAAGATTTTCTGAAAAGATGATTGATATGGATGCATATTTGTCAAATGTGATTGATTGAAATGATTTTATGTATATGAAATGATTTATGAGATATGCTTTACCGCCCACATTCACACCTTATTTATGAACACAATCACACCATTGCACTCCACTCACTGAGTATACCCCTATACTCACCCCTCTCTCCCCCCATTTTTCAGAGGAGACTTAGTTGGGAGCCTACTCGACGGAGCTTGCAAGTATTTTTTGCATTGTATAGGTATTTGGCAGACGGGCTACTTTTGGGGATTGATAGCTTGCAAATCATGGAAAGGGAAGTCGTACATTCGGCCTTGCGGATTTTATTGATACTGGCTGAGTTGTCGGCAAGTATTGATAAAATCCGTCGATTTTTGATTTGTTTTTATTTCTTTTGATTTCTCTAGTTTTGGAAAACTGTTTATATTTGTACTGAGACATTTGGACTGTAAATCTTAATTTCAATGCGTTTTCTTTGATTTTGTGAAGTTCTGTACAACTCATACCGTTAGGATTTTATCGATACTGGCCTGTTTTCCTCGGGTAAGTGTTGGTAAAATCTGACGGCTATGTTTTGGGATTTATTGTTTGTTAAATGCTTTCAGAGTGGCCAAGATGGTCACATTGCATGCGTGCATGTACAGGATCCCACTCCCCGATGTGTGTCAATGTGTGTGTTTGTACATCCTTGATGAGCCGGATGGGCTCCTTGCATGTGTATTGATTTTGAAATTTCTTGTTTTTTGAAGAATTTTATAAATTTGATAGCCTTGCGGAGTCCCGGTAGATGGGGAGGTTTTACCCATGTACCGAGACGACGCGGCGGTTGTCGCGTGGTCGATCTGAGGATCGGGGCGTGACACTTCATGTGCTTGCTTGAAGGTTAAAGACCCAAATCTATGAGTTTTGAAAGAGGTTAATCGATTGTAAGGAAAAGAAAGAGAGAGTGAGTGAGGAGAGGGATAAATAGAGAGGCAATTATGAGAGAGGAAGAGGGAGTTCATGCAATGGAGAGAAGGAGAAATGAAATTTGGGATTTGGTCAGGTATATTTATAATGGAATATGAAATTACCATCTTGCCCTCTTTGATATGGGGTTTGGATGTCCGCTTTTGTCATTTCGCCCCTCAAACCACAAAAAATCACTTTGATAAGTTGACCTGCACCATAGACAAGGTAACTTGTAAGCACAAAATCTACATAGACAATGTGACTTACTTGGGAACAAGTAGACGTGAAAATTTAGAATTCCAAATCTTGAGTCGACCCAAGCACTGGACAACTCGACTTATCGATGTAATGCCTCAAAAACCTACCTGACTCAAAAACCTTAGTCTGTATACTTACAAATGCGACTTGCCAATTGCACAAGTCCACCTATACCATGAAGAAAATATCCAAGTTGACCCAACACTACACAAGTGGACTTGTCCCTCCATTTCCATCAACACAAGCCAACCTACCTACTACACAAGTCTATTTGTCTCTCACACCCTTCACAAGCATAAGCTAACCCACCAATATCACAAGTCTACTTGTCAAGTTTTGAAATATCTCTGTCACTTACATCCAAGAAGATTTAAACTCATGCATTCTATGTCACAAAAAAGGTTTTCTACCACTAAACCATTTAATCCTTTCAATGCATTAATACTAATCCAAATACAACTCTTTTCCTAACTCCATGAAAGAACAAACATTGAAAATTTCAAACACTAAATTTTTTTTCCCAGTGTTACACTCTAAATCCAAAATCAATAGCAACCAGTTTCTCTTAGAATTTTACAAAGAAAAATTAAATGAAAAATTTTCTAATACCAAATTGTTGGTTTTACATCATGTCCATGTACTCTGGAACAAAATGGTATTGTCAAATGGAAAATCGGTGTATTCTAGAAATTGTTAGGACAATAATATTCCAAACAAATATGCTTAAATGATATTGAAAGTTCTACCGCTCATCTGATTAACCGCCTACCCTCTAGAATACTTCAATGGAAATCCCCATTGTTGTTGCTCACAAAAATCAAACTAAACCTTAGTTACCTAAAAATGTTTGGTTGTATTTGTTATGTGCATATTCTTAATCAATTTAGGAACAAATTAGACGAAAGGGGCAAGTAGTATGTATTCTTAGGATATGGGTAATTCCAAAAATGATATAGACATATATATATATATATATATATATATATATATATATATATTTGATCCTAAGACTAACCAAATATACTTATCAAATGTTATGATATTTGGAGAAAACGAGTCATAATTTGCAGATATAAGTGTAAAAGAGATATCAAGATAAGAAAATATGCAAGTCTTATAATATTTTTCATAATAACCAAGCAATCCTCCATATTAATCTAATAAAAAGAAAGAAGGAAAAAAAAAAAAAAAAAAAAAGGAAGAAGCAAGGGGTGAAGCACCAGCAACTTCTGAATAAAGGGAGGAAGGAAACATCTTAAAAACCGAAAGAAGAAGGAACTAAGGGGAGAACAACCTCAAAATGACTTTGCTTCCTCCAGAAGCACAAGAGGAGCCCAGGGAATCTCCACTATCACTTCTCGAAAGATCAAAAGTCTAAGACTTCCTCCATCGGAATAGGTTAACAAAAGTGTGCTATAACTCTAATACAATCACCTAAACTAAAAAAGGCAAATCCAAGGACAAGTCTACAAAATTCGATACACTCCACCCTTGCGATTTCTACAATAGAAAGTTCATCCCCGAGTGTGCACTACAAAGCCATAGAGAAGCTAAGCACTTAAAGGCCAATTGTCATCTCAACATCAGTAAGGTTGGGGTTAATCAGTCTTTAGATATTTTCAACAAGTTTGACTCCATAGATTTCTATTCACCAAGTTTGAGAGCAAGTGTTAAAAATAAAGAGAAAAATAATTAACCTCAATTCAAGACTTGTTAAACATTAGAGAATAGGATAAGTGAAACCTAGTTCAAGCCCAAGACCAATCCAAAAGAAATTCCAAATCATGAAATGTTCAAGGTCTGGCACAAAATTAGCTAGAGTATTGGCCCAGAAATGTACTTTAGAGTTTAGCCAATCTGACCAGAATCCAAGCCTATGTTAAGGCCCAAAACAAGTTAGTTTAGTGGCCTTTGTAGATGTTCAAGGGCTAAATCCTTTTCAGCCTATTCTGAAATCATTAAGATCCAAAATAGAAGGAGAAATAAGTCTAGAAAAAGCCCATAAAATAACCCAATCTACCAAGAGCATTTTGGACAAAATTTCTAATGGCAAGTTTTCTCTCTAATGACCAGTTGAGGTTGTTTCTCTATTTTTATTTTTATTTTTATTTTTTACATGAAGATACAACTAAATGAGACTGAATCAAGAAAAGAAAAATGAAAATAAGAAGACTCTACCGCTTAAACTATCTCTCAAGGACAAACCATCATGGACAAATTCAACAAATGTACACCTTAACCAATTCGCTCTAATGGGATAACCTAGTTTCTCTATAAATTCCTTTCTTGTCTCTCATTTGGTATATGGCATAAATTGAGAAAACCTAGAGAATAATCTTCTTTTTAAAGGGGGAACAATTACTCCACTTCTCTCTCTTTCTTACATGTAAAAAGGCACTCAACCCACTCTTCTCCCATCCAATTTTTTTTTATACAAATTAGGACAATCATTCCTTTGTTCTCGGGCAAAACTCTCCTTTTTCATTCTTTGTATATTTATTGATAAATACAAAGAAATCTTTTATTCATACTTTGATCATTCTTGTTCAAGATATTCAAAATTTCTTCAAATAATACTACATTTTTAATTCAAAATTGATAAAAAGAAATACACTTTTAGTTTTTTAACTTGCCATCTTTATTAAATTAACTCTCATCCTTGCACTAAAATGACCAATTTCACCCTCCTAAATCCTTGCAAAGTTACACTATGTCTTTGGAGTTCCTCCATTGTTTCTCTTGTATCTCTTTAATTTTTTTCCCAAACATCAAAGTTCTCTTTACATCATCAATTCATAGGAAAAAGATAGACATAATTAAAAAAAAAAAAAGAAGAAAACACTACTTTTGCTATTAAAAATAGGCAGAAAAGATTAATCTTATTTACTGACAAAAGAGTTTTTCCATTCAAAGAACTTGCAGCCAAAATACAATTTGATTCATTTTTTTTTAATATTTAACCAAAAATATTTGAAAGGAGTTGGGGTTAAAAGAAAAAAAATGAAGTATATAGACAAAATAAACATGTTTACCGTCCAACACTAGCAATTTGTCCCAATGCATACTGAACACAGCATCCCTCACATCGTTCTTAGTAAACTAAGCCATTAGCTCATGTGTAATTTTCTGTTCCACACATAGGAAAATATGGAAAGCATTTGTAGCTGATGAGGTGAAAAGGTTCCTAAAATGCTAAACTATAACTTCGTGTAAATCACTGTGAGACTCCTGACATATCCCATTTGAGTCCTGAAGATGTGAAATTGCATTTTTCTTATTGTGCTTTGATGCTATAGCATGGATGTATTTTGAATTCGTGTCCCCATCATGCAACCAGAATCAAAATATTGGCCCTTCTTTTTTTTAACTCTAATTGAAAATTCAATTTCCTTGAGGACTTAGCTTCAGAAGGAAAGATTTGGATTTGGTGAAACCTAAGGAAGTAATTTGAGTGGATTTAGCTAGAAACCTTGATATATATATATATACACACAGTATGGAAGTTAAAATCGCATCGAATTTAATATATATATATATATATATTAAATCCATTGCTTACAATAATTCATCTAGACAAGGGAAAATATGGAGAGAGAGAGAGATTTAAAAGAGGAAAAATAAGGAAACAAACTTGATGCTTTTCATTTTTTTAACTCTACTAGAAAGTGCAATTTCCTCGAGGACTTAGAAAGATTTGGATTTGGTGAAACTTACGAAGGTAATTTGAGTAAGATTTAGCTCGAAACCTTGACATATATAGTATGGAACATAAAAGCCCATCAAACTAAAAAAAATAATAATAATTAAATCATTGTTTACAATAATTCCTCTTCATAAGGGTAGATATAGAGAGAGAGAGAGGGGAATTAGCATTGGCATGTGAAGAAGGCATGAGATCTATATAAATGAGAGCAAACTTCAACCGAGTTAATAAAAATGGCTTCCTTGTGTTCCAAAAGTCACATTCTGTGGTTGGTCTTCCTCACAACTCTTTGTGCAACAGCAAAAGCACAGGCATCCAAAACCTACACGGTGACTCTTCTTCCCGTTTTGGGCCGTGGAAACATGCCCTTCATAGTTGATTGCGCATACAATGCCAAACCATTTGTCAGTAAAACAATGACATGGGGGACCTTCAAATGGGACCTGATGGTAGATGTGCCAACCAACGAAGAAGTGGTAGTCAATTGTAACTTCAGGCTGACAAATCCATATTTTAGGCATACAACCTTCCCCATCTTTCAATCTGGCTCGAAAATTTCCAATTGCGCTCATGATCATTCCCTTTGGACTATCAATCTTAACGGCTTTTACTTTTCCTGTGAGGGGGAAGATCCGCAGCTTTGGCATCAATGGTGATCTCTGGATTTCATTTTTCTTTCTATGTTTTTTCCTTTAAAAAATAGTGCAGTCATTTCTTACTGACAAATCAAAAAAAGTGTAGTTTAAGCTCATCAATAAAATATATTGCATAGTATTATTTCATGAATAGCCTGATATATTGCAAAATACATTGCAAATTAAATCCCGACACATTGTCTGAATATATTTCTCACAAAATATTATATTTTAATAAATTAATAATTGATTTGATTTTAATAATATTTAAATTTAATCTCTTACTATAGTTTAATTGAGATTATCGATCATTATTTTATACTCTTACCATAGTTTAATTGAGATTATCGATCATTATTTTATATTCTCTATATATTGGCATTTATCAAATCTATTCTTTGAATTTTGATTCAGGCAATTAAATTTTCAACCTCTATGCCCCCCTTTTATGTCAATCATATTTTTGAGATCTATTTTACATAATGGAAATCTCCTGCTGCGACCTAAAAGAAGAATATCATATTAATATCATATTTCAATATTGTCATCGTATAAACCAAACATAGCTCTGATACCAATTTAAGTAAAAACCAAACAAAGAAGCAACAATTAATTTTATTTTTTTTTTTACCACCAGCCAGTATTGAAATATGATAATTGCATGTAGAGATTTATATGTTTCAATGTAAAGCCTCCATCCATGGGTGAAAACAAGAAAGAGATTTCACAATAAAATCTAAAAGATAGGGAGATACAAAGTTGTTTGGTGCTCTCAGTAATCAAAACCTCAAATACATCCACAATAGAATCACAAAATAAAAAACTCAAAAATAAATAAATAAATAAAAACACACAAGAATGCCCTTTCTATACCAGTCAAATATCTTTTTTTTTTTCCTGATATCCCCCGCAACTTATTAGGAGAAAAACCTAAAAATGCAAAGTATGGTCACATAACCAAATGTGGGCATGACGCATGGTGGCCTGCCCACCATAATGGGCTTGACTAAATTCAAGTCACTGCCCTACAAATAATTTGTATTTAGACTCTTTAGCTGTGATACACAAAAACTTGTCAACACAAGTATTTTCCCGTTTTGTAAACATGATTCCAGCACATCTTTGCCCACTATACTCCAGAATTTCTGATAAAACACTTGATTCATCTCGTCCAACCATGGCGATTTGTCCCGATGCATACTAAAAACCGCCTCCTTCACATCCTTCTAAAAATGAGCCATCAGAAGCAAACAAAATATTGGCTTTTTTTTTTAATATTCTAATTGAAAGTTCAATTTCTTTGAGGACTTTGCTTCAGAAGAAAAGATTTGGATGGTGAAACCTAAGGAAGTAATTTGAGTGGATTTAGCTAGAAACCTTAATATATACATTATGGAAGTTAAATGTTAGAAATAGGTGACTTAATCACGCAGCGGAAGTACATAAAATAATATTTTCGGAATCACAAAATTAGGGTTTTGGGTATACCTCAGTGAGCAGTATCGAATACTCCGGGAACCGCAAATCCTTCGTCTCGATCTCTCTCGTAGTTGGGTGATAATCACGAGTACTGAACTATCACCGCAATTCCACGACGTCACAACTCTTAGTCCGGTGAATCAGTCGTCGTAAAAATTCCCTACTCGGAATTTTTCCTAGCCCTCTCAATGATGTATTTTTCTCACAAAAATACAAAGGTGCTTGAATTCTCTCTAATGGTTAATTCTTGATACGTAGGAAATTCACCTCTTGACCTAGAATAGGGTTAGACCTTCCTTATTCAATTAATTCCCACACAAGGAAGGGAATTAATTGATTACCACACATAAAGGAAAGTAACCATAAAATGGGGAGGCATTCATGGAAATGGGTGTTATCCCATTTCCATTTTAATTCCAATAAAGGAATATTACCATAGGTAAAATGCCTCAATTTGGGCATTTACCAACATTAAAATCGCTTCAAACTAATGAAAAATTTAAATCAATTGTTTAAAATAATTCATCTTCATAAGGGAAAAATATTAGAGATAATAATACCCAATTTGACCAAATGGATTCTTAAAAAATCCGATCCATCCGATAGGGTTTTTTATTTCAAAAATCGGGTGAAGGTCAGATTTTAAAATTAGAGTAGATGAGTCAGTTCAGATATGGATTTAGATTATAAATAATTATAAATAATCTAATCTCACCCAATAACAATTTATAATAAAACAAAATTTTATTTTAATATTATATTATTCAATATAAAAGGTTTTTAATTTCATGAGTCCAAAACTCAATTTGAAACTATGTAATCATTGTCATCATTGAATGAGGACTGAGAAAATGATAGTGATGATGACTATGAAATGATTGAAGAGTTTCTTATTGTTGATTTAGTCACTTGAAATTTGTAACATTGTTTAAAAAAAAAAACCTCATGTATTTTGTTTTTCACAAGTATCAAAAATATGTAATTTATTTCTAGTTTTATTTTTGTAAATTATTTTTCACTTATCAAGATATGAAATTTGTATGCTTAATATTTTGATAATTTATATCCCTTTTTTACGGTTCTTGTGCATGTAGACTTTTCTTGTGCATGTTTTTATAAGTTTTGTGCATGTTTAGATAATTTATAGTTATGTTTTTCTTTCTTGAGTCAGATATGGATCGGGTTTGGATTAGGTAAGGGTAATTTTAGAATCGGATCAGATTAATTTTTTAAATATAAGTAATATATTGGATTATATCAGATAGAATTGGATTTTTGAAAGAAACTGTAGAATCAGATATAATATTTTATTTTTTAATCTAAATCAAATTAGTGTCGGATATGGACATTGGACTTAGGATTTAGAATCGGATATGGTATTTACATGATCCGAACCTTATCCATTGTCATCCCTAAAAAATATGGAGAGAGAGAGATTTAAAAGAGGAAAAATAAGGAAAACTTAATGCTTTTTCTTTTAACTGTAACTGAAAGTGCAATAACTTAATGCTTTTTCTTTTAACTGTACCTGAAAGTGCAATTTCCTTGAGGACTTAGCAAGATTTGGATTTGGTGAAACTTATGGAAGTAATTTGAGTAAGATTTAGCTTGAAACCTAGATATGTATAGAAAGGAATTTAAAAGCCCATCAAATTTTAAAAAAAATAATAATTAAATCCATTGTTTACAATAATTCCTCTTCATAAGGGAAGATATACATATATAGAGAGAGAGAGAGAGAGAGAGATCCAGGGACAAGCGTTCTTCGGATGTTAGTTTTTCCTGCCTCCTCTTGAAACCAAATTATATATATAGAGAGAGAGAGAGAGAGAGAGAGTAGTATAGAAAGATTAGCATAAAGATAGTAATAAATAATATAGATTGTGCTTCAGAAGAGAGTATCGCAAGGGGGATACGCTCGGATTTCTTGCTTTCCAAGATTAGCGTAAGAATGCACGATCCGAGGATACTCTCGGATTTTCTCGGATTTCTATATAAACGATAGAGCGAACACTGTGTAGACCAAGTTAATCAAAATGGCTTTCTTTTGTTCCAAAAATCTCATTCCGTGCTTGGTCTTCCTCACAACTCTTTGTACAACGAGAAAAGCACATGCATCTAAAACCTACACAGTGTCTCTATTTCCTCTTCTTGCCCCTGAAACCTTGCCCCTGATAGTTGATTGCACATACAATGCCAAACCATTTGTCAGTAAAACATTCACATGGGGTACCTTCCAGTGGGACATGATGGTAGATGTGCCAACCAGCCTACAACCAGTGGTGGTTGTTTGTAACTCTAGGCTGACAAATCCATCTTCTAAGCAGATAACCTTCCCCCTCTTTCAATCTGGCTCGAATATTTCCAAATGCCCGAATGATCATTCCTTTTGGGCTATCAACATTAATGGTTTTTACTTTTCCTGTGATGGGAAAGTTTGGCAGCTCTGGCATCAATGGTGATCTCCAGTTTTCATCTTTCTTTCTATGTTGTTTCCCTTTAAAAAAATAGTCTGCCGTTACATTGCTGATATTTTGCAAATTACATTATAAATTAAAACCCGTTACATTGCTGGAATATATTTTAATGATATGTTGAGATCTATTTTACATAATGGAAATCTGGTGATGCGATATAAAAGAAGAATATCATATTTCAAAGTTGTCATCGTATAAAGCAAAATTCGCTCTAATACCAATTTGAGAAGAAACCAAGCAAAAAACAACAATTAATAACAAAAAATATGATAATTACACACAGAGATTTATGTGTTTTGATGTAAAAACTACATCCATGGACGAAAACAAGGAAGAGTTTTCACAATAAAATCAAAAAGATAAGAGATTCAAAGTTTTTTGATACTTTGATTAATCAAAATTCCAAATACACCCACAATACAATCACTAGAGAAAAAATCTAAAAAAAAAAAAAAAAAAAAAAATTTCTCACAACAATGCTCTTTCTATACCAGTCAGATAAGTAGATAGTTATTTTTTCTTATATCCACCGCAACTTATTGGGAGAAAACCCTAAAATGCAAAGTATGGTTACATAACCAAATGTGAGCATGACACAAGGTGGCCAATGGACTGCCACCATAATGGGCTTGACTAAATTCAGGTCACACCCTAACTAATAATGGTATTTAGACTCTTTAGTTATAATACAATGTTTCTGAAACAACTCAACAAATTTAATTAATTAATATTTCTACAAAACTTTTTATATTTACTTATTTTTTATATTTAATGAATTATTTGTTTATTTAATTATATTTTATAGTTACGAAAAGAAAAAAATTCTTTTTATACTTTTTCTCTATTTTTAAAAGCCAATTTTCCGTCCAATCCACAACTGGATCAGGCGACACCCGGATTTGAACTGGGGAAAAAGGATTTGCAATCCCCCACCTTACCACTCGGCCATCCAATGTAAAGATGGTTTTTAGTGCTGGTTATCTGGTTGCAGAAGCGACGCCATGGGCTTTGACTTTCACATTTCTTATGATTAATGATTATATATGAATTTTTAGATTATTATTATAAAATATAGTTATTCTATTATTTCCATAAATAATTAATTTTAACAAAAAAAATCTTTATATTTTTTATACGTATGTATTTTTCTACATTTTTGTTTTTTTTATTTTTACAAAATATCATTTTCTCATATCATTTCATATATAATTCCATATGAAACCAAACTTGTTAGCATTTGATTAATATAAATCTATTTACTTCAATAAATTTCACCAACTTTAATGCTGAGTAAAAGAATGATTTTCTCCTCTTTCAAATTCTCTCTCTCTCTCTCTCTCTCTCTCTCTCTCTCTCTCTCTCTCTCTCTCTCTCTCATGCAATTATAAAAACAAATAAGCAGTTAATGTTTCCAAGTAAATTGAATAAGATTGACCATAAGATTGACCCTTACTAAGAATTTGTCATAGTAAATTGAATAAAATTTATATTATAATAGGATATTATCTCAATAAAAGTATATGTTATAGAATATTTAATTTGAAGGATTAGCATAAAGATGGTAATAAATAATATGGACTGTTCTTCGCAAGGGGGATACGCTCAGATTTCTATATAAACCATAGAGCGAACAATTTGTGTAGACCAAATTAATAAAAATGGCTTCCTTTTGTTCCAAAAATCACATTCTGTGCTTAGTCTTCCTCACAAATCTTTGCGCAACGAGAAAGGCACATGCAAAAATGTTGATCTCGGAATTTTCCTACTGAAAAATCCTTCTTCTAAGCATATAACCTTCCCCCACTTTCAATCTGGCTCGAAAATTTCCAACTGCATGCATGATCATTCCCTTTGGACTATCAACCTTGATGTTTTTTTTCTTTTCCTGTGAGGGGGAAGAGCTGCAGCTTCGACAAAAATGGTGATCTTGAGTTTTCGTTCTTCTTTCTATGTTTTTCTCTTTAAAAAATAGTCAAATGATGGTGCCAGCATTTCTTATGGGCAAATTATAAAAAGTGTACTTTAATACATCAATAAAATACATTGCAGGATATATTTTACAGATGGCCTGATACATTGCAAAATTCATTGTAAATTAAAGCCCGATACGTTGCTAGAATATATTTCTCCCAAAATACTTTATATTTTAATAAATTAATAATTGATTTTATTTTCTTTATTTTTAAATTTTTATATTTGTAATAATAATTTTCTATATAAATCAAATCTATTGTAATGGTTTAATTGAAATAATGGATTATTATAGTTTTATATTTTATATTTTTTTGATTTTCATATTGTTGTTTTTTTCACACTTCTCTTCAACTTTTGCCTGTGTAATTGACATATTTATCAAAATTAAGTACATCTCTCTTCTTTCTTCCGGTAAGAGATGGCAGCTCTGAGTAGTTATCTTCTATGATGTATGGAAATTTTTCAATACTAGAGTTTTTCCGTTTTCAAAATATTTCATATTTCTGAAATATTTTTAAAACGTTTCAACACACTAAATTAATTAATATTTATAAAAATTCTTATATTTTCTATATTTACATATTTTTATATTTGATGAATTATTTATTTTTTAATTATAATTTTTACTTTTTATATTATTTGTCTTATTGTTAATAATTAATATTTAATCATTTTAGATTTTTATTATAAAATATAGCTATTCTATTATTTTCATAAAATAATTAATATTTACAAAAAAATTATATTTTTTATATTTACTCATTTCTCCACATTTTTATTTCCTGTATTTTTTGCAAATTATTGTTCCCTATATTGTTTCGCATTCGTTTATGTTTCTCCGTTTTCATTTCGGTGTAATCTAGCTTATCATTCATAGAAGACTCAACAACTTAGAGTTTTGTACATACTTGTCTTCTCACATCCACAAATAGATTTTTACTAAAAGCCAAAGAAATTTTCTAATAATGAATAACTTGCATATTAATAAAGTTGAAGAACAGTAGACACCTGGTTTGCTTTTTCTTGATTAGTTCCAAAGAAGAAAAAACATACTAATAATCAGTGCACCTCTAGCAACCAGCAACCATGGAGTAACCCCTATTCCTCTTTTCTCTTGATAATATCTAACAATCCCTTGGCACAGAAAATAAAAAGATTAGGCAAAAGGGCATCACCTTGCCAAAGACCTCGTTATGGAAAATAGGACCTAATAACTCTGTCCCTCAAATTAACTTGATATCAGACAAAACACATATCATAGTCAAAAACTTTGATAAAAGCCCATACACAACATAATTTGCTTAAGAAACGGCTACTCAACACGGTAGTAGACTTTCCTCATGTCGATCTTAAAAGGCGCGAAACCCGCTTTTGCTTGAGTTTTCCTCTTCATCCGATGCATGATAGGATGTTGTCTATTATCAGCAGCCCAGGGATAAAAGCACTCGGACTTTAGGAAATAACTGATGTCCAACACCCCTTTCCTGCAAATATCTTAGCCAACATTTTATATATCACATTACATAGCTAGATAGGCATGAGATTTGCCACAGAGACTGGACTCGTCTTCTTTGGAATTAGGACAATTGCTGTTTCATTAAGGCCTTCAGGTATAGGACTTTTTCTGTTCCAATTTAAGCATGAATCCACCTTATCAGTAAAATCAGCCATTAAACACTGGATTCACCCCGTTAAACCCTGGTGATTTGTCCAGATGCATTCTCACATCCTTCACATCCTCATCAGTAAAATCGGCCTTTAAAATGTTCTTCTCATGAGTAATTTTCCGTTCCACACATTCGAGAATAGGGAGAGCATTTGTACTTGATGATGTGAAAAAGTTCCTAAAATACTCAACCATAACCTCGTGTAAATCACTCTCAGACTCCGGCCATATCCTATTTGAGTCCATGAAATTGCATTTTTCTTCTTGCACTTTGATGCAATAGCATGGAAGTGTTTTAAATTCGCGTCTCCTTCACGCAACCAGAAAATCAAAATACTGGCACTTATTCTTTTTCTTCTTTTACTCTGCTTGAATTGAAAGTTTAATTTCCTTGAGGACTTGGCTTCAGAAGGAAAGATTTGGATTTGGTGAAACCTAAAGAAGTAATGTGAATAGATTTAGCTATAACCTTGATTTACACAGAACTACATAACTAAGATTATAAGAATATTATTGTAGTAGTTGATGCAACACCTTATGACTTGATAAGTATTCTTTAGACCCCTTTTGACAAACTTTAATTTATCTCAAAATATTTTTTTTGAGATAAATTGATTACAAAAATCCTCTCAAAAAGTAAATGTCAATGCCATGTAATGAAAAAATTCTTACCTCAAATAGAAATTTAAAATGTATTAACTAAAATTTTCTCATTATATGTACAAATATTTAGCTATCATATACAATGTATCTACAAATTTTCTCATTACGGGGTTGCCACCATTTTAATATTTTCTAAATTTCACAGCCAGAGGGACCTCTTTAGACTGAGGTATCCTTCATAATTGGAATATCAAGTACGTGACAGATATATGTGCTATGGCCCAATTGACCCCTAAGGGAACTTTTGTGCCCTTGTATGTCATATGGTTGAAACATGAATATACAGGGTCTCCCCATGGACTTACAAAGATAGAGTCCCTATATGGGTATATTTCATTACTATTAGGTTCTGCAACATGAACTTATTTTTTAAGATATTTCTATAATACAATTCTCCAAGGAAAGTTTAGTATGCAATTGAGCAAGACCGCAAGACAGATAGAAATGATAATAATCTAATCTAGTAATTAGCTTCACAAAATAAATTTGGTGGCGCAATTTTTAAATATAGTAATATGCTAGTTCGATTATACGACAGCAACACGACAAAAATAATATTAGTATCACGCATGGTTGCCATGAATGAAATGACGGCGCAAATCTTTTCAGACATTTTAGTAGATACGGGGCAACAAGATGACAACAATTATTCTACTACATAGAGTTCCAACGTTAAACCATATGCTTATCAATACCTTTTGACTTACCCTTAATTGAGTTATAATCAATCATTAGTGTGCATTAAATTCTCATGATATAATTTCGCAAAATACTTAGATATATGAGTAATGTAATGTAAATTAAACTGTCACGTCCGACTATCTCATCGAGCAATTAATAACCGTCGTGTTATCTTGACAAACGGGCATGACCAAGTGGTCTACTTCAGTAAAGATCATCAGGCCATTTGCAAAGAATAGGTGAGCAATGGGAGGACCATCGCTAGAAGGCTTGATGGGATCCTGGGACTTGCTCTCACCCTCTCTTTGATTATGTAAAAAAACTTCTCCATCACCATAATGAAAAGATAAGGGGAAAGAGGATTCCCTTGACGAAGGCCTTGGCCTGAACTAAAGGGGGAGGATCTCACCATTCTAAAGGAGGGAGATTTCACTATTAGTCATACTAAACATAATCAGCTTAACTAGATGGGGAGGAAGACTAAAGTTTAGGAGAACCCGAGCTAAATAAGACCAACTAACATTGTCAAAGACCTTCCTAAGGTCAATCTTCATCACCATGTAGGTTTAGACCCTTTATTTGGATTAAAAGGGTGGCCCGTGCTATAATGAAATATTCACATAGGCCCAAGTCCATGCTTGTTGGACTAGGCTTTCTTTAATAATTGGTGCTCCAAGTCATTGACCCTTTATTGGGATAAGAAGGCCGGGGTAGTCGGCCGCCCAACCAAAGGATCACCAACAAGAATTTTAGTTACATGACATGAGAAAAGGGCATAAAATAGAATCCTAATTCTAAGTTACAAATATAAATAAAATCAAATTACATGTTTAGTCCCTAAATTATACTTTTTCTCCGCAGATTAATTACTTATTTTCGAAACCTTTACAAAATAGTTTCAAAAGGTTTACTTGATCCTTTTATCAAAAATTGTTAAAATAGTTTGGGGATAAGCAATTAATAGTCTCTAATTCCCCAAGAATAGTTTCAACACAGTTAAAAGAAAATGTGTACAAAAAAAAAAAAAAAAAAAAAAATTCCCAACGGTTCATTTTAAAAGATATGCAAAATCCCAACCATTACATCAATTTATATATTACTAGCATCCACTTCCTCCCTCCCTCCCTCCCTCTCTCTCTCTCTCTCTCTCTCTCTCTCTCTCTCCCCCTTCTATGATTTTTCGAGTAGCTAATCAATACTTTTTCAAATTTAAAACTTCGATAATATATATTGACAATTGGCGTAATAGATTTCATTATTGTTCTTTTTTAGTGTAAAACTATATTTTGCAAATCCATAACAAATATCGAACAAAACATAACTGAAATGATTAAAATTAAAATAACTAATATAATTCAATTTTACAATTCTAGTAATCATAACCTAACCTAATAGATCAAAAACTAAGAATTCAATTTGACTTGGTGGTTAACTCAATTCAGTTATTCGAATGGACCGCATAATTGAAATCCCTATAAAAATCTTTTAAATAACGTTGCATTATACTTTTGTCTATGTAAATATAATATATATCACTTACATCATCAACTTATAACTATAAACTACAATTTTAAAGTTTAAAATTCACTGATAATTATAATTCATCAAATGTTAATTCAAAATTTTCAAAATTCAAATTTCCAGCAAACTAAAAAAAAAATGAAATTTTTAAACTAAATCTACAACTCTATTAGTAATTCATAAAATAAAAATAAAATAACTAATATTATATTTTTTTTCAATAAAATAGTTTTTAAAATATTTTTCTCTTTTAACTTTTAATTATAATATGATATCATCTCTTTTAAAATTTTTTTAATTATAATATTTTTCTTTTTTAATTTTCAATTATAATATTATATTAATATTTATGAGAATAAAACTTATCTAAAAAGTATATATATTTTCAGCTAATTCGGTTAATTTAATTTGACCAAAATAAAATTATTAAAACCGATAATCGATTAAATAAACAAAATTAAATTTTGATTTTACCTAAATTCAAAACCGACAATCAAATAAACCACTCAAGATATAAAAAACAATCCCAAAAAAATGATATTTTCGGTATTAATCGAATAGTGATCACCGTAAGCACAAGTTATCTTTTTGTACCTGCATGGCTTCTGTTTGTTCCCAATATCAGCACTTTTTGTTTTGCAATTCTCCAACTCTTTTTCGTCCCCAGTATTGAAACTCTCACATTGTGGGATCTGGGAAAGGAAATATCTAAATGGTCTTTCTCTTACTTTTTCATAAGAAGACTGATTCGAACCATGAACCTCCAAGACAATGGAAAGACTCAACTTTTGCGACAGTCGCGCCCTTCTCTCCAACTCTTTTTCCATACTAGGCAAAAATTAAAAATCAAAATCAAAGATAAAAGAGGCATGCATTGCTGCCTTCATATAACAGACATACCCTTTCTCACACCCCTTAACCGATTTGGTGTATTAAGCAAACCTTATGGTAAATCAAGCATCTCGTTCATCGAGGAAAATGTGCCCCAAAAAAAAAAAAATTTGCTGGATTGTCTACAATAGGATTCATGCTAAGTGACTACACAAATATTAGGGGATTCATGCTAAATAGAGCCCCCACAGATGCTCGAACTAAATTAGTTCGAGTAACGCTCTGGACACCGGTGGTGGGATAGGGATTGTTAATTGCTGGGGCAGGAAATGGCTCAATAAGCTCACTAGAGTAAAACCTAGTGCTAAGGCTGTGCTATTACGGCTCTCCACCTTACCAACCATAGGCCGTTCAATTGACTCGACATGACCAGACTTCGCTTCGATACACACAAAGTCAAGATCGAGTAAGACATCTTGAAAAAGGATGGAATTGGAATTGGATCAATGCAGAAAATTGCAGAAACATATTATGTTCCATGAATCATTGACATAGTAATTAGGTTCAATCACATGATCTTGTGTTCCAAATAGGTAAAAAAAAAATGAAATAGGCAAACAAAACACAAAATGTTCAAAATCCCTGCCATTGACCTGCGCACAAACAATTTTTTTTTCTTTTTGTTTTTGTTCTTTTCCTTTTCACCAGAACGGATCTTTCATTTTAGTTTAAATTATGCCATGTCTCCAAGAAACAGCAGCCAGAATGAAAAACCAAAGTAAGAAGTCACTCATGTCATGTAGGTAAAATTATTTCATAAAATAAGGTAGGTGTTTTGAAGGGAGGGGAGGGGCTTTTTTCGAAGGGGTCTGGATAAGCTGCATGCCCCTCCCAACTCTTCAAAAATTTGGTCCCCTTGAGGCATTAGAGATGAGAGGTTTTAATTTTAATGAATTCTTAAAAATAAATAAATAAATAAATAAATAAAAGGAGTTTAAATTTAAAGGGTACACCAAATTTACCTTTCTTTCCCTCTCCAAAATATTTCAACATCTAAATAAACAAAAGGGATGTTCAGTCCCCCTCATCCCATCCCTTTCCCTTCCCAACCTTTATGACCTGTTCCTTCCCTTTCCCTCAAAATTCCCAAAAATAATACACAAATCTATTCTAATTAAACAAAAGAAGAAAGGCACCAAACTGGAGCAGGAAGATTGATTATGGCATAGGGAAACAGTACAAAAAGGTTCAAGTTAAGAACAGGCAATGGTCTACCTAACATTGAGAAATTTTGACACTGAAGAGGTACAATAGAATGACCTAAAAACCCAAATCCCTTAAACGTATCAAAACTATCACTCCTACATATTTACAACAAACAATTGCGAAGTGGGACTCTCTTTGTAACACATACTAAGGGTAGTTACAGAGATAGCTATCCCTATGTCCACTAACACCAACATACTTTCAAACCCAAAATTAAATGTCACACACCTAAAAATGCATATTAGGACCAAAAATCACCAAAGAGATTCAAGCCACTTTCTGAAGTAGTACTAGTCTATGATTTTAATCAATATTAAAATTGAAGCCAAACAATTGGAAAGAGTTATCACTCTACGGTCAAGAACAAAAACTGAGCAGGAACAACTCCCAAAAATTGCAAATTCTAAACCCAATTAACCCTAGATGTCCAACTCAAAATTAATGATTCACTTCACAAACTTGAGCAAGACAGAAAACAACCATCCCAGTAGACATTCCCACAACACGAAACAATAAACTCCACTAACCCCCAGGAAGAAAACATTCAACTCTTAGCGATCCCAAGATTCAACCTTAAAATCTGCAATCTACCTTGTTCCTCCACTTTTTGGGGAAAAAAAATGAATAGGCATCCATTCCATCAGCTGCCTGCACTTGAAAGCCAGTGATATTTGGTGATCCAGAAGCCACAACAGTGTATAGAAAACTCTGCAGTTGGATAACTAGGCATAATCTACAAAATCCATGCTCCATAACCTATTGAAGAAGACCCAAAGGTACTAATGACTTGTTTTAGCTTTCAAATAACCTCTCTTGTCTCATTTGCCAGCTGTGATTAAATCAGGCAATCCATTGTTGGTCCTGCGACTCCTTGTTGCGTGAATTCATAAAGGGTTTTGGCCAGGGTTTATGGGTTTTTCTGAATTGGATTGTTCTTGTGATGAAACTGAGAAATATTTCGAGTTTATTTCAACAGAGAATATGGAATTTCACTCAAAAATTAAAGCCAACCAAAACCTTCAAGTCACGTTCTCTGAGTCAATACAGGACTGATAAATTCAACATGTTTCAAATTCAAGCAAACAAGCACAAAAGGTTTTATACCCCTGCTGCATGAAAACTTCTAGAAATGAGTGCATTCAGTTTGTGTCTGTCACAAACATATCCTTTGAACACGATTTGGTTGAAAAATGCATATGCTTATCAGCTAATAAACTGTCAATACAGAGTAAAATAGAATTCACAGAAACTCAAAGCTAACCAAAAATACATAAAGTATAGAATATACGATAGCAGCCCCATAATGAAACCATTTCCTCGACATTATACTCAAAATCTTCCATAATATTCAAGTCATATTCTGAACCAAAGAAGAAGAAGAAGAGAGAGAAAGGGGAAAAAAAAATCAACCTAAGCCTAACAAAATGGCTGTCCAGACCACAGAATCTAAGAAATGAATCATTGATTCTAGTCCAGTAGCCAGTGCAAAGGCCTTTAAGTTGGTGATGTCATTAAATTAACAACATTGTCAGCAATATGTCCTTTATGATGCACATTCTATAAGAATGCAAGACATGCATGATGCAAAAATATTCAGAAACTGATGGCTCCTATAAGATGGTGAAAGAAAGGACAAAAAAATATGTGGCAGAATTAGGATCTCTTGCTCCATGATGCCCATAATATAATTAAGGTGTCTAAATTCAGCATCAGTTTAAAAATTAAAGCCATACAATTCAAAGAGCTATGACTGAATGATTAAGAAGCACAAAAAGTCATTACAGCCAACTAATCCCATAATAGCAGTCCATACTCTCCGGCCACTCGACCAGACCACATATTCAAAATCAAAATTGAAGTTCCGAATTTTAGACAAGTTTCAGTTCAGTTACTTAGACAGGACAGCAAACAGCAACCCAGCAGACATACCCACAACACAAATCAAAGAAACCCCATTAACCCTCACAAAGAAAGCATTCAAACTCTTAGCCATTTGAAGGTTCAAAGTCAGAATCTGCAACCTACCTTGTTCCTCCATCTTCTTAAAGAAGTGAATAGGTTTCAGCAACTGCCTCAACAAGAAAGCCAGTGAAAATGGCAACCCAAAAGCCACAGCACTCTGAATTGAAACCTCTACAATAGGCGATCCACGAGTAATATACGAAATCCAAGCACCATATCCTAATTGAACAAGACCCAGAAAAGCCAATGACTTGCTTAGTCCATAGACTGTCTTCATTAGCTTTTCAATAACCTCTCTTGTTTCGCTTGCTAGAGGCGATAAATCACGTTCCACAGTTGGTCCCGTGATTTCTTGGTGCTTGAATTCATCAGGGTTTGGGCTTGGGTTTATGGGTTCTTGAGAATTTGGTTGATTTTCAGAAGAAGTTGAGAAGAATTTAGATTTTCCGTCAACGGGGAAAATGGGGTTTTGATTTATGAAATTGACAATACTGAGTTTGGAGAAACTGAATCCAGGGTTCGCGGGTTTTGCTAAATTGGGTATATTTTGTGATGATGTTGAGAGAGATTTGGGCTTTTGATCATTAAAATTGGTAATTGAAGAAATCCGATTTGATGAATAAGAGATGGGTTTGGAGAAATTGAAATTAGGGTTTGTGGGAGTTGAGATTTCAGTAAAAGTTGGAGAAGTAGAAAGTTTTGAGATTGAAATGAAGGAACAAAGATCAGAGGTTTTATCCAGAGGGTTGTGAATGATGAAGTGCGAAGATGATGAAGAAACTGAAGAACAATAAGAGTATTTCAATATCTTATAGCCAAATCTACGACTGATTATCACCGCCATTTTTGGATATTCCGAGTTGGGGACAGAGAGAGAGAAAGGGGGGCAAGAAAGAGGGATTGACTCGCCTCTGCGCGCGGTTTGAAAGCATCGCCTTCACATGCTTACGAAAACGACCAGTTTCATATTAACTCCCATGAAATTGAAACGACGATGAGTAGGAAACGATGCGTACTTACCCTCTTCTAGAGCCTCTGGAAAAGGTCATCAAGGTCTCATTAATATTTCTCATCTAATTATCAACGCATACTCAATTTAATAAATATAAATATTATATCATTTAATTAAATCTTAAATTTAAAATTTAAAAATAAAAAAGATTATATTATGAGAGGTTCATCTAAATTAGACTCGATAATACTCGAATCAATTAACTGAAATATGATTTTGAACACCGATCCGATTGATTCATTAAGAAAAAAAAAGAAAAGAGAGATAGAAAGTGATTGATGGTGTTGGAAAAACACAAAATACTAATTCTTTAGGCCAAATATGATTTTTGATTTTTTTAGAAGTAGATGTGTCTTATTATTCTTTATTTTGGTACATCTAATCCTTAAAAGATTGAAACTATTTTGAACATGAATATGTTCTTTTATTTATCCTATTTTCATTAAACCAACACATTTTAATTTTTCACAACACAAATTCCAAATTTACATTCAAAATATAAAGATATATGACCAATATTTGTAGGGTGCATTTCATTCCTTTTTCATACTTTCAAGATAATAAAAGATTTAAACACGTTACTGATGTCACCATTTTGTCATCTCAATCGTTTATTAGAAAATATTATATATCAAAATTAAATTAATTATTAAGAAATTTTATATATCAAAATAACTTAATAAATGATTTAATTTTGAAAATATTTTATTTTATTTGTTTTTATATTTATAATTATAGATTTTTTATATAAATTAAATATATTATAATATTTTATTAAAATAATAGACTGTTAGAATTCATATTATCATATTTTTTCATCTTTAATATTGTATCAAAACCATATTCAAACATTTTTAATAATCTCTCTCCTTCCTTGACAATTTTTGTTTTTCTCTTTTCAATATGTCAAAGAAGTTTGAGAAAAAATGGTGATGGCCCAAAAAGTAAAAAGACAACAAACCAAGAATAAAAAAATATTCCTCATATTACACTATTAACAACAGTATTTGATCGATCATTTTACTTCTAAATACACCCAAAAACCTTAGTTCATAGAGTAATGGGCCGACGAAGCATGATGCAAAAAAAATCAAACACCGTTTATAAGGGGACAATCTAATGATAACAGTCCCTTCTTTTAATTTTATAATCCAAAATTTGATTTTTGTTATAATTAAAAAAAATAAACAAAAAATCAAACACCTTGTTAGCCGGTGGTTGAATACTGATTTCTTTTAAATAAAAAATTTAATTTTAAATTGAATTTAATTAGATTCAATATAATTAATCAATATCCATAATTTATAAAAAGACAAAAAAGGATTGCACACGGAAGGTTTGTGACTAGGGATTACAATAACTAGGCACACGGTGGAAACATGGTAACTTCGTAATTTGATGTTTTAATTCCATTAATGGTAATTGCTTAGGAGAATTGGCTTAAAAATTTCTAACATTTTGGTAGAGTTATGATTACAAATTCACTCAAATAGCCATACTTATATCTGTTTTTGGTTTCTATCACTGATATTTAGAATCATATTCTGATCGATCGGTTCGAGCATCTGCGGAGCAATATTTAAAGACAACTCTCTTAATATAGTTTTTTCCATTCTCAAATTTCGAATTCGAAATTTAGTTAACGAATCTAACATTTCATTTCACTAGACCGACTATCCATTGATAGCGATAATTATATCTCAAACAGTATATTCCATGGCAGATGTAAACTCTCGTTGTAATGTTCAGAATGGGTAACAATATCAATCGCTCTGTGACACCCTTCCTGCGTGGAGAAAAGGAGATCCATACAAAATTAACCATATAGATGCTCTTTTCAATTTGGATTGGAACCAAATAAAGTTGCATTCTTAAAATTTAATTTGTGTTTTCCCTCACAAAGGGAGAAAAGAAAACACTTCAAAACTTGTTCTAATTATGTCCAACCCATGTATCACAGGGACCCAAAATAATGTACAACGGTCAAGTGCTCAGAGTTGTCAGGCGCATAGCTCAGATTTGCTCGTGATCCACATCTACCTTCTTCATCTACACAAAAAGAAAAAGAACAAATCCGAATGAAATAATTATAACGAAAAGATAAAGCATATTTACTTGTCCCTTCTTCATATTGAAAAGCATTATATTAACACCAACTTTCCTCTCAGTTTTTATTGTTTAGTAAAGACAGGAGGCAAGGAAGGCCCCAACCATGGCACCAAGGGCAGGCAACACTGCGGTGGTGGCGTCGCTACTGCTCGGGGCAGGTGCTGGGCCATGGACTTGCTCGTTGGCCAATGTGGAGCTCAAGTATGCCGTGACAATGAGGACTGCGCAGGAGATCTTTTTAAAGTCCATCGAGGAGTTTTTCTTGTCTGTGTTGAATCAAGGACTTGAAAAGATCCGCGCCTCGGAAAGAACCTGTGAACTTGTGTTGCCTGTCCTAAGGGAATAACGTGGGTGTTGGTGGGCTTCTATATTAGGTTGTCTTGTGCTATTTTTTGCACCATTTCGTTACTATTTTGTTGGGTTATTTCTCATTTTTAGATGGCATTTGGGAAATGGGTGTAATAGTATATAATAAATGATGGGCTGAAACGTGTTGTTTGACTGGGTCTTGTGTTGAGGATTTGTTAGGAGTGGAGGGCTGGGGATTTTAGGGGGGTGTGTTTGCTTGCTTGTTTTTAATTTGTTTCAAAGGATTCACACTCTCTCTCATTGGTAGGTAGTGAGATTTGGTGAATGTATTATGGGGTTTTGTTTTGGGATGAACTAAGTTTTGGTGTTCTCTCTGGTGGAGTGGATTCCAAAAGATGAAGTGAAATGTTGATGAAGTCGAAGTACGTGTGAAGAGTGTTTTACAAGATTATGGCCAAATCTACCATGAACTAGTGTTGAAATAACTTCTAAAAATGATGCCTTTTAGTACTTTTCTCAAAATAATATATTTTTTTTAATCAATAATATCTAATTATTTGATTAATTCGATTTAAATATTATATAATTCAATTTAGGAATTAGATCTCATAATAACTGTTTTTTTATTTTTAAAATTTAAATTTAAGATTTTAATTAAAAGAAATTAATTTTTTAATATTAAATCTATATAACGTCGATGAAAATAAAAGGGCAGTGTTGGGTCACATACTAAAAATTTAGAAAAATTGTGTGGTTCTGGTTCGGAAAGTTACGAGTAAGAAAAGAGAATTATTGTATATGCTTCGATTGCCTTTGCTCCAAAAATAAAAAATAATAATGAAAACAAAAGTTTTGTATTTATCAAGAGATATCAAAAGTGATGAGATACAGATGAGATTGTTATCATTATCCATTTCTAGGGAGAAAACAATCAACGTCATTTTTCTCTGGCCAATTCCTTTTAGGGTCTAGAATTTGATTATCCCTTGATATTTAAAATTTTATTCTATTCTGATTAATTTAAATCGACTTATTATTGAATTTTTATTTTAAAAAAACTCTCTCAATATCATTTTTATTATTATCAAAATTTGAAATCGAATACGAGATTTTAATATCTTTTTATTAAATCGAGTTATTATCAAGTTTTTATTTAAAGAAAATTTTCTTAATACCTTTTTTATTTTTTATTTTTTATTTTAAGATTCAAATTTGAATATTTAATTTGAGATTTTAATATCACTTTATTAGATAAAATTATAATAAAATCTTTATTATTATATGATATTAAATATTGGATTATTAAATAATAATAAGAACAAAGATGATTATAATAGAAATGATGATATTTAGATAGATATATAATAAAATTAGAAAGTATAGAAATAAAAATAAAAATATTTGTAATAAGTTGAAAATTAGTTTAATTATAAATAAAATATGAGAATACCGTCTAAAGTGGTTTGGATGATTCAAAAATGTATCAGTTAGGATAATTGAAAAATTAAATATAAAAGATTTTAGATGAATACAAATTATTCGTAAAAATATGATAATTAAATATTTAGATGAGGAGGTAATTTTAAATAAAAAATAAATATAGTAAAAGAGTTTATATAAATTAAATTAATATTTTTTTTTAATTTTTCTCTCTCAAATGAATTGTTGCGTATTGTTGTTGATGTGGCGGTCATCATATCCTATGGGACATCGACAATTCTGCAAATCTTTCGGTGACAAGCACCGTTAACAAACCTTTTTCTCTTTCCATTTTTTCCAATGAGAAATGGACAAATGGCCAATCACCTCAATGGTTCTCTTCAAAGATTTAACTTTTTCTAAAGAGAAAGTGTGAATGGTTGTGTCCAACTTTTCTTTCAGTGACTCATATAGAAGCAAAGTCGGAAATTCACTTTAGGGACAAAGTGCAATATGAAAAGGAGACAGAGCGGAGGGTGGTACATTTGTTGTATTTTTGGGGCACATGTATAATTTTAAAACAATTTTAATAATATTTTAAAATTTTAGTAATATTTTTTAAAATTATTAGTAATATTTGTTGAAATAAAAAATAAAGAGAAAATAAAAAAATAATAAGAATAAGAATAAAGACCAAAAGGGACGCAACGACAAATTACTGAAGCACATTGCTATTACCTTCCCCTCCCTATATGGAAATGCATCAAAACTACTACTCTCATGCTTTATTGTTCGAGTAAAAGATGGTAGGCAGGGAAGGACCCAAGCATGGTGCCAATAGCGGGCAGTGCGACACTGGTAGCATCGCTGCTTGGAGCCGGTGCAGGGTCCTCACTAGCCAATGCTGCGCTCATGGATGTAGCAACAAGGACGGAACATCTCCTTAAAAAGAACCCGATAGTTAACTCAGATCAGATCAATTGAATATGGGTCCAAATACAAATAAACAAATACATACTGCACAGGAGATCTTCTTAAATCCCATGACAGATTTTTTGTGTTGAATGAACCAAAAAAATTATATTTTCATCAATTATCCTTCAAAGGTTTCAGTATAAATTTTAATGTGACCCTCATTGGAGAAAGCTTCTGTGTCCGGTTTGTCCTTAATTTTGAGTGAAAAAGCTTAAATATAGCCTTCAAATCATGCATATGACCCTATTACTTCCTCTTTTTTCCTGTCTGCTAAAAGTTTATAAAATCTTGAAAATAATTAATATTTTTCAATAAACCATTTTGGATTCCTATTTTCTCTATGTTAGATTTTTTTTTTATTTTTTGGGGAAGTGTGTTGTTATTGATACTGACTATACAATTTTAGTTTATTTTTAATAAAAATAGGTTAAGCATTGGGATTTAGAATTTGACAAGTTATACCTAATTATATATTAAGTCAATTTTTAATCATTTTGACCACCATTATCCAAAAATCTGACTATTCCGATTCAAGCAATTATGAGATACAATTTAGGAGTTGTCTCTATGGCATTTGTCTTTTACTCAAATTCAAGATGTTGGTTAAAGGAGTTTAACGTCCTGTCACTAAATCCACAGGACGTTTGTGTCAATCTTTTATCATGTGAAATGTTATGTATACTGCGTCCCCTGGAAAATAGTCCAGTGATAATAGTCTCTCTCCTCCAACCCCATGATCTGAGATTCAATTTCTATTATAACAAAAAAAAAATGTCATGTATACTGCGCTAAGGCACATAACAAGAGAGCCCAATAAGAAATATAGATTACCGGTTTGGTCCGCTTTCCTGTCTTAATTAAAACCCAACCAATATGTATTTATATGTGGGGGTGGCAGATTTGTTGTGTGTCTCACTATAAAAGAGAGGTATAGAGAGAGGAAGATCAAGTTTAGTCATGGATGATTGAACATGTGATATTCTGTAGATGTTTTAGAAGAGGATGGGGCCATGGAGATAAAGTAGAGAATAAAAGAAGAGAGAGATACAAAAGAGGGGAGAGAAGTAGAAATTGGATTAAAAATGAAAAGATTTAGGATATCTCCTTAAAAGATAAATATTTGCAATAGAATAAATAAATGTGTTAATATAAGATATGATGTTTATATATATAATATATATTTATTTGGAATTGTTTAGTGATCATAATTCTCTCCTTCAATCTTGTGATTTGGGATTCAAATCTTTGTATAACAAAAAATATATATAATGCATATATATACCTATTGATATTTTATTTATTTTTTATTATATTGCTATAATAAAAATTAAACCCCTGAGATAAAAAAAATGAGCTTATTTTCACTAGCCTGTCCAATGGGACACCTATTGATATTTTATCAGAAGCAAACAAGTAGCATTTTTAAAATTAAATTTGAGAGAAGAAAATACTCGAATTTTTGACCTAATAATGCTCAGCCCCATATTTCAAAAGCCCCCCCCCCCCCCAATGAGAACCAAAAAAAAGGGACCCCCAATAACTTAAAAATGTTGTGTGAAAGTTCTCTAGCAATAGCCAGATTTGCTCGTGGCCCACATCTACCAACTTTATTTACACACGCAGATGAGAGAGAGCGAGAGAAGCCGAGTGCTATACAAAAATTTTACGTTCACATATAACAACAATAGCAACAGGACCAATAGTTTTTATTTTATTCAATTACAAGAGAAGAAGACAATAGTAAAAAGAATGAAAGAAACTCAAATGCCAAAATGCTGAATCATATTGCTTTTCTCTCTGTGATCCTTTCATGTTTTGTTTAGTAAAGATGGTAGGCAAGGAAGGCCCCCACCATGGTGCCAATGGTGGGCAATGCCAGGGTGGTGGCATCGCTGCTTGGGCCGGGTGCTGGGGCCTCGGCGGCCAATGCCGCGCTCATGGATGCGGCAACGATGAGGACTGCGCAAGAGATCTTCTTGAATTCCATGACGGATTTTTTTTCCTTGTTTTGTTGGATGAAGGATTGAAAATCCGCTTGAACAAGAATGTCTGTTTTTGTTTAAGACAACTCCGAGCGCCCTGAGGAAAATGTGGGTGTTGATATGCATTTATAGGTCATTTTGAGCTATTTTTGGTACCATTTTCGAAACTATTTTATTGGGTTATCTCTCAATTTTGGATGCCTATTTTTAATTTTATGGGAATTGGGTGTTCTGTATTTGATCAATTGATGGGCTTGGGTGCGTTGTCTGACAAGTGTTGTGTGGACATCTTAGGAGTCAAGGGCCCTTAATTGAACCATTAAATTGTAGAATTTTGGAACATGGGGCTGTCTTTGCTTGCTTTGTTTTTCAAGGGTTCACATTTTCTATTTCTGTTGTGGTTCATATGTCACGAAGGGGTAAACTTGCGTGCACGTTCCGGCTAAGCATAAAAAGTAATAAAAAAATAGATAAACATAAAGGTATTAATTTTTTTAATCAATTTTCGGATTTAAAGCTTAAAAATAAAAAAAAATTATATTGTGAGCTCTCCTTAATTTGACCGATAATACTCGAAACAAATTAGTCTGAACATAACTTCAGATACGGTTGGTTATATAAAAAAATTAATAAGTTATAAAAAAATAAGAGATTTTCTATTTTCACAAGGGTTCTTATTTTTATTTTTATTTTTATATAACCAACTGATATCTAGAATCATACTTTCACTAATCTGATCCGAAAAGAGAAGTTCTTCTAATGTAATATTTTTTATTTCTAAGTTTTGAAACACTTGATTAAGAGATTTAATACACTTACCCACTAGCCAACTCTCCGTTGGTTTTTTTTATTTTATTTAATAATATATTTATGTTATTTTCTTAAAAGTAAAAAAAAAAAAAAAAAAAAAAAAAAAAAAAAAGAGAGCAACTAATTTAGAGGAAAGTGAAACAATGATAATTGCAATTTAATAATCAATTGCAATGTTTATAGGCATAGAACTCTAATTACTTAAATTATCATAGTTCCAAGTAATAAATGTAATTTTTTCTTTTTCTAAAAGAATTATATAATTATAATTTATAAAAATTAAATTTAAATATTATTTATTTTGCTAAAAATTATGACTTTTGAAATTGTCATTTGAATTTTATATGGAATTTCATGGCTGGTGGGGGATTAATTTTTGGAAATGTAGTAGAGTACAAATTGGAAAGCACAAAGAAGTTGATGAACACAACATAATTTCAACAACAGTTAAGGTATTGAGAAGAACAATTCAAGGGTACCGACTATTGACTAGCCTGCATCTTTGGACATCATAAATGAATAATGTTTTTTTTTCTTATTTTAATCTATTAATATTAGAATAATATTTTTGAAATTTGCATTTGTACCCTTTAGATATCATAAATTAAAGCATGGGAAGCAACATGAAAGAGGTAGATAAACATGATGTCAAATTACCGACACTTGGTTTATTCAGTAATTGGACATTAATATCCTATTATTCATTAAATAAGATTTTGGATTTGAATATTGTGTATGATAAAAATAAATATTAAGAGAGTTTTACCCCTTAAGCATTGTTTTTAAAATCGGATCGAACCGGTCGATTTGACTGAATCGACTGGGAATCATTTTATAGTCCGATTTAATTTTCATTATTAAAACGGATAAAATCAAATTCGATCAAAACCGTTTAAAACTGATCGAAACTGATAAAATCAATAAATCATTCAAATATCATGATAATGTCATTCAATTTATAAAATGATTCGATCAGTCTGACTAACAAACCAATAAACTGATAAGTTAGTCAAGTTATTTATGGGTTTAATTTTAAAAATATTATTTTTAAGAATTCAATTCAACTCAAGATGTGATTATCAAATTTGTGTTGTTGATCGAGTAGAACAGAACCATTCAAGGGTATTGGCTATGTCCAAGATTTGGCAAACATTAAGATTGTACTTTAATAAAAAAAAAAATCAAATTTAAAAAAAAAATCAAATTTGGTTTGATACTGGATAAATATGTTAGGTCTTTTAATTAAGTTTTGAGTTTAAAACTTAGGAATAAAACAAAATTATATTGAGAGAACTCCCTTTAATTTGACCCGACAATACTTGGACTAAATTAATCAGAATATAAGTCCAAATACTAGTTAGTCATATAAAAAAAATGTAGTAAGAAATAAGAGATTTTCTATTTTCACAAGGGTTCTTATTTTTATTTTATAAAATAATATATTTATTTTATTTTATTAGAAGTAAAAAAAATAATGGGTAATTAGTTTAGAGGAAAAGTGAAACAATGATAATTGCAATTTAATAATCAATTGCAATGTTTATAGGTATGGAACTCTAATTACCTAAATTATCATTGTTCCAAGAAATAAATGTAATTTTTCTTTTTCCAAAAGAATTATATAATTATAATTTATAAATTTATAAATTTAAATATTATTTATTTTTGCTAAAAATTATAACTTTTGAAATTTTCATTTGAATTGTATATGGAATTTTGGAAAAGTAGTAGAGTACAAATGGGAAAACACAAAGAAGTTGATGAACATAACATAATTTCAACAACAATTAAGGTATTGAGAAGAACAATTCAAGGGTACCGACCATTCACTAGCCTGCATCTTTAGATATCATAAATAAATAATGTTTTTTTTTTTTATTTTGATCTAGTAATATTAGAATAATATTTTTGAAATTTCCATTGTACCCTTTAGAAATCATTAATTAAAGCATGGGAAGAAACATGAAAGAGGTAGATAAACATGATGTCAAATTTCCGGTGCTTAGTTTATTCGGTAATTGAATATTAGTATCCTAATATCCATTTTAAATTTAAATATTATGTAAAATAAAAATAAATATCGAAAAAGTTTTATCCTTTAAGTAATATTTTTAAAATCAAACCAAATTAGTCAATTCGATCGATTCAACCAAAAACCATTTTATAGTACGGTTTGATTTTCATCGTTAAATCGGATGAAATCAAATTTGATAAAAATCATTAAAAATCGATCAGAATTGATAAAATCGATTAACCATTCAAACTGATCTAAAAAATATAGATTTTATCTTATTTTAAAATATATAATATACAAATTATATATATATATATATGATATCATGGTGTTATTATTCAATTCATAATAATCGATTAACCGGATTGATAAGTTTATCAATTTGTTTATTGATTTAGTTTTAAAAATATAATTCATAAAGACTCGATTCAAATTCAAATCCAATCTGATTTATTCGTGTCGTTGAATGAAGAACAGAACCATTCAAGGGTATTGGCTATGTCCAAGATTTGACAAACATTAAGATTGAACTTTAATCTTAAAAAATCAAATTTGATTTGATTAAAGGAAGAGATTATTATGTCTCAAATGATTATGTCGTGTGCAGCTCAGCTGTATCCTTTGATTTGGTTAGTCAATAGTTTAAACCAAACCACAAAACCAAGCCCACCTAAGCCCAACTTTAGGGCAAGGATTAAGTAAATTAAAATCACAAATAGATTTCTTACAAGCTAAGACAGACCCCATTTAGGTAAACTCCACACGTGCCGCTGCCTCCCTTGCCCTACACTTCCGTGCCCCAAACGTTCGCACATCTGTTTACACCGGAGAGAGAGAGATAAAGAGAACTCTGGAGAGAGAAAGAAGCGTGTGGACCCCAGAAAGAACGTGGACAGCTGGCGACCGACATGCCACATTGCCTGGAGAAAGAAGAGTAACAGTCCACTCCGTTTCTCTCTCCTCTTTTCTATAAATAACCCTTTCTGCATCTAACCCTACCATCTCCAGCCTCCGTATCACAAAGAACTCTCTCTCTTCGAAGCCCTAGTAGTAATTTCTCCCGCATTCTGCAATGGCCTCCACAATGAAGACAATGTTGGCAGTCTTTGCCATGGCACTGTTCTTCGCGGCAGCAGTCTCGGCACAAGAGATGGAAGCTCCGGCACCAGCACCGGAAATGCACGAAGGAGCAGCTTACTCTCTTCCGGTCTCCGGAGCTGTGATGTTTTCTTCGCTGATCTTGTCTCTTGCGGCTTTGTTGAAGTACTAGATCCGATCTGATGTGATGTGATGAGAGAGTTTGGGAGGTTTTTCTCCTCTGGATCTGGCGGTTACACTGTCTCATATTATTCTTTATTGAATTATTTATTTATTTAGTTTATAGAGATGAAAAATAAAAATGATGTTATCATCATTGTATGATTTTATGTACTGATGTATATGGTGGTGAGATTTATTTGAACCCCTGGATCTATCATTATTACCTCTTTGCCCTTTTAACTCTCTCTCTCTCTCTCTCTCTCAATCTGTGTGTCCATGGGGAAGGGTATTGTCATGATTAGCTATATTTGGGAGTTGGTTTAAATTCATGACTACCCTCGCAATTGATTTTATGGAATAGGCTTTAAGCTAAAGTTGGGAATTATGTCTTATGAATTAGATTTATGATCTTAATTAATTATTATTGCAAATTAATTGTAATTTTAGGGTTAAAATTGTATTCAAATGGGATTTATTATTAATTTTTTATTTTTTTTTCTATCAATATTTGAGTTTTACTTAATTAAATCTAATTAATTCTCTGATTTGAATAGTAGGCGAATTCAAGTATTGTGGAGTTTGGATTGATTGTTTTAAATCTGATCTTTTTATCTTTATAACTCAATATCTTTATTATTATTATTATTATTATTATTATTATTATGAGGGGGTGGGGTGTGAAGAAAGAGAAAATTGTCAATGAAAAGGTTTCCAACCAGGAAAAAGGCCAAGAAAAATGCGGCGGGAGTTCTGGCTTTTGGGCCTCTTTTTGTCCTCTCGGCCAAGTGGGTTTTTTTTTTTTAAAATTTAAAATTTTAATTAATTTAATTTAAGAATTGATTTTATATATTTTTTTTAATTTTCAAAATTAGAAACGTCTATTTATTAAATCGAATTCGAGATCATTGTGTTCTGCTTCGAATGGGTTTTGCAGTGAGAGAGCATCTTGAGGGTATTTGTTTTCTGTTATTGTGAACGAGAGGACTACACGAAAGACAAAAGTCGGCAAATATGTTGGATCAACAAATGTCGCATGTAGGGATGTCAATATCTGATTCGATGGATATCGAAAAAATTTTTTGTCCAAATCCCCCCACCGGGTTTTTTTCTTCAAAAATCGGGATTATGATCGAGTTAAATAGGGTCGGGTTTTAATTTTAAAGTAATCGGGTCGGTTCGGGTTCAGATTGATATTATAAATAATCCGATCCGATAATAATTTATAATAAAATAAAATTTTATTTTAATATGATATTATTAAATAAAATAAAAAAAATTTTAAAGTTTGTTATAATTTATAAATTTTATTTTTATTTTTAAAAAAATATTATTAAATTAAAAAATATATTAGATTATAGTTTAGATTGGGTATGAGTCAGGTATGTATCGGGTATGGGTCGGGTTAAGATCGGGTCGGATCGGTTTTTTAAAAATATATAGTAGTTCAGGTCAGATCGGGTCGGATCAGATTTTTTAAAAAAACCGTAGGATCGGATATGGTTTTTAATTTTTTAACCCGAATCGGGTTAGGGTCGGATATGGATATTATAATTAACATTTAGGATCGAATATAATATTAATATGACCCGAACCATTCATTCATTGCTATCCCCGGTCACATGCCAGAAAATTATGGAACATCTAATAGTTCTAACACCAGTAGTGGACCAATTATGTGGTAGGATGGGTACAATGATTATAATATGATTTTTATCTGTATTAAAATGTAAATAAATAATTATTGATATATATGAAATTATAAATTATATTATTAAAAAAAATTGACGAGGGTACACATCTCTCCGATTGTCTGTGGATGAGAGCATCTTTGCTGGCCTTTAAAAAGAAAAAATTAAAAAATAAATATTCGGTATTTGGTCATATATCTTTTCTCTCTCTCCAAATTTGATATTTGGCTATTTGGTGATAAATACAGATGTAACCGGGTCATATTGAGTCTGATTCGGTCCAGTTTAAGAACGGCCCTAGAAAAGCGAGGCCGGCTCAGCAACAGTTATGAGGCCAACCCAGGTTGGATCGGATCAGTTTCAAAAACTTTTTATCGGAATGGCTCAGTCGCCTTATTCGTTACAAGTTTTTTTTAACTCTTGTTTTCTTTACCTCCCTTGTTTTTGTTGTTTTTTTTTTTTTACTTCTCTTATTTTTTTTTTTTAACTCTCTTGTTTTTTTTACCTCTCTTATTTTCTTTTTTTCTTTAACTCTCTTTTTTTAACTCTCTTCTTTTTTTCACTGTTTTATATAATTATTTTTTTTACTCTTTGTTTTTTTTTTCTTCACTTTGTTTTTTTTAATTCACTTTAAAAAAACTAATAAAACAATTTTTGAAGTAATTCCGCCGAATTTGATATACATCCACTACAAAACTCTTCACTTGAATTTTGAAATTCACTAATTTTTTATTGTTACATTATTTTAATTTTTACATAAGAATGATTTTCTTCTTCCTATTTACATAATGTTTCCTATATCAAAAAAAAAAAAAATTATGTTTCTTCTTCTTCTTCTTGAGGATGTCTTGCATCCTTTCAATTGTTAATGCAAATCAAGGACTTCAAAATATTGTCCGTCAAATTTATATGCTTTTTATTTAATACTCAACCAACTGTACTAAAAACACTTTTCGACGATACTATGGACACCGGATGGTAAGTATATATTTGATCACTTGGATCAAAATTGGATAGTATTATAAATTATTTTTCTACCAACCTAATATATCAAAATTTGTATCGATCAAGACCTCTCTGCCTCATTGACTCTATCACCAGTGCCCACTGAACAAGCCTCTGTTGCCGAGAAGGAAGAGGATGATGATTGGCTTCAACATTTGAATTTCAAAGACTCTCTCTCTCTCCCTCTCTCTCTCTCTCTCTCTCTCTCTCTCAAGTTGCTTCGACGACTACCAGATGCTTCAAACGTCCAGCTAGAGATATTTGTCTAGTTCTTCCATGTGTCTTCTATTCTGGTTGAATCAGACCAAAGGGAAGACAACCAAATCCCGCCTTAATATTCTTTGCCACGAACATTGATGTACTACAAGACAAAGCAAATCAAGAATTCATGGCTTTGCAGATTTTCCAGAAGAAAAATAGCATCCATGTGGATGAAGCCATTTCAATTATTGAAGGGGCTCCCAGTTCCAACGAAAAGGCATGAAGGATTGGTGCTTGATAGAGATTTAAGAAATGAAATCTTTTCTTTTATTCACCCTCTTCCCTGTTCTCCTGGTTGGAAAGACTAATGCAAGAAAAGATCCAGGCGAGTACTAGAAAGATATCATGAAAGATCAGCCAATGCCAGAAGCCATTCGAGGTCTCATGCGATCAAGTTCTGCGCAAAGCTTTCTAGACGAGAAACATAAGTTTCAAACATCTACAGAAACAGTGAACAAGGTCAAGAGTTTTAGGCTAAAGTCCGGTTTCTGGATTTACAACAAAGACAATGGCTTAAAGGAAGAGAAGTCATTTCGTAAAGATTTGAAGTGAGGGTATAGTCTGTGGATTTATGATGATGACAACAGCTTGAAGAACAAATTCTTTTTTTTTTTATGGTATTCATTATTTCAACAAGAAATTCTTTTTTTTTTGGTGAACCTTGGCACAATACTTGAATTGCTCACGGATTCAAGATATAGAAACAGTCTATTTACAAAAATATAAGGAGAATACTGCGTAAATATACGTTTATTTTCAAAAATGACCCTAATTGTTAGGACCAAAATTCTAATTGTTGTAATTGTTATTCTAATATATCAAAAATATCATCATCGTCAAAATCTTCTAATCTAGGTGTTTGTTTGTATAAAAGTAATTCATTGAATGTTGATGAAAAATTTCTTTATTTTTTTCCTAAAATATGTAAAGAATTAAAAGAAATTGAAAATGATCGAGTCGTTGTACTAGTACTAAGACCACCTACATTACTCGTATTTAAATTATTATAATCATTTTCATATAATTCAAATATAACTTATAAAGTATGAAATGTTTTAGTGTTTTAAATGTTGTCGGCTAATATATATTTACATTGAAAAAATATGTGCAAAACAATTTATTAATATTTTAACACTTACAACTTTTATACGTGGATCTAAACTACTTGCTACTAAATATAAAATAGAAATTTCTTCATAATATTTTAAAATTTTTATTTTTATCAGTTGAACAATGTCACTAAACATATTATCTTCTTCTTTAAATTGAGTAAATACGAAATAAATTTTACAAAAATTAGATAACATTATAATTAAAATTTACATGTATAAAAAATTTTTAATAATTTAGTTAGTGTGGTTGTAAAATCAAAAGCAAAATTATCAATGAAACTATAATTATAATTAAAATTTACAAACCCAATTAAAATATTTTCAAAATGAAGTACACCTTATAACATATCATAAATTAAATTCCACCTAGTTTCACATCTACTTTAAATTTTTTAAATTTTTTATTATGTAATTGATATAATTGTCTCATTTCTTGAGCTTTTGTCTAAAAATTTCTAATTTGATAAATTAAATCACGAATGAGTTTTAAAACTATTTCTATCATTTCTAAACCATTTCTAATATATAAATTTATAATATGACATGCACATCTAACATAAAAAAATATTTCATCTAAAATTATTTTTAAAGTATTGACCGCACTAGTATTAACCGAAATATTATCAAAAAATATAAAAAAAAAAATTCTATCATTAATTCCAAATTCATGAATAACATTCGTAACTACTTTAGTTATGTGAGCACCGGAATATTGGTAATTCTAATGTTGAAAAACTAATATTTTTTTTCTAAAACCCACAAATTATTAACCCAATGACATGTTATTACAATAAAATATTCTTTTTTAGAGCCATTTCTCGAAATATCTGAAATTAATGAAAATTTACATTGATTAGTCATAAATTATGCAATCATACCATTTTTAAATTCTTGATATTGATCTATTGACCTCCCCTACCAGATTTTCTACTACCTTTTTTATAATCTGATTGTAAATATTTTTGAATATATTCTTAAAAATGGAACATACAACTATATTAAGTGGTAATTCTTTTCTTGTTATTTATTCTATTTAATCAATTTTTTTTTCTACATTATATTTAAATGTGTCCGTGATATTTCCCCCCGGTGGCTATTTGTGTTTGTCTTATTTGAGCTAATTTGTCCAGATGATCTTTAATTAAGTGTCTCTTAAGAGTACCTATCCCCCGACCCTTCAAAATTTTATATTTTTAGTAACAAATTTTACAAATTGTTTTTGTTCATCAATATTTTCAACCAAAAAAAATCATATATTAATATTATTTTTCTAGTACGTGTTGTGTTAAATTGTTTGTTATTAGATTGATTTTCTTTTAAAAGATTTTTAATATCTATATTTTCGAAAATTTTCTCTTGAAAAAATGAAAATGGAGGGAGAGGAGATTGTTGGGAAACTTATATAAAATGTGTTCCGACCATTTTTTTTTTTTAAATTATGATTAAATTTTTTTTAAAAAAAAAGTAATACGAATAAATTAATTATGCAAAAAAAGTAAAGACAAAAAATTAAATGTATCAACTTGATAAAGATCACGGTTGTTTTTCATCAAATCTTAAATTTGAATTCTCAATCTTGAAATCTCGTTAAATCTTGATAAATGTTGTAAGCGGTAGAAATGATAGAGTTGAGATATGGAAATTGTGGAAATGGAAATAATAAAAATGGTAGAATTGAGAGATGAAAATAGTGAAAATATGTTGAATGTGATTAATAGGAGATGGAAATAATAGTGTAGAAAATTGAAATTGAGTTTGAAAGAGTTGTTGTGTTGAGAGAATATTAGATTTTGTTGTGAAAATTTTGAAAATAAGATATGATCTATTTATATGAAAATTTGTTGACCTCATGGACAAAAAATACCCCTAAATTAGTCGTTTTATAACTATTGGGAGGATTAAATAAAAAAAAATTCAAAAAAAAAAAAGAATTGAAGGTTGGAACCGGTCGAGCCGGGTCGGTTCCATAGCTGTTGGAACCGGTCGGGTCAGGTTGGTTCCAACTAAATGTTGGAACTAGCAGGCTGGTTTCGGGCCCGAGCCAATTCCGTGCTGGTTCAAGGCCCGGGCCGGACCGATTCCCGGTTCCAGAAACCATGGAACCGGACCAATCCGTTACGGTAGTCGGGCTGATCCAAAACCAGGCTGCTTTGGTTCTGGATTACTGTTCACCCAGTCCATGCCTTGGGTAGGGCTTTTTCGGGCCGACTGGATCAATTTTTGAGTCCAAACCGGCCCAATTACATCTCTAGTCATAAATCAAGAAACTGGTACAAGGGTGTGTGTCCATGTGGGTGAGTCTACATCTTTGCAGCCCTTAAAGCATTATAGTTTGTCGAATCTCAGACATAGGAATGGCTATGGAGATGCAAGATCACCAAATTTAACACCCTTATAATTAACTAAAATGAATAGAAAAGACAGATTAGTGGTCACAGCTCTCTTCTTTAATATGAAAGTTTTATATTCAAATCTCTCTATTATGAAGAAGGGAAGAAGAAGAAGAGAAGAGAATAAATTAATTAAATAAATAAATAAATAAATAAATTATCAGTAACACAATGTTGACATCGACTTGAGGGAAAAGTCAATTCAAGGTTTAGAAGAAACCCCAATTTATATCAGACAAACCCTGAGTTTTGACAATCTATCAATTTCTTCTTATACATTCTCGCGTTTTTGCATACTATTTATTAATATATATATATATAAATATATATTATATAATAAAAAATATTTTATTAAATTTAATAATGGAATATTTACTCTTACTAAAAACAATTGTATACCCTTTTTTGGTTATTTTAATCCATAAGTAAATTTTCAACATCTTTACTTAAATATTTAAAATTACTTAAAATAACGTTTTAGTAGTTTTACTAAATATTTAAATTACTTATTTTCATACTAACTTATAAATTAAAAATTATAGCGAAGAAAAACATAAAATTCCAAACAAATATGATATTAATTTGAACTCACTAACATATTTTATTAATTAAAACATTAAAATATGTAATGACCAATAAACTCCGTAACAATAAAAATATTCCATTTCTTCTTTGAGCTTTGTCTCTTGTCCCCCTTGCTAAAGCACTAAACTAGATATCTCAGAGACTTCTTTGAGCTAGATACCCTCGATTTAGCTTAATTTATTTTGATTTGATTTTATTATATTTTTAATTTGAATACAAAATTATTTGTAGAAAATATAAAATTCTATTAATGATTAAAATTATCAGTTTATCAATAATTGTTATATTTTTCTTTTACATAATATCAGTTAAGACCTCCACTTAGTGCAACTTTCATTAAGAGAAAAGCATATGGCAAAATTTTTATTTTAGTTAAATCAATGCGTAGTCGGTACAGTAATTGCATATTGATATCCCTTAAATAAAGTTTCAAATTTGAGTCCTGTCTATAACAAAAATAGATACTATGAGAGTTTTATTCTTTAAGAGTCTAACCATCCTGAACTAATAGAGTCAAATCAAACGTAGTTATCAAATAGAAATATTTTATACCAAAAAAATATGATTAAATCCACAAAATTTTGTTTCACTTTCTATAGGAGAAAAGGACTGTAGTTGATTTTAAGTGTATGAAATTAGCGCTCGTGTATACTTTTCATACCAGAGAGAGAGGGGGAGACCCTCAATTTGCCTCGATTTGCTTCAACTTATACTATTTTATTTTACTATCGACTATATTTTATTAAAATAATATTTTAATATAAAGTTGCAAATGTAATCTAAATCAGTCCCATAGAGCTTTAAATTTAATCAGCAATACTCTATATAAATATCATTTTTTTTTTTTTAATTTTTGAAGTATTTTGATGCATCGATCAAATAATTAAGACTCAAATTAAACAAATATGAAAGGACTTACAATTTTGCCCAAGGTGGTTGCCCTTTCCCCAACATTTTGTTGCATTTGTGGTAGTACAAAGCTAGCGCAGGTGATGTCCTCACTGATATGTTTAATATAAACCACCTGTCCATTTACATCTTGATTAGCTTAAGGACTATAAATGACCATAACAATAGCTCATGTTCTCAACACAACTCAAAAGGTCAGATCTCTCTACTTTCATCTTCTGTTTCCCGTTTTCATCCGGCTGATTACATCTCCTTGTATCAATAATAATAATATTAACAATAGCTCATATATACAAGTTAAGTTGCTTCAAGATCCAATGGCCAAGGAGATCGACTTGCCATAGATCAAGGGTTCAGATCCCATCTTTCACTTTCTTTGTTAATTCAAAACTAGAGAAGTAAACCGAGCGATAATCGGCCTATTAAAATAGAATGTTAAATCTCTTAATTAAATATCAAGTTCGAAATTTGAGAACAAAAAAAAATACACTTGAAGAACTCTCTTAAATAGGACCCTCCACAAATGCTTAGATCGGATCAGTCAGAATACGAATTTAAATATTAATGGTAAAAATAAATAAATAAATAAAATAACAAACTAGAGAAGTAAAAGATTAATCCACAGCCATGAGGATGTGGCCATGTCACACAAGTAGACCATCAGTAGGACCCTCCGCAAACCCGTAGCAATGTCATGCGTGGATCAAGTTCACTGTGGTCGAAGCAAAACTGGCCGATCATGTCCGGCTGCAAATTAAGCAATGGAGCGAGGCGTGGAACCTCTTGCATTCACCACCAGCTTTGCTCCAACTAGAGCAAAATCACACCCTAATAAAATGTGCAAAGAGAGAGGAATCAAAACGCTAATCCTTGGATTCCTTGCAGCACCCAAGTACTACCAGTACCTCGAAAAATTTCAAACTGTTTGAAAGGAGAAAAATAACAAATATTTCCCTCCTGATTCCCAAAAGGTTATGAACATTATCACCATAAATATGCAGAACCGCAGAAGCATGTCGAAAGCTATGTATGTAAATTTGTATCACATTCTATATTTGCTCACAATCACAGCAACCCCATTATTTACAAAAATGTACAAGTCTCTTGCATTTGCCCAGGGGGACCAGTGAAAAAGCCAGCAGAGCCAACTGCAAGCACATATATCTAATTTGAATGTCCTTTTATTGTAGATCCTATTTTTCACCCCCAAATATATTATTAATTTGAAAGGGCCACCCATCGAATTGGCAGATACAGATGAGTCTCACCATGTATGTCCATATATTCTTCGGAATCACACGACCAATTTCATTTAAAATAAAACATTCTTCTTTATTTCATATAGCTTGGCATGCCATTGCTTCCAGTCCAGTATTTGAGTCCACCCAAAATGCAATATCTGCAGTGACATGGAAAAGGAAAGGAAATAAGAAGAATGCCGATACAAAGTCAAAAGTTTCAGACAGAAAAGAAAGCATTCTGAGAATATAATGCAATTGTCAATAACAATATCAAAGCATAGTACGCAACCAAGCATGCCCAAGCTCGTACTAAACATTAGCTTTCTCCAGTCGAAACGAGATATTATGATTGCTTCCTGTTTCATCAAAGTAGACAAGCAGAGAACTGTGTTCGCATGAAACGGTACTCTGGTGAGCTTATCTCATGCTAGAACTGAAACCTCCCCAGGTGTTTAAAGCCAATCATATGAATCTTCGTTCTCAAAATATCCCTATGAAATGGTCTAATTGAAATATTGTAAGGATAATTCATGTAAATAAATGCAATTTTAATACAAATTTAAATTGTTTTTTCTGTAACTCCCAATTGATAACTACCCATTCAATTAACTCTCCCTAGGTAACTACAAAGCACAAGTTTCACTTTTACCTTACTTTTCACATCTCAACGTTTTTCACATTAATCTGACTTTTCCTTTTTAAAATTTACCATCTCTATCTCCATTTATTTTGCACATGCATCGCGTTTACAGATGCTAGACAGATAATGAACAGACGTTAAAGATGATTACTGTACTACACCCAAGCAGTTTCTAACTCCAAAGTACAAACAAACAAACTTAACCAACAAACTAAACCCAGAAAATGCCATTAGTTCCAAAGTACCTCTCTGGACCACAAACTAAGGAACAAAAAGGAAAAGGACTAAAGTCTTTCAGAAACAAAAAAGAAAAACCTGATATTATGAGCAGACATAAAACAGAGGTAAAGAAGCTACAAGATCCTTGTTTTTTACACTTAGCTGAGGGACAAATAAATTAGCAAAGCATTAGCTGGAGTATACATGAGGGAAACTCAACTCAAGCCCTATCTGGGTACAAGTAATGAGCTAGCCCCTAAGCCTGCATTGCCAGTTGCTTTAAAATCAGATCCACATCCTACTGGCAAGGTTAATAAAGATAATGGTGAATCCCCTAATTGCATAATTTGCATCTGGGGCAATAATAGCATTGGCAATGTATGATGGATGCAATTTATCCACTCAGTTATACTCATAGCGAGACTAACATCATAAAAAACACTAATAAACAGTCCCAACAGTAAAGACAATAAAATTTCATTACAGGATAAAGCACCTTACCTTAATTCAGTACATGAAACTCAAAAGAATTTCAGCAAGTATACAGTTATAGGTATGTCCCAAAATATTATTACATGTCCTGCAAAATAAGAACAAGCAATCAGGAGAACAGGCTTGGCACCATAAAGGACAGCATTCCCGACCATTTACTTGACATGCTGGAAAATAGAAATGGAAAATAAGTATGTCGCCAGATGATTTTTCAACTAATGGGTTATTATGCACAAATAGACAAACGAATGGTCTAGTTGGAAGTGGGGCAAAGGAGAAGATAAACAAGAAAATGCTATGACTGGGCACTCCACACTCGTAAGATAGGGTCATAGCCCAGATTACCACACTTTCTTCGACAGAACACTGGAGTCAATTTTAGCAATCTGCATCTCAAGTACATTCTTTTCCTTAGCAAGTAGCAAGATTATAACAACAAGAATGATGAATGTACAATGCTTACAACACCTAGAGACCTCTCTGGACCAAACACTCATTCATGTTTACAGACATCACAAAATAAAGATATAAGTGAAAGGGAGTCATCCATCAAAACTTACTGGAAGTTCCAAAAGGCATTTTTAGCATCATATGCGCAACCTATCAAGGAAGTCTGCAAGCCTGAAAGGCACACAGATTCATTATGGCCAAGATCAAGAAAAGATAAGATGATAAAATTAAATGACAACTTCACTTAGCAGAAAGCAGAAAGGAGAAAAGGGCATGGAGACATAACCTAATGTTTTTAACTATCACGGTGTGGCCATCTTCAGCCCCAAGATGACGCAGAACAACCTCCTCTAAACGACCATCACGGTATTGATGCTGCAAAAACAAAACAATCATATAAATGCTCCAACAGGGTCATGGGACTTGTGTCTAATTCAGCACTGAGGGTATAACAGTGATCTGATACATCAACATCCCCAACCCCCAATCCAGGCCCTTTCACACTGAAGAGGGCCCTTCCACACCATATAGGATTTAAGTGTTTCTACATTTTGTCTCCAGCATATGTTGCACATAAATCACATTTTAAGATGTATCCAACACATTTTATAGCTCCTCTCTTGTAGACTCTGCAACATAGTTGAGATTGAAGATTTATATACAGAGATTCTAATCCAGCTATGAAAAATGGGAAACTTGTATGCTAATTGATGTTATAATAAATCTGTATCCCGCAGATCATAGTGGTGTAATTTGCTATTGTTGGTTTGATGTCTCAATTGCAAGCCATATCCTGATCAGAATTTCAAAGGCCAAAATGAAATTCCATGAAGCAAGGTCGCAGGAGCTCATTAGAGGGCACTCAGACATAACAATCAAGAAAATATTGCACTCAAGGAGAAAGGATATGGGAAAGTACTTAAAACAAGCTATAGCCCCATAAAAATGGAGGTGCATGAAATCCCAAAAACAACTTACACCTTAAAAAAGCATGCCAACATGTATACAACAAGCAAAGCAAAGAGCAATAAATGAAGACTAAAATTACAAGTGACTAATCAACATTCAACATAACTAACTACAACTGAGAAATCAAGATGATTAGGCTCAAGATCTAAAACCAGAATTTTGAACCATCAAGATGCCAGGATACCCAAAGTCCACTACCCCATCTAAACAAAATCCTGCAATCTAAATACGCCTATTGTCTCAAAAGAACTAACTTTCATCATCAGTTGAATAATCACTTATATCAGAATCTAGCTCCATCATCCCGAGGCCCGCCGGGGGGGGGGGGATATCTCGTCAGGTGTCAACAAGTAATTTCTGGATCTTCAAAACAATCTAGTTCTTCCTCTTCTACCCTATGAGTGGCATGTACAAGTGCTTGAATATCACATGCACAGCTTCCAAGTCAACAGAGTTTTATTCCACAGGTATGAGCCCAGCTTGACCATGTGCTGGAATACAACAAACATGAGATCCATTAAAAGTCTCATAAAGTCTACACCTCTCCAATAAATACAGACAACTGAAATTTAAGAATAAGACATCTTCCGAACAGTCGTAATACATGATTAAATAAAATAGCTTATCCTCTAAAGTGTACCAAAGGATTAAGTTTTCAAGGCAGTAAATACACTCAACCACCTAGTATCGTAGAAAGAGAGAGAGAATGATGAAGTTTCAAATACAAAGAAAAGCTACTTGAGAAGCTGGTGCAGGATCAGATCTGATTATCCATTCACATTGCGCATCAAACATGCATGTAAAAGGGGTAAAAACAAGCATTTTAAATTTTTATTTATTTATTCTTTTACTTGCAGATGGGGAAGGGGCAAGACTCAAACCCACGACCTCTATCATAAGCAAGGCAAGAAAAGGGATTCAAGTCATTTGGATGACCATTTGAGTCAAGGCTCTTAATCACAGAAAGAACTCATAAAGGTCCTCGTCCACGTGATGGAGAGTTTGTCCCAATAAGTTTTTCTCTTTTCATGGACTCAAGCAACTTTTAACATGATCAACGTGCCTTAAACTAACAGAGTAGAGAGATTGACAAATCTTCCTCAGGAGAACAAATCCAATTAAATACAGTTCCCTGCATCCTTCTTGCTTAAAACCTAAAGCATGTGTTATTAGTCATGCTATTGAAGAAAGGCATACATGTCTTTCTATTTTCAACAACAACAACAACAACAACCTGCGCCTTAATCCCACATTCTGCGGTTGGCTATTCGAGAGACAAATACAATTTTAATCTTTCTATTTTCAACCAAACAAAAAAAGATATATAATTTTGGTGAAAGGCAAGAGAATAGGGTGAAGCATCCTCAAAAATGAAAAAAAAATGACTATGAAACATATTAAAGAACATCAAACCCAAAAAAGATCATTGGGTTTAGCACCTTAGAGAAAAAGAAACTACACCCACTTCAGAAGTTTGTTCCATGTAAACTTTGTTTTGGAAATTTAAACATTTCTTTCAAATGGGGGAAAAAAAGGAACAAATGGCCACAAGCTCCTAAACAAAATCAGAATCTTTGAACTTAATCTGAAGAACTCATATACAATCCCACAACAAATCCACTGTTCACCCAAGAAGCCAGAAGGCTTGATGCACATCTCCGAAGATGGTGAACAATGTCAGAATTCGGGATGGCAATGGGGCGGGAACAGGGATAACCCCTACCATCCTTATCCCCGCCTCAAATGAGGTCCTTGTGATTCTACTGGGGAGGAATTATCGTGCCCCATAACAACCCCTATAGGGTATTGGCAATATTCACAGATACCAGCCCCAAAGCCTTGGGTGAAATTTCACTTCTTCAATTTGCGAGAACAAACTAAAGTTCAAACCACATTAAAATGGAGAAGAACTCTATCAATTATTTCTACAGTAAATCCACTTGACTAATAACTGAACGACAAAAAAGTTAGTGGAAATATTATTACCGAGAGAAGAGTAATTAAGGAATTTCCAATGAAGGAAAACAAGATTAGAGTTACTAGCTATCAAATTCCCCCAAAAATGGAGAGAACATGGGTATAGAGCCTTTTTGTGGGGATCAGAAATGATAAAGATCAAAAATCTAATTACAGGAAAATAAGCACAAAAATTAAAGAAAGAGAGAAGGAAATGTGCACAATATGACTTTCTTACATTTTAAAAATGACTCAAAAGTGATTTGAAACAAAATTGGTTTTGTGAGGAAAAGAAGAAATGTGAGCAAAATGATGATGCAATCAAGTATTTAGATTACATGGGTTCAACGGTTTGAATCATTTCAGTGGGGGTTGAATGTTCAGCTAGCAGAAGGTCCACTTCCTCTGAGTGAGATATGGCAAACTGGACACACTTTTGTTATCCACACGAGAGAGGGAGGGAGGGAGAGGGGGAGAGAGAGAGAGAGAGAGGGTGAGAGAGAGCCGTGTGATTGGTTGATTTGATCTGGAACAAGCATAAGGGGGGTTTAAGAAGTACATGGAGAAGAGAGGAGGCACTGCTTGTTGCTGTAGGGTTTCTAAATCTATTTTAGGCCAAATGCCTAAAACAAACTGAGCTTAACAATGGCTATATCCATATGCAAAAGGGATATTTTAGTACATGTACTATTACCAGACAGGGTCAGGACATGTATCTGGTGAGGATACACAATACCATAACTGTCCCATCCCCAAAAGGTAGTAATTGGATATTGCACAAACCTGCCCGAAACCAAGTCAAAATGTTTTCCCTTACCCTATTAGGGTTCGGATAGCTGGGTTAATCACGGTTACAGGTTAAATTGCCATCCCTAGTCAGCATAGGCAATCATGTGTTTCACTAGTATCACATAGTACACTGATCAGATACCAAAGACAGAGGGCGCATTATTTGTCTCATACATTATGACCACTTCATCTGCCAAATGCCAGAAGGGGTAACTTAACTCCCTAAAACTACCTGATCAGACCCCACATCAACCACAACACTTTAACCTCTAACAAGAAAAGTAAATGTCTAAGTTTGACTGAGAAGGAGCTCCTCAATGTACTTTGTAGATTGCAATATTATAGTTCAATAACCTCTCTTAGAAGCAGCAGAAAAACGGTAAAGGCAAAATTGTCATAAGCCATGTTCAAATTATTTTTCAGGTTCAACTCGCTGCACTTGTTAGATACATTAAAATAAAAAGCCTCTTTCCAACTCTTTTCACAGATATGCAAATTGTGTACTCTACCATAAATAGGTAGAATTCCAGGAAAATCAACCACAATTTTAGAAATGAACTACAATGAATGAACTCCAGAATATTCGAACTCATGCAAAGGGCAATGCCAAAAGCTTTTTCTTGTTCCCACAAGTTGGGATTTCTTAAGACCTGCATAGGAGGACCTTAACAAAGTACAAGCTCTCAAATTAGAGTTTCAGAATTTAAGTTTATACGATCTTTCATATTTCTTGTGTTCAACATGGGCAACCTAACCCTGTTGGATCAAGCATGGGCTGCACTAATTCAAGATCCCACAACCGCTTGGAGTTGGCAAGACAAAGCATCTTCTCATAGGCCTCATAGTGACCTGTACTTAATTGAATTTCAAACACTCAATCAGCTTACAGCAAAGTGCTTATTGCAAGATACCTATAAGCTAAGTTCACAGGCAGGGGATCAATCTTGAATTTCTAATTCCAAGCAAACTCCAAAGCAATTTACACATAATTTGTGGAAGTGGCAACAAATAACAGGGAATGTCCATCTAAATTTGCACTAGTTTCCTCGATCCATGGATTACATGACCTGCAAATGATACATACAGACAGATTTCGTGTAATGTATAGGAGATATGTCTGTGCGTATCACTGAAAAGACCTATTCTTTTACCAATCAACAAGAGAGGGAAAATGAATCCAAGGTGAGCATAAGAATAGCAGAAAAAAAAATGATATTTTTTTTCCCTCTGTTTCAGCAGAAAAGGGCATGATATGCAAAGGTATAATTAAATTCTCAAAAGTAGACAAACAAAAGCTGAACATATGAATGACAGGAGAATAACGCAACCAAAAAATGTAGCACAATATCTATCAAATATTGAGGTTACCTTGTAGAAACAACTAGTCCCAAATGGACATGACCCGTTCCCGAAGTCAAAGTACTTGCAATCAATTGAGCTGCAAAAGTAAGCCAAGTCAATCCTCAACCAAACAAAAGCAAATGACCATTGTATGATGAAATTCAAACTGCTTTCCCAGTTAAAACAGGCAAATATATGATTCCAAACTTTAAACATAAAGAAATAATATTCCAATCCACATTTCACAATCCATTTCAAAATAGAAGCTAAGAGCCAGGATTACTACTTAAGCAAGACAAACTAGTAGAAAAATGGATGCATTATATGAACATTTTTTATAATAAAGCAAAGGAACAAAGCAAAGGCACAAGTAACTAAACCATGAGCTTTATAGGTTCCAACCCATTTTAAAAGGTTCCAGATATTTGACATAATAGATAAACCAAAAACACCTAATCTAACGTTACCATTAATTATTTATCACACTTGGGAAAGAATCAAGACACAAGGCTTCTTGACTCTTCAGTCACCACACCGCAAGGCCACAACGCACTCCCCAATTGGACAAGTCCAGAGGCTATCAAGTGTATCAAATTGCACCACTCCTAAGTTGTCAATCATTTCATCTGGAGGGTGAGATACATAATCTCTATAAAAGGCTCAATATAGTTTAATATTAAGGATTCCATATGCAGGCCAATTTTAATGCTTCCGCACTTGCCAAGAGAAGAGCCTTTGTCTGTTAACTTTATCTTAGGTCTTTGTTCACCATTCATAACCTTCGTCCACACATGATATAATGCTTGCTTTTCCCTTTCTTAAGAAAGTATTCTTCGAGCCATATTCAATTTATTGCAAATGGCAAGGTTCAGTGTAAGACCATCTCCATGAAAGGTCACAGTAAAACAGATTTTCTGCCACAAGAGAGATTATACATGAGGACACAGAAACAAACATCAGCAACAAACACACAGGGGCTACTCTTTGTTTTTGTTGATCTCCCAGCTTACATACATAAGAATATCAAAGTATTATATACAAATGGATCACTGAGATCAGAAATCCCAATAGCAATCAGATTAAGTAAAGGATAAAATTTTGCATGACTTACCTGAGTTTTGCCTTGTAACTATCTACAATTTCCTGCTTTTCTTCTTTTGTTGAATACCAAATGACGCTAGGAATAACAAAGTATGAAAGCTTGCGACATATGGGGCATGCCCTCAATGCAGAATTGACATCCATTCCAGAGGATGGAGAACTACTACGCCAGTTCCTGATACAAGATATACAGAATGGATGATCGCATTCTGATAACAACCCAAATTTCCGCTCAGCTGCTGTAGGTTTTGATAGAACACGTTCCAGACACACACTGCACTCTATTTCTTGGCTGTGCTTTAATGCCTCAAGGTGCTTTTGTTTCACCTCACATGTTTTCATATGTTCTTCCCACTCCTCAGGTCTGAATGGGTGTAAACAATGTTTGCCACAAGTTGGACACAGGTCCCCATGGATGTGAGGACATTTATCCCCACGTGGACAATGTCCAACAGCGGCAAAAGAGCAGATAGGCTGGTCAGCTGGTCTTGAGCTCCTTGCTTCCCCAATGCATTCATTTTCTGAAAAATCATTTTCCTGCCTCTCTTGGTTCCATGCTGGCTTATTGGGAGGAAAGAAAGGTCTACTCAGAGCAGAAAGTTCAGTAGGGACACAAGGAGTTGAGGTCCCCCCATTTAATACAGTTCTAGAGGGATGGGATTGAAAAGCAGGAGCTGAGTTCAAAGACTGATGAGGTATTGGTGATGAAGATGAAGCAGAAGATCGAGACCGAGAAAGTTTCACATGTTCATATCTGCATCGGCTACCATAAGAGCACAAGCCTTCCTGGTAAAAGGTGCACACCTAACGATGGAAAACAACCAAGGCAAGGGAACAATCACATCATGGAAGAAATTACATGACAGGAAAAACATCTTGGAGAGAAAATTATACATTGTTTGCTTGATCCCTCCAATCATGTGAAAATTCACAGTGCTCCCCTTTTAGACATGCTCCATGGATAAAAAATTTGCAAAGAATCCTGAATAAATTATAAAAAGGGGAAAAAAAAGTAGTATCACCTATTGCCCATATAAAGCAGAGAGCACAATATTTTATGATCCTAATATCAACAGAAAAATAAAAAAGCGCTTTGAAAAATCATAAACAACAATCTTAAATTCATACAGAGGAAATATAATAGTTGAGGAACATAATTTCCATAAATTCAATGCATAAGATGTGGCCAACAACGGGGATCTTTTTCTCACATTAACAACCCTTTTAATAACTTTCAAAAGCATTCAGAGTCAACCACATCCCCGACCCTCCAAATAAACATAAAGTTAAAAAGAAACCCAGTCACTTTAGCTATTGGCAGGTAAAATGATTCATCCACAATAGTGCTGGGCCAAATTACTTCCATGCGAGAAGGTAAATGCCATGTGTGTATGCGTGCAAATATGGTAAAAGGGACTATTAAAATAGGACGGTGGGTTGACTGCAGAGTCTATGTTAAAGTTCAAAAGAAATTAAAAGAAACAATTGTTTGCTAAACTAGAAATATTCCCCAAAAAAAAAAAAATATTAGAGAAGCCATTGACACCACCCTAGAATGTGATTTCAAAATCTAAACCAAACAATAATCAACAAGAAAAAATTGCAGCACTGCAGGGACACGAACAAAGAAAACTTAAAAAATAACATAAAATAAAGGTGGCTAAGACAGCAAAACAACATTCTAAATGAGACTCACATAACTGATTACATACACCACACCAAGAGCATAGCATGATTCTAATTAGGACATAGTGGATACTCCTCAAGGCCACAATGGCCATCAAAGTCATATTACTGAGATAGCAACAGAAAATGGACAACTATGTACAAATAATCAAGTGTAATGTTTGAATATCAGATTAACTCTGCATACGATTTATGTGGTAAAATGACCTATGTAGCATAGCATTACCCACAACAGAAGCAAAAATATGGGGAAAGTATGGCATGCTCCCATTTTACACAAAATCTCATATTTACAAAATAAGTTGGTTTCACTAGCTTATCTGGAGCCTATCAGTTTTCAACTCAACCACGCTCCCTAAACCTAAGCAATCTAGTAAGGAGTACATTTTCTAATTTCCTAGCTAACTCTATACCCATCACCCCACTCCTTATTATATTGCTATGATGTCCTATTACTCATTTTTCAGGTAACCTGTTAGGGGGGAGGGGGAAAAAATGAAGAAGAAGGTGTTGGGTTTCGGGGGGGGGGTGACATAAGGAGAAGAATCCAAAGAAAAGGATCAGAGGTGCTTGCAGGAAGTTGACAAAAAGGATTGATAAGCCTTTAAAGTTCAATAGATTCTTGGCTCAGATCAAAAACTTAGGATCCCCAAGTTCAGGTTCATTCTTGATCTTATACCTCCCTTCGTACTCAAGTTGCACCATGTTGGTGCGTTTAATGCTTTCTTTGCCATTTTCTTGATTAAAAATAAAGAAAAATTCAAAGGGAAAAAAAATTCATAGAGAAACAATCTCAGCTCCATGCATCCCTTTTTTCCCCAAATTAACTCTAATCTCTCCATGCAATCTCGTGTTCTTTTGAGCTTTCCTGAACACCTTAATTTAGTGATATACATTATCTCTTCCCCACCATCGTTGTTTTCAAAATGCTTCTATTTCAAATTTGAGAAAAACATTGAAAAAAAAACCCCAAAACCGCTAAATTAACACAAAAAGCAATAAAGCAATTTAACCGCTCACAAACCTAAATCACATTTTTCCAGTTTCACAATAATCGAACAACCAGGTTTCTGTGCTTCCCCCACAAACGAAATTCAAGCTAGGAATATTGTTGAGTAAGGTAAATCTAATCTTTTTTTTTAAGGTTAGATCAATCTAATCTTGGTTAAACGTAAATAACGCAAAATTTCTCAAAGAAGAACAGAAAACCCACATAAATGCAAAAATACATGAAGTGGATTCAATCAAGAGATGAAGATGATGATTTCACCTTTGAGACGATCTCGATTAGATGAACAAGAAGCCCTTAGAAAAGGAAATGAAGCAAGAACCAAAGCCCTAAAACTCTGCTTCAGGAGACGAAGGGTAGGGGAGAGAGAGAGAGAGAGAGAGGATTTTGTGGAGATGATTATGAAACGATAATTACGGGCTCGCACATGAAATATGCAATCAATATACAAATTTCTGATTTCTCTCTCTCTATTCAGAGCATCTTGGGAGAGAGCTTAGGGTTTTTTTGGCGGTCTGTAATGGATCCCAAGTGAGAACCAATGAAATGTACCTTTGTTTTTCTCTTACGAAACTGCCCTACGTTGTGCGGTGGTGAAGAATCAAACGTCATTCTTGATCAGAATGGCAGTTTGGAGATTTATCGGAATTCTGGTGTCAAAGATGTTAGTGACAACGTTACTCAGGATTTGAGATTTAGCGTACGGAATTGTTAACCTTCCCGTACAATTTCCCTAATATTGTAATTTTCCTTTTTTTTTTGTTTTTTTTCAAATTTTGGATGTGAAAAAACTAATACACATGATAGTAGTTTATAATTATTGGTTGATAAGGTCAAAACAAATCATAGGAAAAATCCTTTGCATAATAAAGATTGAGATTATAAATAATCAAATCAATTAGAGAAATATGAATAATAAAAGTAAAATTAAATAAACCGATATTATTGTTCATTTTAATATTATAATATTATTTAAGATCATTTATTAAATATGTTAATTATTGATATCAGGCGGTATATATATGATGATAATTGAACTAATTATGAAAATTATGAATATTATCTATAGAAAATTACATGCTAAATGGATAATAAATCAATTTTTAAATAGAAAAATGTAATTAATTGACTAAAACTATAGCTAATGTTGGAGTTTTCTGCTCCTTAAAAAATGTGAATATTATTTTATAAAGGATATTTCTTTTATTTGTGGAACACAATTGTATGGCATGATAAACATTTTGCAGATATGGAAATTCTTAAAATGCAAAAATGTGGATGGAGATGGAAAAACTAAGACTATGGATTAAAGTTTATTAAAAAAATTAACTTTCGTTGGGATTGATGGGGTACCACATTTGTTACATTTTAACTTATTTACAAAAAATAAAATTTGAATGATTATGTTTTTCAAATTTAGTATTTAAAACCACTAAGAAAAACTCCAAAATTGATCAAAAGCAAAAAATCTAGAAATTAAAGAAAAATTAATACCATTGGAGGTGAAAAATTCCCAAAAAGAGATATAGAGAAATGACCGGAAGGAAAACAAATTTTAACAATCTGAATTATTTCAACTAAAATTAGGTGAATGTATGTAAAGAACTCAAGATAACGATTACTTTAATATTCATCAGAACACATCTATAATCCATCCACATGGTCTCTATCTCCAAATAATAGATGGTCATCCTTTGTTTGATTCAAGAAATTAGTTGCTAAGATCTCTTAACTATATTCAAATTCAATTTGATATGAAAAATAAAAAAAAAATCATATTAAAAAAGATCCCTTGAATAAGGGTTTGATCGCGAATCAACCTAGATTAGTCGACAATATCTTAAATTTTAGGTGGTGGCTCCAACCGTGACACACAAGGACAAAAATATTCTTACTGTAATAACATGTTTCCATCAAAATATTTAAAATTAGAAATAGTTTGCAAGGAATCTCAAGATAAATAATATTTAATATCTTACTGAATTAATATCCATCCACATAGTTCTATCTCCAAATAAGGATACTAACCTTCGATTGATTCAACGAAAGGGTATTGAGGTCGCTTAACCATATTCGAAGTTCGGCATGACAAGAAAAAAAATCACTTTAAAGAACCCCTAATAAGGATCTCAATTCAAATCAACTGGGGATAGTTTGGAGACAAATTCTGAATTGGGGTAGTGGCCTAAACCAGACACACATAAAAAACCAACCTGCATTAGTCGAGAGGAAATATTGAATTTGGGTGTGACTCCAAACCAAGATAAATATAAAACCAACCCAAATGAAGGAGAAAATCTGATTAAAGAGAAATTCAAACCAGGTATTATACAAAAAGAAAAAAAAATTCCAACAAACATGGAATGGGTACGTAACAATCATAAAGAAAATTTAATATCAGTATCTCTATATCAGTACTATATATAAAACTATGTATTTATTAATTTTATTAAAACATAAAATTCTTATATTAACCTTATATATTTTATTTAAACTCTCTTTTTATTTTATATCACTTTCTCATTTATTTGATTTGAATTTCTTTGAGATTACTCTTTTTCTTCACACATATTTCCTTTTTATGTATCTTTATATTTAATTATTTAAATTTTATATATTTACAAAACAGGTATAATTTCAAACTATTATAAATATATATCATTAAATTGATTACAAAACATTATCAATACGATTTTTTATCTTCGTCATATCCTTTTCATCTTCAATTGTTTTCTTTTGTCTCGGTGATAAAATCCTTTAAAAAAATCAAAAATAATCGGTGTTAAAGAGCTAATCCAATACATAAAATGTTTTCTGGCTTAATGTGAGGATAAGGAGATAATAGACGTATATGTAAATAAGTAATTATTTACATAAGTAATTATTAATCTTAAGACAAATAATATGCGCAACAATAAAATAAATAAATAATTCTGGAATACAAATAATGTAGAATAAAAAAAAATATATAAAATTTTTGTAAAAATATTAATTAATTTAGATCTAAACATTTAAAAAAAAAATATTCAAAAATGGAAATATGTAAGTATGGAAAATTTCCAAGAACAACAGAGTAGTTAAGGGACGCTCTGAAATAGATAAATTTATGTAAAACTTTAGGATTAATGTTTTGATATATATATATATATATATATATATATATAT